>JABSTQ010011287.1:0-586589 GCA_013358835.2 Ixodes persulcatus
GTCGCTATTTTTTGTAAAGATAAAGATAGCATCACAGCAGCAGTAAGTGAAGTGAAGGCCTACTGCGAGCTTACGGGCTCAGCTGTCAATTGGCAAAAGTGCAGCGGCTTATGGCATGGAACATGGGCCACAAAGCCCGACGTTTTCGAAAACATAAATTTTACGTCGACACCTCCAAAGTACTTGGGCTTTCCTCTACAACATTATAAGAGACCGAACATATACTCGTCATCAGTAGTGCAGAAAACGCGCGAGGCAGCTGGCAAATGGAAAGGATGGGATATGTCCATTTTTACGCGAGCTACCGTTTGTAATATTTTTCTAATCGCTAAATTTTGGTGTGTGCTTCAAGTGCTGGCGTGTGCTAGAGTGAATATTCAGAAATTACATCGTGTTTTTGCCGTTTTCATCTGGAGATCGGGATGGGAGAGAATGCGTCGCGACAATTTGTTTCGTCGCGTTAGTAAGGGAGGGCTATCGTTATCTCACGTGTTCATTAGGCAGACTGTATCCCGTTTTATGTTTCTTAGAGAACAAACTAACCCTTTCCTTCGGACGGTAATTCAAATGACACTTGCTGATGAAATCCCTTTCTTTGTTGTTTCTTCATGTAGACCCGAGCATAGGAAATTCAGCAGTTTTCTTCGAGAAGTGATTGAAGCGTGTCGTTTTTTGTCTGTGCGTTTTTCTCTTCAATACTTGTCGACGGTGACACGCAAGCGCTTAACTCGTGACCTTATTGAAAGTGTTTTTCCTGAACCGTTGTATCGTTCCATGTTTCATGCAGGCCCAGAGCGTAATGTGTTGTCTAGAGTTAAAAAGATGGCCATTGCCCCTTCTATTAAAACATTTTTTTTCCAGTTACACACCAATAAACTCCCTGTCAAAACTTGGCTTGAGGGGAAAAAAATTTACGTACCGTGGGGCGTTGATTGTTTTGTGTGCAAAAAGCCTCAAACTATCGAATATGTTTTTCTCGACTGCTGGGACGCTTTCCTTTTCTGGGACGTCCTCCAGCGAACTATTAAAAAAGACTTGCCTTTAACCCCATACGGCATTAGGTTTCTCTCTGTGGAGAAACAAGTTGAAATCCCTCTCGATCTACTTATGCTCCTGGGCCTGCATGCCATATGGAGAAGTAGAATGGCAGTGAGGCATGCCGACGTTGATGCCCGACCCGTACGCATGTATTTCATAGAATCTATCTGCAGACTAAAATCTGTATACGCGACTTTGGTTTGTGCGCCAGATTGGGTGTCAGTTCTAGACGTACTTGAGACCTTGAACGAATTTTAAATTTTACGACCGCGCATAAGTGATCTTCATGAAGTGAATTTAACAGTGTGATCCTTTTGTATTGTACATGTCCAAACCGGCAATAAAAAAAAAGTGCTCGTAGCTCAGGGGGTAGAGCGTCGGGCTGGTGTGCACAAAGTTGCGAGTTCGATTTCCAGCCGGCCGCGGAGCCTTTTTTATCGAATAAAAGGGGCATTTACCCCGCAGCGATTCAAATTCAAAACACGTGACCGTCATGTGACCGGAGCGCAGCGCCCTCTGTTGGATGCAGCACGAACCCTGTGCGACATCACGTGAGCGCCCTCTGTCGGACGCAGCTCGAACGTGAGACGCCCTGTGCGCCGCAATTCAAGTCCTATAGCGCCCTCTGTTGAACGAAGCTCGAACCCTGTGTGACCTCACGTGGTTGTTATCAGATGATGACCGCAGCTGTCAACACCTGGCCAACCACGCTTGTGGTTTGAGGTCTGAGGTTTCAGGTTTGAGGTCGTGGTAAGTGACACGCTTCTGGCACGCGCCTGACACGCGACGCGCACGTGACTTCACACCTATACCGAGCACGTGACTCGAGGGCAGGACCTCGCTGAGCTCCGATTGGTCACTGGCGGGGCCATCGATGCCCACTGCCTGGCATTGGTCACTGGGATGGGAGAGAGGGAAAGGGCCCCGCCCTACTGCGCTCTGATTGGTTGGATTGGGTTTGGCCCCGCCCTCCTGCGCAGTGATTGGTCGGATCGGGTTTGGCCCCGCCCTCCTGGGCTTTGAGTGACAGCTGTGCAAACTGGTAGATGTTTCCTACTACTTTCAACAACCCCTAATATGAAATATGAAAACAAAAAAATTTATTCGCAACTCCCTGCTTTATGACTTCTCTAAAGTGGTAATGCACTTCAACGACATACACAGCAAGCACATGACAGATATCCTGCAACATGGTACGCAAAAAGACTACAAAATAGTCATAATATATTGCGGCATAGAATCCTAACCTCTTCGTCATTGACGATGTGCCCATAGTCCCCAAGGGGAAGGCGCGGTTCAAAATGTCTCTCGCACACCACTGATGTCTCGGCGAGGCGTTTATCTTCTCGATTATGATTTTTCTTCCCACTGTAGTCTGCACGACTCTTCCTTTGGCGCACGAAACAGCGACGGCTTACGATCGCTGGTGGCAGCCCTTGTTGACCGGGCAGCCCGACTTGCATCCCGGCGCAAAGCAGTGTGTGCGTCCGTCTTTTTCCTTGCATTTATGATCGAGACGGCAACGGAACGGGGAAGACTCCCCAACACTACATCACAAAGAAAAGTGATACAGTGCTACGTTCGGGAGAAGCGTACCGCCTCAGCTTCGTCGTCTTCTTCGCTCATCGCACATCTGCCATCTGCCACAAATTCTCCTAGGGCACGGAACTCCAGCGCCACTCACGGCATCTACGTTGACCGTCTTCACGCGGCCCATTGTAAGCGGGTGCCGCTCTTTCCACTACACCCTCTAGAACACTGTAGCTGGGGATTGAGCTCAGGATCACTGGGTTCTCTAGCGCGAGCTTTGTCTCCACGTACTCCGATCTGGTGGGCGCTAGACCACTCGGCCACCGATATCCCTGAATAAAGACACGTTAAAAAAAAATTAGACGTTTACAATTCTCTGTATTGCTGAATTGGAGCGCAGCGCTTGAGGAGGAGGGGGGAAGGGTACGAAGGGGAGGGTATGCTGCTGCTCCTCCTCCGTAACCTCACGTCCTTCTCTCCTGTTCCCATCCCACTTAGCGTAAAAATTTCGCTAAATTTCCCGCTAAATTTAGCCTGGAAATTTTTTCGCTGAATTGACGTGTGACGTCACATGACACTTCACCTGAAATTTTAAGTGTGACGTCACTTGACGTCACGCGGGTAAAATTTTCCCTCTAAATTTAGCAGAAAACGTTTCCGCCAAACTTAGCAAAACCTTTTACCGCAAAATTTCGGGAGAAAATTTTACCCTTGTGACGTGACACGTGGCGTCACTCGTGACGTCACGTGTGGCGTCATTTTAGGAATTAGCCCTTAATGCAACGCGCGGTTACGCCGACGCCGCTCGACTCAGAAACGGGTTCCTAGCAGCTGTGCTCTAAAATAACGTTACATTAATGAACGATTTTTACGCCAATTGGATGATTTCGATCGATCATCGCAAGCCAAGATAAAGAACGAAGCATATCCAACTTTGGCGTTCCGCTTCGTTCTACTGAAGTCTAGGAGGAGGCACTGAAACTGTCTAATTAGATCATAATTATCCTGTTGTCTCAAGTAGTTACATGCTGAAACAAAAGTAGGCTCCATCATTCTCTGCTAACCAAGATAGCCATGAATGACTGACTTGGTCGTCGTCTTTTATCAATTCACCGCTGCGCTAATCTTGATTCAGATCAGCCTAAACTCCAAGTCCACCCCACTATTTTTTTGCAATGCCACTCTTCTACATGTCGTCTCTTTCGCGAATTTCTTTTTCTTTATAAAATAAAACTTACGCCACGCTTTTGGTTCCTGTGTTATGTTTTACTGTTGAAACTCTCCTATTGATGCCATGCACTCGATCGAGCAATGTGAGTTCGTCAAACTCACTCCAAGCCAAGTGTGTTCCTCAGGAAGGAGCCGTGTGGCACACTACAGAAATGACACTAAGGGCGAAGCGCACTCGCTTGTAGTGGCACTAAACTAGCCCGTCTGACAGGGGTATAAACCCCCTCGATGTGTTTGCGTTGGTTTTTCAAATAACCTCAAAGGTGCCAGTGCACGAGGCCTGTATCTCGAGCGGCCCTTGGAGGCAAATGGCGGCGCAGCACTAAAATGACTGGTCCTTGAAAGCCAATGGCGGTGGAGCACGCGCTCGTGGCACATGTCTTCCGCGTTTCCACAAAAATGGTTGGTGGTACTTGTAAAAAACGCCTTTATCAAGGGGCTTTAGCAAGGACCCTGGGTTCAGTCGGCCATCTGCATCCTACCGTCGTGCGATCATGTACCACATATACTGCGTATTGCACGTTAAAGACCCCGAGCTAACAGTTGTACAGCACTTTTTATAACCTTCAACGGGTAACAATGTCGCCCTACGAAACTGCTGCTCTCTAAGAAACTAACGACAAATTTTGAATGCGCCGTTGCATTACATTTTTAATGTATGTTTGCGTGTTCGCGTTTTTTTTTTGTTTACACCTTTGATTATGCGGTTCTTACTTATGATGAAACAGACTATAGTTGCCGGACTTCTGGAAAAATATTATATAACTAAGAAAACGGCACGTGAACACAAAAGACACACACGCACACACACACACACACACACACACCCTATTGAAAATCACTCTGATGGGACTTCAGGATTTTTTTAAAGGGTGTGAAGGGGACTTCAGAAATTTCTGAGATGTTTGAAGGGGGCACCAATATTTCCTGGTGGGTTCGCTAGCCCCGTCAGAGGCTCTCCTGAAATGTCTGAAGTGCCCTTTACAATGCCTTGAAATGTCTGAAAGTCTGTCAAGAACTTTTCTAATGGGGCCGGGAAAACTTTCAGGCTTCTTGAGATGTGCGTGGGCAACGGCTTAGGTGGAGAAAACACATTTCGCAGAATTAGAACAAAGCTGCTTATTGTACGTGACGGGAAAAAATAAGTAATGTAAACGACTTAATTTTCGCGGGCTCAAATTTGCGCGAATCGGGCCAAAGCTGAAAATTTGAAATTATTAGCGGTTTCTAATTTTTGCGAATCGAGTGTAGCTTCCGTGGCGTTCACATATTGGCCGAATTGTTCGCGGGACGTATTTTTCGCGAAATGTAGTCGAATCGTGAAATTCGCGAAAATTAGGTCCTCGCGAAAATTTAGTCGTTTACAGTATTTGGAGAATACCGATCGTATATGTGTACGGTCCTATTTTTATTACTGCTCTTCTATCAAATACGCGTGGGCTCCTGGACCCGTCTGTCACTGCCCGGCTGTTCGGTCGCCAAGGAGGCCACTGAGGGCGACCGCCCCATGTGGAGAATCGACGAGCCGCGGGCCGAGTGGTGTTGGCCGAGCGGCGTTTTGGGGCGAACGCAATCCTGTTCGCTCGAGGCGAAATCTGTGCAACCATAGATAAAAAAAAAAAAAGCCGAGAGCAGCGCGTTTTCCAGGAATAGGGACGCGCGCGAGAGCGACTCGTTCCGAGAACCGGTTCCCCCACGGGCGACGGTCCCCAAAAAGCATCCCCCCTGCGTCTCCCTTCTCCCGGCGATGGGGAGAGGATGCAGGGCTGCCAGGCGAGCGGTCGTTGGGAGAGAGTGGTGTGTGCAAGCGGGCGAAGCCAGCGGCGGTTCCGGTTAGCCCACGAGCCGCCGCGGAATAAGGACCGAACGAGCGGGACAGAACGAGCGGACCAATTTCTTCCAGGAAGGTGAGCATGCATGGCTTTGAGGGCTCGCCCCTTGGTCTGCTTTGATCCGTGCAGTTTCTTCCTTGGTTACGCAGGTGAACCACAGTTCGGCGTTGGCCGCCTTCAGCACCGCTCGAGCGCCATCGTGTTCAGAGCATTCAAGGAGATGGTGGCCGGTGTCGGCTTACTCGCTGCAAAGCCTGGCAGTCGGGGTCAGCCTCCCACCGCATGTTGTGCCTGCACACCGGGATTATGGCACTGTGGGTCCTGAGACGGTGGATGACGGCCGCTGTCCGGACTTGTTCCTTGCGCCTCTTCGTCCGTCCGACTTCAGAAGCATCCAGCGAGCGAAAAATACGCCGAAGACTCTGGCCGACGTCATCATGGACGAAACCGTGACAGTGCTCAGGATTTCGCAACACGGCGGGTGCTGCTTGCGAGTTCGTGGTTTTCGCTAAACGTGCTTACTAAGACTGTGTATGTGTCCGTGAGGTGCACCTGCTCGGTTTTATTAGCTGAACTACCGTACATCAGGAATATACCCAGCGGCATTGTGAGTACTTTGAAAGATATTTTTCTTTGTGATAAAGAAGTCAGTTGTCCCTATTTGATATGATCCTTTTCGTCTACAGCTCCTTGCGCCGGGTTTGAACAAACTTTGCTTTTTAACGCCTTTTTGAGTTATAATATGCATGTAAAACTAAATGTCTGCAATAAATTTTCAATTATGTTTTGAACTGCATTTTTGTCTATGGTTCACAGTCATTTGGGCGTCTAAAGGGTTGATGGGCTAAAATGTCTGACGGGTTGAAGGGCTGTGGGGCTAAAAGGTTTTTCTATGGGGTATCCTTGAAGGGTTTTTCTGTAGGGTATTTTTGAAGGGTTTTGAAGGCCTGTGAGGTCCCATAATCCTTCAAGGCTGACGGGCCCTTTAGAAATGTTTTCAATAGGGCACACACACACACACACACACACACGCACGCATGCACACGCACACACGCACACACACACACACATACACACAAACACAGGCGCACCTAATAAAAATAATTGAAATAATAGAGCTGATTATACTTGTGTCTTTAAAGGTTTGAGCGCACCAAAAGCTATAAAAGCGAGCTCGATGCTTTGGATGGTGCGCTTGTTCACTGGAAGTGTAGTTAAGGGCAGTATGCTCGTACATGTATGTTCCTGTTTCGCTCGCAGGATAAAACCAAATGCTTTACTGGTAATGTATTTAATGAAACAAAGCTTACCTTCTGTATATGTGCAGCGCCTTCAGTTTTCGCGTGATTAAATGCTTGTTTATTATTATTGTTTTCATTTCCCACTGCGATTCAGTTTGTGCTCTTCTGTGTGCTACATGCACTAGAGACCAAGGTAATTCAGGAGCATTCTATTTCGCGGATTGTAAAAGAAACCTATGCAACTTGCCATGTGGGCCACAATCAATACAAAATATTCTAAGCTTCACATCAGACCGTTTGCCTGAGTAAACATTGTTGTTTGTCACGAACAATTGAGCTTGTATGAAATCACGTGCGAAAAACTCGTTCTAAGCACGTGACCGTTGGCATCCAGTGAATACTAGTAATCGGCGCCGAGACGATTGGTAGCTGTCAGCAGGTGGAGATTTCTGTCAGCCCAGAGTTAGAATGTTTCCTTCTTCCTCTTGTAAGCAATCAGGAGACAACTTACACCAAATTTGAGGGTAATAAAGTACTATGAGCATTCAAACATAATAGCATGAGCAGTATATGTGTACATGCTTTAGCTTTTGATGCACCCTTAACTTTCGATACGCTCACCGCTAGTGTAAAATGTAGAGCTTTTTCATTCTTAATCAGCGTACCATGTGCGTGCTTACACTATATTTTATGCAACGTCAAACTCTACCCGTTTGCATCTTTTCTATTTTCGAACACCACTACTTGCGCGCATAAATCACAAAATTAAGACTGGTACAGGGTGTCGCAAAAAATATTTACATGATTTTTTTTTACCGCAAAAATAATCTACGCATCGCCTAACGCTCATTCACCACCCAAAGGTAGCACTAGGTCACAACCAGATGCCAAAGTTTCATCCCTAACGGACACCTTATTCAAAAGTTACAGGTGATTTTCTGAAAATTTCAATAGAAAAATGGAACCCATTTTTGCTTGTTTTTGGTTTCTGGCGCCATAGAGTTCCATGTATTCGAAAACTCCGTCGGCCGCCATTTTCCCATTAAACTTTTGAGAAAGTCACGCATAACTTTTGAATAAGGTATCGGATCGGACTGAAACTTTGACATCTGGTTGTGACCTCTAGCACTACAGTGGGCGGAGAATGAGCGTTCGGCGATACCTAGTTTATTCTTGCGGTAAAAAAACCCAAAAAACCTGCAATTTTGTGTTTTGTGACACCTTGTACATTGCTTAAACTATGTGCAAAAGCTATCCAATGACCCAGAATCTTTGCCTGGCCAGTCGTTGCATTTATCACTGAATTCGTATTAAAATTAATTCATATAATTTATTGCTGTGAGTTAATTTTTAACCTCGGCATTTTTTTATTATGACTCCTGCGCCAGTCCTACTTTGGGTTTACCAAACTCCACATCTAAACCTGAGTGTCATTTTTTTGTGTTTTCCAGTCTCGTGGTTTTGGTCAAAATAAACACCCAGCCACCTAGATAAGACATCTGACTGTCGAAAAAAAAATTATTTCTTTATTTTTTAGGTAGTTAATTTTTTAAGCTAGAATTTTCGAAACCCAAGTCTATCACGTCTTCACGTTTTCCTGGAAATCCACAAAGAGCCAAACACATGCACGACAAAAGGGCCGGCCCGTCATATTGCCGCCCGCAGAGCCGAAAAAGCAACGCTCGGTCACGGACTTCTAGAAGATTCGCGTTCATTCTTGCACCAGACGTAACTTTCGCCCTGCTTTCTTGTTCTCGAAAGTGCCAGTTCATCGTCGCCCCGAGCGCGCGACGCTCGAACCTTCTTTGCCGAACTTTCGAGATGTGGACGCACTGTAGAGTAGATAAGCAGCTGCCAGCGACCTTGTCGAGTCAGTCTCGCTCTCGCTCTCTGTTACGCTGCCGAATCGCCGCCTGCTTTCCTGCTGCCTCGACGCTCTTTCTTTACTTTTTTTGTTTGGCACAACTTCGCCGATTAAACCTTTATTTTGCAGTTCACTGTTCGTCCTCTCGTCACCTTCATTCGTGTCAATATAAATATAACCACATTGAAATATGTGTTAACTGACCTCTGAAATCTCCGATAACGGCGCACAGGCAATTTTATATATTTTAACGCGTCGGTGGTTTTGTTGTGAGTGTGTCTCGCCATTTGGCTCAGGACTATTTTCGCGTTTTGTTCTGCCCACATTTGCTGGAGACGTGAGCTCGGAGCGTAAGCAACTGGCCCCCTTGCACGAGAACCGGCGCAGCTGTGTGCGTTCCAAAGAAAGCTCGTGCAGAGAAAAACCAGCAAGGGACCAGGGGTGTCAAATTCAGGATATAGAAAAATATCCCACTGTATCGAAGCGCCACCACACACGATTTCTTGCCTTGATATACAGGCCTCGAAGGCGATCCCACCGCCATCTGTTGGTTCAGAATCACACTAACCAAGGGTGGGGTTGCACCTTAAAGTTTGTTCAACTGAAAATGCCGTGTTTGGAATTGTGGAGGGCTCACCGAAGCATACAACGGCGGGGCACTCCATCGTTGGCTTTTTCAGTGTGGGAGTGGCGAGACTTGCCGGTCCCGTCTCGATAGCTTCGGGCTGACCGCTTACATCGGCGGCTGGAACGTTGCTTCAAGTAGTAGGCCCTTCTTCTGGTCCTCCTGGTGAGAAAACTCCTCTGTCCTGTCCCCTCTTCTTTTCCTTGGTGTTTGCGCTTTTGAATTTTTATACAATGTGTAGCCAACTAGCCCAACAGTTAATTGTGATCTCTAGGAAGTGTTTGATGGATCGAGGGCCCGTACCGTGAGGACAGGGTGAAGCGAGCCAGGATGCGACCGACACGTTCCAGAACACAACAGAGGAATGAATTTAATCAAGCGATATCAACTACGTACAGCGAGAGGGGGCGCCACAGGAATGCGGCAGACTATTTACAAAGTCGATAGGTGGCGACCTCTACATCTCCCCCCTTTATGAAAGATGAAAGATGGAGGAAGCCCACTACGTTAAACTTTACAAATTTAAACGAGTCGGCCGAACAACACGTCGGCCACTACGAGTTCGCACAACACCGTCGCTGTCAGTTGGGACCGGGACCGGCTCAGGTGCAGGGGGCGGCCCTGTCGGGCTTGCAGGTCGTGGTCGTTCAGGAACCAAGACGTGTTGCGCTGGCTCGGGCTGATCTTGTGGTTGTGCCTCTCCACCGAAAGGCACAAGATGGCGGCGATTTCTTTGAAGGACCCCACCACGTTCTGTTTCCACGATATAACTTCGTGGTCGTTGAGCAGGACTCAACACTGTAGCGCGCACTTGATCAGGTCTCACCCAGACTTGCTCTCCAGTTCGAAGTGACGGCAGGCCCCTGGCCGCGTCACGCCGGTTGTAGTCTGCAGCCTGTTGTCTTTGGCAGGCTAAATCATTGCTGGTGACTTTGTCTTTCGCTGGCCAGTTTGGACGGAGCTGCTCGTCGCGTTTAGGAACTCCTGTCTTCAGCTGCCTCCCCATGAAAAGCTGGGCTGGGCTGAAACCGTTCACTCCCGGGGAGTCTCAGTAGCTGAGGAGGGCTCTGATGGCGAGTGCAGTGCACTAATCTCCTTTTGTCAGCACCGGTAGCCTCACTGAAGAGGGGATGACTAAGCAGGCACCCTTGAGAAGAACACCGTTCCAAACGGACAGTTCGTTCATCAGCGCAACATACTTTCCCAGATGCAGTGGTAACTTTGACTTCTCCGGCCACGCGCGCTGACAAAAGGAGATTAGTGCACTGCACTCGCCATCAGAGCCGTGTGCTTTCCTCACATCCTCCAAGCTGACAGGCAGAACTTCGTAGGAGCAGTAACTACCTCTGTGGCAAAAAGTTCCACAGTGTCCAAAGGACAGGGCGCCTTTGGAGGAATCCGCGACAGGGTGTCCGCTGTAGCCAGCAGCTTTCCAGGCACGTAGAGCTACTGGAACTGATAGTGCATAGTCTTGAGCCCGAGTCTCTGTACCGCGTGGAGGTGGTATGTCAAGCTCCATCTTTCCAAACAGCGAAACAAGTGGCTGGTGGTCTGTCTCCACGTCGAAGTTTATACCACGAACGAACTCGTCGAACCGCTGGATGGCCCACGCCGTCGCCAATGCCTCCTTTTCCGTTTGACTGTATCGTTGCTCGGTGTCTGTCATTGACCGCGAGGCGAAGGCGACCGGTCGACGTTTTCCCGACGGCTGAGTCTGCAGCAAGACGGCACCGAGTCCGAAAGAGCTTGGGTCTGCAGAAACCGTCGTGGCATACGCCGGGTGGTACTTGGTCATGCACCGGTCTGAAGTGAGCAGCTCCTTGATCTTGGCAAACGCTGCCTCTTGTTTATGCTGCCAAGTCCAGCTCGTAGTTTTGTTCAAGAGGACTCGAATTGGGGCAGTGACGTCAGAGGATGTGAGGTAGGAATCTGGCTAGGTAGTTTACCATCCCAAGGAGGACGTCTGACGCCAGCGATGTTATGCTGAGGATCCATAGTCGGGATGGCTTCCACTTTGCTGCGATCCGGCCTGATGCCTTCTGCCGAAACAATAGCACCCAGGAAGGAGACCCCGGAGACTCCAAATCGGCACTTGTCTCTGTTCAACGTGATGCCAGCTCCTGCTAGCCGAGACAACACCTGCTTGAGCCGAGCGTCGTGTTCCTTCTGGGTACGTCCAGAAACAACGAATGTCGTCGATCATATTGGCGACGCCTTCTTGACCTTCGAGGATTCTGGCCATTTGTTTCTGAAAGTACTCCGGCGCCGAAGTGATGCCAAAGGGGAGTCTACAAAAACAATAACGGCCAAAAGAAGTGATGAAGGTGGTGAGCTCCTGCGAGTCGGCTGCCAGCCTGACCTGATGGAAGCTCGCTGTGGCGTCCAACTTCGAGAAGATGGCCGCGTCGCCCAGGAGACCAAGGACCTGCTCGACTTTCGGGAGGATGTGGCGCTCTCTGAGTACCACTTCGTTGAGCCGTGTCAGGTCGACGCAGAGTCGATACGCTCCGGTAGGCTTCGGGACGACGACGAGTCCGGAGCACCATGGGGTTGGTTTGTCGACGCGACGAATCACTCCATCGCTCTCCAACTTATCTAGCTCGTGCCTGACGACCTCTCGCAGTGGGATGGGAATCCGACGAGGTGCGCTGAGTGAAAAGGGCACGGCGTTTGGCTTCAGGCGAATGGTGTATTCGTCCTTGAGTGTGCCCAGTCCGCGAAACAATTCGGCATGTAGTGTTGTTTCGGGAGCATCCACAGCACCAAGGAATTGTACAACCTTGAGAGCCTCAATCGCAGGCAGACCCAGAAGAGGTACGGAAAGCGAGTCGATCACATAGAGCCGCTGAGAGCTTGTCTTCCCTTGACACTGCAGTCGTGCCAGATACGAACCCAACACAGGCAGCGGTTGACCTCCGGGTCCTGTCAGCAGGCTTGCAACCTTGTCAAGCTTGGCCGGCACGTTGGGGAAGTCACTCGGTACGGCAGATACTTACGCTCCAGAGTCCACCTTGAATTCCGCGGTGTAGTTATTCATGATGACGTCCACATACTTAGCCTTAGCGGGTGTTCCCACAGCGTGCAGCTGGATAGAGCCGAGCTTGCCTTGCTTGACTTTCTTTGCACGGCACACTTCGGCGAAGTGTCCCTTCTTTCTGCAGTAGTTGCAGAACGAGTCCCGCGCTGGACAGTCTGAACGCGCGTGAGGCGCGCGACCGCAAAACGAACAGGCCGATGACTCACGGGGATGCCCTGCTCTGGCTTGAGCTCCACGTGCACGAGCTGCTTTGGCGTCCGAGCGCCGACGGGATGGAACTTTATCTTTTTTCATAGCGTCGACTTGGACTGCACGGGAGCTCTCGTTGCTTTGTCGCGCAGACAATCTCTCTTTATCGGCGTCTTCGGACTGACGCGCCTGAGTCCATGCTTCCGTGAGAGTTAGCTTAGGGTTCCAACACAGCTGCTCTGAGAGACGCGTGTCACGCAGGCCGACGACAAACCTGTCTCGAACTAGCCGCTCTTCTATCGCCGCTGACGGGTAGTTGCAGCGCTTCACGAGCATGCACAGCTCCGCGTAGTAGGCATCCACGCTTTCGTCGGGCTGTTGGATGCGTTTGTGGAAACGCAAAGACTCGTAGAGCTCGTTGGCCGGATGCACAAAATGCGCCGTGAAGCGAGCAACCACTGCGGCGTACGAGGCGAGGGACGCCGCGTCGAGCGAGAACGTGTTGAGCAGCGGACGAGCTTCTGGACCCATACAGTAGAGTAAGGAGCGTGTCTGAACGTCTTGAGGCGGTTGTCCAAGCCCAGACACGGTGACGTAGTTGTCGTAGCGGTCTCGCTACGTCGGCCAAGTACCGACGTTCGAAAAGTCGAACGCGTCCGTCTGCCGCAGATTGATGCCGACCTACTGCAGGCTGGATTCTTTGGACATGATTGTAGTGTCCTGAAGGCTAGCGTCGATGCCAATCCCACTTCTGACACCATGTTTGATGAATCAAGGGCCCGTACCGTGAGGACAGGGTGATGCGAGCCAGGATGCGACCGACACGTTCCAGAACACAACAGAGGAATGAATTTAATCAAGCGACATCAACTATACTCCGTTTCATCTTATGTTGTACCGCAGACAAGGCTAGAAGCGCGAGCTCATAGCGTTGGGAGCTACTCTTAACGCACGAGAGCTTGTGCCGCCGAGATGTGCCCTAGAGCAAGGAGCTCGCGCTTGTAGCCTTTCCTGCGGTACATCATAAGGTGAAACAGAGTATAAGTACAGCGAGAGGGGGCGCAACAGGAATGCGGCAGACTATTTACAAAGTCGATAGGTGGCGACTTCTACAGGAAGGCCGAATAATGAGCCCGAAATTGGCAGCTCGGTTCTGGTCATTTTGTCAAGCCTGGTTCACATGCAGCGATTTTGGCCCTAGAGCGGCGCGATTTCTGCCGTCGCTGCGCTCGTGCCGCTCAACCGCTGGTGCTAGCCAGAGCGCCGCGACGGCAGAAATCGCGCCGCTCTAGGGCCAAAATCGCTGCATGTGAAACCCGCAGGGGAGCTCAGAAAATCGCGTCCGATCTCGTCGGTAGCTTCTTCTTTATCCTCCCCAGACTTGCTAGGCGAGGCTCAATTTCTTTGTTATGCTGTGTTATCAAACACCAGCCTGTGATGACAAAAAGTAACAACAAGCGCGACAAAGCGCCCTCTATAGTTCGATTTCTTGTTCATATTGTATTTGGTACACGACCAGCTCAATAAAGAGGATACCATGACGGCCCACAATGTTACTTAAATGCGGGCCTGGCATTAGTGGTAAATTTGTAGTAAAATTATATATCTTTGTGGGCTATAAACGCAGTTATGCAGAACCCCAAAAGTAAACTCTCATTCAATATATCTATGTGAATATTTTCAGGGATATACAAGCAAAGCACATTGTTGTGTGTATGTTTACACAGCCGGAAGTTAGTCTGTCTCAGTGAGCGTCTGGTGTCTCAGCTGTAGATGAGCAATTTAGCCTGTGCGGTACAACCGCTAACCTGGGGTCTTTAACGTGCACCACGCAGTAGTGATACACGACCGCACGCCGGTACGAGGCTCATCCAGATCGAAAGGGCCAGAGGCGGGGATTGAACCCAGAATCCCTGGGTTCTGCAGCGCGAGCTTTCGCTCCACGTGCTCCGGGCTGGTGTGCGCTATTAGACCACTCGGCCACCGAATACAGATTCGCGTGTGTTTTGGATATGTTCATTTTTCTTCTTTTTTGTCTCTAGAGAAAAGAAAGACAACCAAGAGTCCTCTCAAAGCTCGGGACCTTGTTCACGGGAATAACACCGACTCCGGTCCGGAACATTTTTCCCAAGGCGGCATTTATAATGGGAGGTGAGTCTTCAAAACCCCGCTGAAACTGTCCACTTCCCCGGCTTGTCCTAGTTCAGCGTTGAACGATAATTATACACCAACCAGACCGTGCACGCAAGCTCAAACAAGAAAACGAGTTAAATAGTCCCGTGCTGTTCTAAAGCACATCACGTAAAACTAAACGCTTCAGCAGTATACCCTAAAACTATAGGTAGTGTCTATTTTCCCGGAATTTGGGGGTGCAGTTTTTCTGAAATTCTATCGGCAGTCACCTCAAATTAATGCATCGACAGCTCAGATTATATTTTTTTCTCTGATGAGCCGCCCCAAAATGTCGCCGCAAAGCGGCGTGTACGAATGGGGCAGGTCGATTGACATTTTCTTAATAAGCCGCCGCGGGCTTTTTCGTAAAGTGTAGTGAACGGGTGGGACGTGTGGTGAACGGGTGAACGGGTGGCATGTAACACGCGACCCAGCGATACACGCGCAACGTAATATTCCTACAGCGTTCAATCCACGTAACGAGTGTCTATGAAACTTTATTGTCCACGAGAATTGCGTCAAGGAAACTTACATCCACAAAAAAATTGACCATGAATTAGTGCCGTGATGTAGGAGAGTGGATTCATGGTAAACGGAAATAACCAGCGCGCCAAAATAGGCAAGGACGAAGGGAAGATGCGAACTACACAAGCGCTGGACTCACAACTAAACATTTCTTTGAAAAAACACGAACGAAGTAAACCGCACTATATCTTCAGCACGTGTCAAATAAGCAATTTCTTTTTTTGTCAAGAAAAAACGATGTTTGGCTGACGCATGTACTTCGCCCCTCTTTTGTTATTGCATGCGCTTCTAATTATTCTCTCTTGGTTTTATCTGTGCCCCTCCCGGTGATTGTGATGTTGTTGAATTTGGGCTGGCATTTACAAGCAGCACAATGAGGTGACCCCCAATGGTCGACCGAAGTGACCAGTCATGTTGACTTGCCCTATCATTAATACCTTGGTCAAACTGGGCAGTGAATTAATGACTGCAGGCAAAATTCCGGAAAGTGAATTCTCTGGCATTTGGGAGAATATAAGGTGCCATATATATAGCTGCCATAAAACGCACCCATAAAAATACAGCAAATAATCGCCTGATTTGCGTATGTACTACACCCTAAGAATAAATGGAGTAGTACTTCCTCCCTTAAAGGAGGAATTCACGTGTCCCATATATTGCTCTATCAAGAGAGGAAATTTCCTCCTACAAAACGGGGAGGAAATTTGTTCCCCAAAGAAGGGAGGAAAGTTGCCACCTATTTTTGCTTGTGGAGAAAAAGTTCGTCCCCTAACAAGGGAGGAAAATTGCCGCCTTTTTTTCTCAATGGAGGAAACTTTCTCCCCTCGTGTAAGTAATATAGCTTCCACCAGATGGTGCTCAAAACTGCAAAAAAATCGGAAGAGCGATAATTTGTTTTCAAGTTCCCCCGAGTTTTGAAAGCTACATGGTAGATACCCGTACATCACTGAACACGCAGAATACACGGAAGACGAACACACCCACACAACAGCAACAACGCAGCGACACCGGACCTCCACCCCTCTATACGTACGCCAAATTTGCACTATCTCTATATACGGCAGTCTTATTTTTGAATCCGACTCGGCCGGTGACTGCTATCATTTGTCGCATAAACACGGAGAGGCGGAGTAAATATTACTCGTGCTTAATTCATTATTTTAAATCTCTCTTGGAACAGCCCCATCTCTTAATTCAACACTTTGAGCAAAGCAAATGTAGATCATTAAGCTAATTATCTAAAATTTAATGATTATCTTTTTGATAAGTTTAATGAATCATGTTTGCAATGCAGTGTTGAAATGCAGTACACTGGTGCTGAACATTGCAGTCCAGCTATTGTTTGATTGCAGCGTTCAGTGCCAGTGTAATTTATTTTCCGTTTTGGTGGGGTAATGAATCATTTTAATTGTTGCAGAAGTATTTCAATAGATTTTTTAAACAAAAATATTACTGGTTTTAACACCACTACAGCCGCTCTCGTTTCGCGAAACAAGAGGAACCGTGCGATAATAAACTAAGTCGGCCGCATGAAAAAAAAAATGTGACGTTTTTTTTTTTGTTTTGCTTGCGAGTGCTTTATTTGATATGTGTCAGGAGATGTAGCGCAGCGCAAACTAAAAAAAAAAGACAGCGGTGAACCGTCGGCTGGGGTGAATCATCCCTTCCTTCAAGCCCGAGGACCGCCCTCCCTCCCCCACTTCGCCCTGCAAGCAGAATGGAATGTCTGTACGACCCTTTCTCCCAAGTGGACTCTCCGAACGCATAGCCAGCCGGCAACAGCCAGGCGGCGCCAGCAGAGTGAGAGCCCACGGTTATACCCTGTCTCGTAACTTGGCAAAGGGTGAACGATAAGCCTCACATTGCGTGACGAAGGCTTCGAAATGCGCGACGCATACGAACGCAACCCACATTTATTGGAGCATGACGGAACGAAAAGCCTGATACTTCTTCGGAGTATAGCGGCGCGCTCCGGTGATACGCAGTCACGTTCCCATTGGCCCGCCAGGGCCGTAGCTTCCGCTGTACTGGCATGTTACACGATTACGGCTTCCTGGGATACCGAGTATTTCTTGCTTCAGACATTAGGCTAAGCGGCGCCACTAGAGTAAAAGTTCACGTTTGAACAATGCAGCCGCCACTTCCAGGGGTACCCAATATTTATAGCTTCAGTCGCTAGATGGCGCCAAACCAAACAGCATTGCAGGTGTGCCTATAGTTGACCTTTCCGGATCTCTTGCTTCGTTCCTTCGCCGAATCATCGTCATTTCAGTGTCATTTCTTGTGCGGGGCTATGGTTTTTGGAAAACGCGTGTTCCCGCAAGTCTCGATGTTGACGGACTACGTGTGTCGGACGCAGATGCTCGTCGTAACGCAGTGCTCAATCTTTCGACTGGATATGCTGTTCTGTTTTACACAGAACTGAAATAAACACCACACGGATTATCTGTCGCAGTATGGTACGCACACTTTATTTCAAGAGTATACTTTTCTCGCGGAGGTGACGGGGGTAGGGACGTAGAGACCGGTCGACTCGAATAGAGCAGCGATCTTGGCAAGTACGTGATCACTAAAAAAAAATAGAAAAAGAATCAAGACGATTTGTTTTTGTGCGCCCTACTTGTCATTAAAGTTAAAGCAAATAGGTAGGCGAGATGGTTAAGTAGATATATTACTATGTCGACTTGTCTTGTAGCAAGTAACGCGACGAAAGTGGTCGTACGTGCCGTGCCAGTGATAAATCGCCACCTGTGCTTATCGCAGCAGCAAGCTTTCTTCCACCATGAACAAGCACGATCTCGGAGCGGGCATATACGGCGCGATTCTCGCCGCGCTACGCGCCTCGCTTTTTTGTTAAACTTGTGTAAGTACCTCCGCTAGCCTCCGCAGCTCCGCTATTCCTCCGCTAGCACCGCGCCTGGGCAGTAGTGCGATCGTTCTACGTGACGGCAACCAAGCCCTCAAGTTGCCTTCACCGCCATTGAACATTTTCACGGCGGCAGGTTCCACCACCGCTGCCGCCGCAAACATGGAGGAGGAATTTTCGTCCCTTTTCACGCGCAATCAGGTGACGCTGCATGTGGATCGGTGAAAGGGAGGAACGGGGGCAATTGGCTCCCTTCCGTTGGCGACAGGGAGGGACATCGTAATTACCTCCATTTCTCCTCCCTTTTTTTTAGAGTGTGCTTTATGTGTTTCTTTTCTATTGTGGTTTATAATCTTGCCCCGAAACAAAACGTAATCACAGACAATTGTATTAATTCAGGTGATATTTGCAGGAGTGATAAACACTTGTACTTTTATAAAGTGTTATAAACAGTGATATCCAAAGTTTTACGAATAGCGAACAACACTATTTTCTAAAAATATCTACCGCTTCAGCCGGATATTTTATTCGTGAATTTGCGCACAAAATTGCAACTGTCTATTATTTTCGATATGTTTGGCTCAGAACCAAATTCAATAACATTATAAGTAGGCGAAGGAAGGTTGCGCAGAAAAAACATTTGCACTTAAAACGCCAGGATTATAGACAAACGTTTCATCCATCTGCTCACAGGAACTTATGCTGTTAATCGGTAGCCACTGGACGCCATATTTGAGAGCGCTACTCACTGCAAAGTAACGTTGACTCACTGCTCGCGTTCAGATTGATTTCACAACTACAGGCAGCCAAGACCGGCAAACTTGATAGTGTGGAATGCACGTTGCAAAAGCACTGTGGAAGCTCGACCTCATATCACGCTCAGCGATTACGGACTCTGGCCGCCAGTGAATGCTCTGTTGTTGCTGAGCTTCACAGTTCCACCGCGTATTCGCTGCATATATTTTACGCAATCCATGTTATCGACTCGGATATGCCGAAGTCTGTTCTGAAAATGGGGGATCGGTGGCCGAGCGGGCTAGCCCACACAAGCCTGGAGCACGTGGATCAAAAGCGCGCGCTGCAGAACCCAGAGATCCTGGGTTCAATCCCCACCTCCGCCCGTTTCGATCTGGATGAGTATCGTAGCGGCGTGATGTTGTGTATCCTTGCTTCGTGATGCACGTTATAGACCCCAGGCTAGCAGTTGTACTGCACTGGCTAAAGTTCTCATCTACAGCTGAGAGACAAGTCGCCCGTTAAGGCACACTACGTTGAGGCTTTATAAACATTCAAACACGCCAGTTTCTTTACGGCTCTGCAAACTTATGTTGTGCAACCTCTGGCTCCCCTAGAGTCCATTTCACTTAATGTGCGACCGAATTCAAAGATAGAAGTACGAGTACACTGCCCTGAATGAGGCTTGCACTAAAAAGCGCGCCTGCGTAGCAGGGACACTGAAGGACCAGAGCTTGTACTTGTAGCCTCTGCTACGCTCGTACACAAAGATATAGGGAAAAGTGGCAGAGTGGGTTAATGCAGCGCCGCACGGAGCACGTTGAGTAAAAGCATTTCCAGAGTCCCAAGTCTCGTCAAACATATATTATTTGCGTTATGACACAATGGGAGGAGGAGCCGAAATATTGTCGCGAAGTTTTCTTTTCTCACAAGCCCGCAGATCCGTTCATCTTCGTGACGTTTTTCATTGAAGGGGCGAAAATTCTCCAACAACGTGATTCACACGTGTGACGCACCGACAAATATTATTAACTGTGACCAACATGTTTGATGGTCTCTAAAAACACGGCGGAAGCTTGGGGCGATTGCATACTAAAAGCAACACCGTCGAAGTTCACATTCGGTTATCATTCTTATTCTAGCCGTTAAGGCAGAATTTACTGAGAGACGTCCCTGCCTTTCCAATTTGCTCTTTCTCGCGTGAATTGAAGCATGGTGGCACCAATGTGCAAATAGCCCCTACTCACTTCCGGTTCTAAAATTTACGGCGGGTTTTGCAGTATTTGCGAAATGAAATATGCACGCTATCTCCTCAAAGAGACCCCTTATAGCACTATGAGATTTAAAGTGGTCATAAACTGATATCAGGCCGGAATATTCATGACTTTACAGAGTCGTACTGGTCCTTGTCTGGCACAAGTATACTAGCACGGACCGCAACTGAATCTGAAGCTTTTTGGCCGCTCTGAAATTGCGAGGGTAAAAGGTGACTATATATTTGAGTCTTGCCTTCGCAAAGCTTGATGACGTAATTTCGGGGTCAAAACAACCAACGTTTTTAGATTAGGGTCAGTTGGAAAAAAGCGCGGGCGCGCCATGGCACCGGAGCGCGCAGTAGCCGGTGAAACGATGGCGCTGCGGTTCCGATAGGATCGGTCCTTTGCGCGTCGTCTGCTCGTCCGCTAGCCTGCTGCTCTGAAAGGCGTTGGCACGCGGCCAACCAAGCCGCCGCAGGACATGTCAAGCAAATAATTACCGCTGAACAAAGATTATTTAAAAAGAACATGCGCACCAAAGCAAAAAAGTGAAGTGCTAGTATATTATACAGTGTTTCCTCGCCATGAAGTGCGTCTATCTGTGGTTTTAGCGCTTTTCTCAGAAGCATGCCTGAAAGCATCAGTCAAATAACGAAAGTTTCTGCTCGCGCGTCCGGTTAGTAATGTAGGTCGCTCAGAAGGAACAATTGGGTATTTTAGTAAAACCGTTACCGTGTTCCGCGTACCAAGTGTTGTAGACGTTACCGAAAAAAAAAAAAGAAAAGTAACGAAACACGTTACTTCTTACGGTCAAAATAAAAGAACGCGTTACCGATCTACGTTACCTCAAAATAAAAGAAACGCGTTACAGTTACCGATAAAGGGAACGCACGTTACTTTTGCGTTGCTTTTTATTTAAAAATTCACGTTAATACCGCTTTTTTTTTACTGTTTTTTTTAGACATTAGGGACAAAGGTCGTGGGCCTTGGGGTTTTTCTAGAGCAGAATGTTTTGCGTGGGCAAAGGACGGGCAAAATTTTGAAGGTATGTGGAATGAGTACAATAATTAATGACCTGGCGCATATACTTTGTCTCAGCTTAAGTCCAGACGCAGTCAACACTACGAAGTAGGGGGACCAATCAAGCAGCATAAAAAGCGCAAGTCACTGGGCCTTTTGTGTTTATGCATGGCCAGCTTTCTGAGACACGCTGTTTTAGTTCCTGATTCTCACGACACGTGGCGCATCAACCTTGAGCAAGAGAGAATGCCTTCATACACACGCGCGCTTTTGCTTGAGTGGTGACATCTCAGCCATTTTTCCGCCCAATCGTTTTCTTAATGCATTTTGAAGCGCGCGCAATCTGGTGTCACTCAGCTCGGGCGCGCAGCTTTGGCTAATGCATAGACGCCATTTTACCGCCCAATTCAAGCACCGAGTGCGCGAGAGCGTCACGCGCTGGCACATTCAAGGCAACAATGGATGTCTTCACCCCCGACAGACAGACATGTAGGCACCCTAGACCAAGATAAGCGGAGAATTCGAAGTGCGCGACCGCTATCTGAACCTCCTCTTCTGTGCATCTCTCCGGCCTCCCACCCTTTTCACCGTTTGTGTCTGGCCAAATACATTACTAGGGAGAATACATTCCACTCCGCTCATTTGCGTTACACAGAACGCCTACAGCGTCGAATCCAGCACTGCCGAGAGGGAGGTCCGCGCCGAGTCTTCTTTTTTTTTTTTGGCAAATAAGCTATCATTATCATCAGTCGCAGACATTTCACGATTACGCGCTATGCTACGCCGGCGGTCGGTGCGCCAGTGCAAGCCAGTGTCTCGAGGTGTGAAACAACGTCAAATGTGTTGCGTGCTGCTTTCGTTTGATACTTTTTCGAAACGATGCACACGATATACCTCGAGTTTCAGCAAACATTAATTTAGTTTAGGTTTCTGAATTTGGCTTTTAGAAACCGAAAATTCTCCCGAATTATGTGTATTTTGCCGTTTTGCGTTCAAGACACACTATGTTATTTTCTGTATTCCGTACGTTATTGCAGTGATGTGCGCCACTAGTATGGAGCAGTTTTGGAATTTGTATCCTCTAAACGAGGAAACACTATTATTCTTTCTTTTAAGGCGCTACCGGCTGTTGGTCATCAAAGCATTTTGTCTTTACTCCTTAGTTTTTAGTCTTTATTTATTAGGCTCTAGATAGCCGCTGCACCGCGCAAAGGCAGCAGCCCGTACCATGGAGGCCCGCGGTGCCGCGTCTAGTGAACATGATAATGTCATGAGTATATACATGCATGATGACGAGGACATAGATTTTTGGTATTGGGGAGGATGGCAGTCCGATTCGCAGAAGTCCACATTTCGTGGAGGTGGGTTGGGCGGGTCAGCAGCGAGCCATGGGGATCTGGCACGCCGTTCGATCGGTGCATGAAGGAGCCACAGGAGCATGATGGCGCTGTTGCTCACTGGGGTCCACTGGGGTCGAAGCATCAGGCTTCAAGGAGGTAGCCCAGTCAAAGTAGAAGCTGCCGCTTCCGAGGAACCAGGGCTCAGATTGAGGCACCGCAGTCGCGCGGTGTGTCATCCTCTCAACGTCGTCGTCGCTGTGTATTCTTTATTTATACGCGTATATATGTTGAAATAAAATAAAATAGATAAAAAGACACACAATCGAACGGCCAGCGGCGCGTCGTTCTAGTTATATTTCTAGTTCTTTTTAGTTATAGACGCCTAAAAGAATTTTGTTCAGTTTGTGTCTATAACCGAGCTAAAACTTTAAGTACACATGGCAAAATCAAGGCAAAATATGTACAATGCAAGTGTTTCTGACCCTACATAACAATTGCTTTATATTTGAAATCCAAGGGACAAATTTTGATTGTAAACATCTATTTTTATATAGTCATATTATAACCGCTACATTCTTAGTCAATATGCTGTCACAAACGCATCGTACAAATCTTTTTTTCGATAAGCCTATGTAAAGGTAGCTTGGCCGCAAGCTTCTTGGTGCACGGCGGAGTGCTAACTTTACCGGGGCAAAAAGCGGGCCGAATTCGAAAGTGTCGTGGAATAAAAAGTATTAATTAAAATACCGAAATTTTAACTGCGGTGTGTGCTATGAGTCGGCAGCTATTATATTCCTCGGGAACCTTACGATTCTTCATTTCAGTGAGAAGAAATTTAAAAGTTTGTCAAAGGGGCCCGTAGGACCCAATGCAACAATATTATATCGGGCCCAGGAATAAAAAGTATACAATCCTGAGGTTCAAGTAGGTATTAAATAAAAGTTTATTAGTGCCCCCTATAGATATCTCGGGGAACTTAAGGATTTCTGCAGTAGTTTGGCTGAAATTATCATTTTACTGCGTTTTGCTGAGAATAGCCAAGAAAGGGCAGAAGGAGACCGTGTCCAGGAATGCTGGGGATGATTGGTTCAGCGATGACCGAACAGGATACAGAAACATGACAACACTATGATGGTTCCCTTTTTGACGCTGTCTGATCGGTCCCATCAGCTCGTTGAGTCGGCTGCGTCTGGACTTAAGGTGAAACGAAATATATAAATACGAAACAAATTTTTTACTTCAACAAGTGTACTCTTTTAGAGCCTGGGAGAAGATGTAACGAGTAACGGAACTACTTTACCCGTTACTTGGAATAAGGGACGTAAGTTACCCGTTACTGTTTTGAAAAAAAAGCAAAGAGTACGTTGCTACTGGAAAAAGTAACCCGTACCGGTAACGACGTTAAAGGGACAATGAAGACGATTTTATTTAATTTTTTTGAATGGTGTTTTTATGGTTCTTGGGAACATAGCATGGTGCCCAATGTTTTGTAGACATTTGTGACGCGTATTTCTGTGCCTACGAAAAAAGTAAAGAAACCGAAACTGAACAATCTCCATTCTCGTTTCTGGGCCTCCGAAAACGGAGGTGACGTAGGGAGTGACGTCAAGTGTGAATAGTCAGTATCGGTAGTATTTAGGAGATCGAGACTCTGGTAACCGCGGTGGGTTTTAGCAGCGCGATGGCGCGGTCGTTTCGCCGAATCTCTCAACATGAACTGGCAATTCTCGCGAACGAGTTCGAGCTTCCGTTCACTGACCGTACACCAATGGAACGGGAGTACGTGCGTGGCGGACCCGACGGAGACCGCCCAGCCGGCAATGAGCGGCCCGCAAGCCGAAGGACGGACGCGAGGGAGATGCCGAGGGGAAAGCAGTAGCGATCCGGCCGTTCCGGGATCCGGTTCCTCCGCGGACGTCCTCTTTTCGTCGTCAAAGAACACGAACAGCAACCCACACGTAAAAACTAGCGTCGCCCGAACAAATACTGGTCTTTAGTCGACCGTTAGAACAGCCATCTACAGCTACCATTTTGTAGAATCCTTCGAGTACCGTACGTTCTTTTTTTATTTTATTTTGTTTGCCCATAGTTGCTCGTTGCCCGTTTCGCGTCCAGCGTAGGAAAGAAAAAAACAATTATGCTGCTTTATTTAGGGTTTAGTAATCATATCCGGTCCGATTTATACTTTTCGTGGTTATTCAAGCGGAAATTAGAACAGTATTCCTATAAATCGCGAACCAAAACGTGACCGAGGGCACGTTTCTCGTTTCGACCAATCGCTGACGCGTCTCTTGTGACGTCGCGCTTCTTGGCCTCGCATCAGTCACGTGAGCTCCGCTTCTCCTGGCTTCTCCCGCAACTCTCCGGGCGTCGCCCCAGTCGATCCCGGTGCGATTATTACCGCGTCTGTTTAATAGACCGATCTCACCAGCTAGTTTGAGTACGCCACCGCTGCCGACAGGCATCGTGGGAGCTGTAGTCTTTCTGCACGCGCGACAACCCTGCTGGAGGTCCGCGAGAGCACAGCAGGAGGCGGCATGAGCTGTCTCGTGAACTGGCGTCGGCCTCCTACGAACTACAGTTATGGCGGCGTCACGCATGCGTGGAACACTTGGTGGGATCGGTCTATTGATTTGAGCGGCACACAAGCGCCGGTTTCGGCTGAAATTTGGGCAACGTGGCCTGAGACGTGCCTGGAACCCAGTTCAATCGCCAAAAAGATGTCCGAAATTGCCTTCATTGTCCCTTTAAGGGATGTTTATACTCCGACGTTGAGCGCAATGAACGCAGCGTAGCGCAGAACGCGCGCCTTTCGTTGGCCGGCAAACAGGAACACGATATCTGAGACCAATCGGTATCTGTGCGCGCTGCGCTACGCCGCGCCCGTCGACGTTACGTTGGAGTGTACCTCTACTTGAAACGCTTTAACGCCAACACTGCGCGTACCGCACTATCGGAGCCTTTGAAGCATGCTTTTAAGTGTGCGCCCGGGTGGTACTATGATCACGGGGCACGCGCCTAGATCGCAACAGGACGCCAACGCCGCTTCTCAGAAGTGCTACACCATGGAGCCGCTGCCACCCGGGAGTTGTCCAACTGACCCTAATTTAAAAACGTTGGAAACACCCGCCTGACGACGGTCGTTCATTGATTGGAGACGAGAACTGCGTGAGCACTCGACTTCGGCTCGTAACAATCAATGCTTCGGGTGACACTCAGTAGCCGCTCGTGTCCAACCACTGTGGCGATGAGAATAACCAAACTATAACAATGCCTGGAGCTCAGCACGCGTTTTGAACTTTGCCGAACCCGGCGCGTGGCTATGATTAACGTTGGCGGCAAAGGATAGGCACAAGCCCAAGTGGCCGCTTGTTCTGAGGGGATGAACGATGCTCATATTTCTCGAATTTATTTGCCGATTACCATTGCTGAGGAAGAAAAACTAGGGCAAGTTTATTCGTTCATTAACGTTGGGGAGTGATCCGAGTTTTATTTAGAAAACGTAAAAAACAATCGTGCCATGAACCATAAAGCGCGATGAACGATTTTTTCCACTTTTGCTAAATACTTCTTCGAATCACTTCTTAACGTTAATAACTGAATAAGCTTGCCTTAGGCTTTTGTTAGTCAATGGCAGTCGCCAATAAATTTGAGAAGCACGAGCATCCTTCATCCCCTCAACTCGGAGACATAACTAGCGGCCATTTGGCCTGGTGCCAATCCTATGGTGCCAACGTTAATCATAGCCACGCGCTGGGGTTGGCAAAGTAGAAAACCCGCGCTGAGCTCCAGGCATTGTTAGAGTTTGGCTATTCTCATCACGGGAGTGGTCGGACACGAGCAACTACCCGAGTGTCGGCCGAGGCATTGATTGTAACGAGCCGAAGTAGTGTGCTCTTGCAGTTCTCGTGTTCAGCCCATGAGCCACGCTCGACTGTCCTCATGCGGGTGGTTTCGACCCTATATTACGTCATCAAGCCTTGGGAAGACAAGACTGAAAAAAAAAACAATATTACCTGTTTCTAATCACCATATCACCGCGACAAAGAAGCTTCTGAATCAATTGCTGTCTGTTTGAGTATAATTGGACCACACTAGGACCAGTACGCCTCTGCAAAGTCATGAACCGTTCCAACCCGATAACGTTTCATGAACCCTTTAATTCACTCTCAGGATAAAAGAATAGTGAGTAAAAAGTTAGAAAATATATGTGAACCTGGGGCGTGCCGGTGCTACCGGATAGATTGCCCCACTGACTTTGCTGAAAAACATAAAAGGGCGAGTAGGGACTATTTAATATCACTGGATCCCGGAAAAGTGACGCCATTACCCTCCCTGCCTTCTAGCCGATCACGAGCAATACTAACATTCAGACGTCAAAAACCTGGGAAAACGATTGGAACATGCGGAATCGGCTAACTGTGAAAGCTCGGTTACTATGGCAATCGACATTTCGGCCCTTCAAATTATCAAAGCTTAGGAAGGTCGCTCTGATCCAGTCGCACCAAGATCACCATGGAGCATCATCACACTGAAGGCGTTCCTCGCCAGTATAGGCGTCTTTGGCACTGTGCCCGTCTCCACGGATCTGTTGCAATTATATTGATTTTTCGTATTGCAAAACAGGAAAATTAATTTTCGATGTCTCCAAACACCAACACCGCATGTGGTGGTGGTACGACGATGTACGTACACTTGTTTCGCCGGTGAGAGGATAGCGAAATCTTTGTATACAAGAAACGTCTCTATAAAGCTACTCATCCTAAGCAAATTTAGATCGGCTCACCAACAATAGAGAGGTCAAGGAGAAAGTGCTCTTTTCATGAGCCAAAATGGCGACCATGTGGTGAGCTTCGCGCTACTTTCTCAAGATCCAATCACTATTAGCCCCGAGAGCGAACACAAGTGTCGCTGCGGTCGCCGCACCCTGATTGGGTGAAATGTACCGTGACGTCAGGAAGAGGACCCCGCTCCGCGATCTCCATCGGCTCGCTTCCCAGCACCGGTTTCCTGGTTTGGCGTTGTGTGCCGCAAGCACTTCGAGGAGCTGGACCTCGTTTACCCGGTGTACAAGACGTTGAGTTAGGCCGATATAGACGTGCTTCCGTGCATTTCATAAGCCTGCTTGTCCCTTTTAACTTTAAAATTGGGTTACAAATCCCGAAAGCTATCGGCGGAGGCGATTCCGCCGATGAACCTCCCCGTCCCCACACGACAGAAGGCAATTTTGCGAGGGGTCGGTGAAGCGGTGGTGCAAGTGTTTCAGAAGCTGGAATTCTGTTCCTTCCATGTTCATGATTTAGGACGATATTACATCCCGCTTTCAAGGCATTCGAAGTGAAATTTATATCATGGGTCTTTGGGTGGTCGGCAAATTAGCTCGCGACCCCGACTCTGCGCTGCTACTCTGTATGCGCTGGTTCGCAGATGTTTTAAACGCCCTGCGTCTGATGATCTTTGAAGTGCTCGTGGAACAGGGTTGTTTTACATAAATGTAGCTTCTTCGTGAATTAATTATACAGTTTATACACCTATGCAGGCATTTTTCTTAGAAGATGCATAATTACAGTAAGTTAGTTTGTATGATAGCAGGAAAAACGGCTGAATCGCCCCCCGTTGCCTGTATGCTATGTATTGAACTGCCCAAAATATGCACAGCAATAGTACCGTAATTTGTAATCTTTATACTTTTTCCTGACATTCTTTATTCCAGCCTTGGGTATTCGGAAAATACACCGTTTAGTTTGAATTGTCATTTATTTCCAATTAAAAGAGACACTGCTGCAGGTTCCCAAAAGCTTCCCCGGCCTCCAAACTCCCTACAGCTGGACTCTCTGACAACAGAGGAAAACAGGAGTAAAAGCAAGCATTCGAACGTCTGTCTAGTGGTAGATGCAGCACTAGTAGCAGAAAATGTGGAACCTGTGAAGGGTGACAGTCTGCGTGCGAAAAACTTCTGGTATTTTAGCTTCAGGACAATTCGATTTAAGTACAATCTCAATTTTAGGACTTAAGGGACTAATAACAAGCTAGACACCTTCGCTTACGTTTGTTATACATTATTTGAGGGTTGATATAAACAAGTCCACAGATACCACCCGTGTAGTCCATTGAAATACTATCCAAATCCAGCAAAGGTCAAATGCGAGCAGTGTATATAATAAATGTTCCTTCTTTTTTTACTTTGCCTCTGCACTTGGGTTGTCTTACTTGTGAATCTCTTCCCTTGGCCCACACTGTATTTAGCATGTAGCTTGAGCCGCATGCAGCTTTTCTGCTTCGGCGATCTTGTTTAAAAACAGAGATACAAAACAAAAATAGTATACAAAACCTGCCAATTCATTCAGACCATCAGCAGCAATTATTGTGTGAGATGTAAATCTATAGTGATGCTCCTGCAATTGTGGCCATATGTCTTTATTTTCATATACCAGCTGTGATTCATGCGTTGCCTGCCCTGTCAACCATGCTTAAAATGTTGGTTGAAGTTTCGCCTGCAGCTACAGGTCATACCTCGATAAAGCCACATATAAAAATTTACACTTCCTACGAAAAACACGGCAAAAAAATTAAATAGAAACGAGCGCGCCGAAAGCTAACGTAGTCACAGCCTCCACTGAGCGAGCGGGGCGAGTCGGGGAAAACGTCTCTCCTCGCCGTGACGTCACCCCGGTTCGCCGTAAGGGGGCGCCACGCGAACTTCTCGGGGCTAATAGGGCTATTCACTGGACGACCTATTTGGGGGCAAGGTTTAGAGCGCATGCTCAAAACAAGCTCCCATTGATAGGCTCCTGAGGCCGTAAATTTCGATGGCGCGGAATGCGCCTAGTGAAAGAACTGTGGAAGCTCGCCATCAGCACGAGCTCAGTAGTCTCGCAAATAGCTATGGCAAGCACATGCAGCGTGAGCGTGAACATAGCTTTGGCAAGCTTTTCAATTTTATGGGCTTAGCTGTACGAACAGAGACCTGATGGCGGCCACTCACCTTGCCTGCAATCGTCTATAGACCGACCTCACCGGCCCCAGAGCCGTGTATAGCGAGAATTTGGTTAATGGGAGGAGCGGGAGGAGCTAGGGCGTGCACCAGACGTAGAAAGGAGGCTTGGCAAGCTCTCTCGCCCAACCAGAAGCCGAGAAGAATCCTCTAGCGGTGGTATAGCGAGACAGAGTTTTAATATGAGCATAAGGGTTAAATGCGGGAAATCTTGACAGCTGCAAATATGGTGCACGTGATGTTTCGATTATGATCATGCAAAATGATGTAAGAAACGAATGTGCCGCTCAAACTCTGTTTTACTCGGACAAAGTGTGACCGCTCGGACAGCAGATTCCAGGTCCTCGGCGCCTGGCGTACGGATTATGTCGATCGTTCCGCTAGTCGCGCTCTTCCATCATGATTTTTGATGAACGTGATTGTAACATCCCTTGTCCCATATTTTCACTCACCGAGAGTTGCTCCGACTACACTTATTAATTTTGTTTCCCGCGACCACCGCCAGAGTAATATTTCCGCCTTCTGGTTGGCCACATTCGAATTTGTGACCACGTACTGGAACGCGCCCAGCCGGCTTTCGGCCAATGGCGCAGCGGCATTTGCCTCCTATACACTCTAAAAAAAAGGGAGTGTAGACGTTACACCCCTTGTCACATATACGACACCCCAAAAAATAACTTCAGTTTGACGTACAGCGCGCTGACTTCGAACTGACTGCCCCAACTTTTGCGAGAGGGTTGATGACAGTGCGATATAACATATTAAACGGCTAAAGTACGTATCAAAGTCTACAGGAAAAACACAGGTTTTGCAGTTGAGCCTATAAAACCCCGAAAACTTTTTTTGCGGTCAGTCACACTTACATTAACTATTTTGATGACTTGTACAACTCGGCTATCAAGCCACTCGTGAAATTTGGTAGCGTCGGTACAACGTCAGTGCGCTGTACATCCAACTGAAGTTTTGGGGTGTCGCATATGTGACAAGGGGTGTAACGTCTACACCCCATTTTTTTAGAGTGTATACTTCCCACCGGGTGGCCAAGCGCTCTACATATACGGCACTCAGCAGCCTGTTTGACTGCGCCTCCGCTGCTTCAATTCGTCGAGGAAACTTGTCTTTCAGCACGTGCGGCAACCTCGCTCAAGCTCTGCGCATGTATAGAGCACGAGACGTCACGATTCCTCTCGTGCACCGCCGTCTGCTTCCTGTGTACTAAAGTTATGGCGGCGTCACGTATGCGCCAAACTTTTAGTGAGTCTTGGCCTTTTGGGTATAATCAAAACGTAGTTCGCCTTGGCTACACTGTAAAAAAAATCCCGTCAAATTACTGAAATTTCCAGTTAATTTTTGATGCCGGTACAATTTTCGTTGTCTAGCATCACGGTCACAGCATTAATTAGGTATTATGTGCATGACAGTAATGAGGCCCTACGGTTTTTGCCCGTAACTTCACCCGTGGAAGCATGGCAGAAAACCGCAATTCTCATGCACGTGATCCACAGATACTGGGAATTGTTCCGGCATCAAAATTAGCTGGCGTGTTGTCCAAATCTTGCGACGGCAGAAAACCGCAAGACTTAATGACTGAGCTGAACGTGATGTGTAACGACGGAAATCGTTCCGGCATCGAAAATTAGATGGCGTGTTGTCCGTAACTTGCAACGGCGAAAAACCGTAAATCTCAATCACTGAGCTGCACGCGTTGCGCGACGACAGGAATCGTTTCTACATACAAAGTTAGCTGGCGTGTTGTCCGCACCTTGCAGCGACGGACAGGGCCTGTTGAACTGCTAGCTGCAGTGACTTAACAAAACGGACGTCTCAGTGAACAATAAATATAGCATTTTACTGCTATATTTATTGTTCACTGAGATGTCCGTTTATTTAAATCACTGAAGCTAGCAGTTCAACAGGCTCTGGCCATTGCTGCAAGGTGCGGACAACATGCAAGCTAATTTTTAATGTCAGAAAGATTCCCGTCGTCACGCATCACGTACAGCTCAGTGATTGAGAGTTACAGCTTTCTGCAGCTACAAGTTACAGACAACGCATAAACTAATTTTTGATGCGGGAACAATTCGAATTAAATATCTAGTGCCCAGGAATGTGACTAGGCTGTGGGCCCAAGTTACTTTCAGGAGGTAATGCCAGCTGCGCATCCCAGAGATTAACAGCTGCTTAAACACTGTGTTAGAAATTTCAAGGAAGTGCACACAAGATACAGTATTAAGTAAAACATGTTCATACCATTATTCTTAAGAAATAATTAGTGGGCCATGTCCAGCTTTCATGTGGAAGGCAATCTCTAATTCCCTGAGCAATCAAGTCCATGTGAAGAATTACAGAACCTGGAAAACAAAACAAAAAATGAGGAATGTGGTTAGGTTATGAACAGACTGTGACTGACACAATAAACCTCCCAAATTTCCGCAAACTATGAGTTACATGTAAGCGCATTAAAGGAGCTTCAGCTGAACTCTGGCTGGCACTAAACAGTAAAACCAACTTGTAACTAATGATGCGAAACCATTTTAACAAGGGAAGTTCGAAAAATGCCTTTGAAGATAGAATTGCCGCGTCCAATGTGTAACTTCAAGCCTGTTGGCACGAGTTAACTTCAGAAGTTACTGCCAACTGTGCCTCCCAGACATAATTAAACACCGTGTTAGTAGGATTGTGCGAATAATCGGAATTTCGAACAGTAGTTTCGAATAATACACTATTCTATATTCGCTTTGAGAAGAACTGCACTATTCGTGTTTTTCGAAGTGTTGGTTGCGGCGGGCCAGTCCCGTTGAGGGCGCTTCTTACCGAGCACCGTTGACTGCGGAGAAGCAATACCCGCGGAAGCGAGCTCCGCGGGAGTTGCTTCTCTGCATTACATCAGTGCTCGTTAAGAAGCCCACTCAACAGGATAACCCGCCACGATAAACGCTTGGGAAAGTAGAAATATCGCAATTGCGTGCCTGGAAGAAAAGCATACATTGAACACGCGTGCCGTCTGTTTTTGAAAATAAATGGAAACTTTGTGAATGTGTATATCTACTTTGTAGTAAAAGTTTCAAAATTAAGCTGACTGTTATGTAAGAGTATACTATGTTAGGCAAAGATGCCCTTACAACCTGCTTACCTCATCCGCGATTCATTCTTTTAGAGCGCAGCTCTTAGGTGCCTGTTCCGGCTTGGTCGGCGTCGCCGTCGGCGTAATCGCGTGTTGCATTATGGCAAGTTTCACATAATGACGTACGAGGGTTACCCTCGTGAGGGTTACGAGGGTTACTCTCACGAGGGTTACGATTGTTATCCTCATGAGAGTTGAGAGAGTTAGTTACCCTCGAAAGGGTTAGCCCCTCACGAGGGTTACTCTCACGAGGGTCACCCTCACAAGGGTCACGAGGGTTATGATAGTTACCCTCACGAGGGTCACCCCCCTGAGGTCAGTAGACCCCCCCCTCCCTGAGGTCACGTTACCTCAGGGAGTCACCTATCCCTCAGTACCCTTCCATCCTCCTTCTCAAGAGCTGCGCTCTAATCCGGCGTTACAGGGAATTGCAAATGGCTTTCATTTTTTAACTCAAATTAAAAAAGATTTTATATAGCAAGATCTATAAATTCACTAAATTGGGCATCTCTATAGGATTCATTTTATTTCAAATGCATCGTTTACTAGCCATCCCAAGACATCAGAACTTCTGAGGTCACAGTTCATAAATATAGATAGAATATACTTGGCTTATAAACGAACAAGTGGAACAACCTTCACGAGTTTAGCTGGGTTTTCGTCTAAGCATTATGCAATACTAGTAAAAAGCGTAGAACAACTATTTGATATTCAAATCGAAAATATTCGGTCAATTCCTCTATTCGTTTCGAACTCAAAATCTACTATTCGCACAAGACTATGTTTTAGTAACACATTTCAAGCAAGTGCAGGTAAGATGCAGTACGAAGTGAAACATGTTCATATACCTTTATTCTTGAGAAATAATTAGTGGGCCATGTCCAGCTTTCATGTGGAAGGCAACCTAACTTCCAGAGCAATCAATTCCACATAGAGAACTACAGAACCTGGAAAACAAACAAAAAAAAAATGTGGAATGTAGTTAGGTTATGAAGAGAATGCGATGACAGAATAAACCTCCCGATATCTGCAAACTACGAGTTACATGTAAGCGGATTGCAGGAGCCTCATGTTAACTCTGGCGGGCACTAAGCAGTGAAACTAACTTGTGACTTATGATACGAAACCATTTTAACGAGGGAAGTTCGAAAAATGCCTTTGAAGACGGAATTGCCGCGTCCAATGCGTTTCTTCAAGCCTGTTGTCACGAGTTAATTTCAGAAGTTTCTGCCAACTGTGCCTTCCAGAGATAATTAAACACCGTGGTAGTAAGAAATTTAAAGCAAGTGCACATAAGATGCAGTACGAAGTAAAACATGTTCATACCTTTTTTCTTGAAATAATTAGTAGGCAACGTCCAGCTTTCACGTGAAAAGCAATCTCTAACTTCCTGAGCAATTAAGTTCATATGGAGAACTACAGAACATGGGGAACAAAACAAAAACGTGGTATGTGATTAGGTTCTGAACAGAATGTGACGACAGAATAAACCTTCCGATGGCTGCGAACTATGAGTTACACATAACTTGTGCAGTGCAGGAACCTCAGCTTAATTCTGGCAGACGCTAGACAGTGAAACCAACTTGTGACTTATGCTACGAAACCATTTTAGCAAGGGAAGTTTGAAAAATGCCTTGGAAGATGCAGTTGCCGCATTCAGTGTGTCTCTTCAAGCCTGCTGTCACAAGTTAATTTCAGATGTTACCGCCAAGTGCACCTCCCAGAGATAAACAGGTGCTCGAACACCATGTTAGTAAGAAATTTCAAGTAAGTGCACACAAGATGCTGTAGGGAGTAAAACACGTGCATACCTTTATTCTTGAGAACTAATTAGTGGGTCACGTCCAGCTTTCATGTGGAAGACAATCTTCATAACTTCCAGAGCAATCAAGTCCATATGAACAACTACAAAACCTGGAAAACAGAAAAAACAAAAAATGTGGAATGTAGTTAGGTTCTGAATAGAATGCGATGACAAACTAAACCTCCCGATATCTGCAAACTATGAGTTACACATAAGTGCACTGCAGGTGCCAGTGTGAGTTAAGAAAGTGCACCTCCCAGAGATAAACAGGTGCTTGAACACCGTGTTAGTAAGAAATTTCGAGGAAGTGCACACACGATGCAGTAGGGAGTAAACACGGGCATACCTTTATTCTTGAGAATTAATTAGTGGGTCACATCCAGCTTTCATGTGGAAGGCAATCGTCATAACTTCCAGAGCAATCAAGTCCATATGAACAACTACAGAACCTGGAAAAAAAATGTGGAATGCGGTTAGGTTCTGAATAGAATGCGATTACAAACCAAACCTCCGGATATCTGCAAACTATGAGTTACACGTAATTTCACTACAGGTGCCAGTGCGATTTACGAAAGCTGTAAACCCAAATTAAATTACTTGAAAGGGGCAGGGACACAGAAATTAGGCAAGTTAGAGTATTGGTTACACGACAGCGCCATAGGTTATTGGATATACACGAAACATTTCAGAATATTTAAAACTCCAATAATTACAAAATTATTTTTTTAATGTTTGTCGTTTTTATCTGGTGACCAGGATACCTTGACACAACTCCTACTGTGGCGACGCCAGCTCGTCCATAAACCACGCGACTCTGATTGAGACGTTGAGCCCTCTGTCTTTCGTTGTTCCCTACCCGCGTTCGCCACGCGACGCATGTCCGTTACTAAGGCTCTGTAGCTGTTTCTTCCTCTGAAGTCTCCCTCCAAAAGTGACGTTGAATTCGAAGGAGCAAGCTGTGCCAGATATTCCAACTGCCCAAAACTTGGGAGGGAAAAGGGGGGTAAAGCAGCACTTTGGGGCGAAGTACGCCTGGGCGCCTTCTGATCCACGCCTGGAAGTACATACAAGAGATCTACGAGTGGCACCGCCTCGCCTCGCTGCTTGGGACTGACTAGACACACTAAAAGGACGAGACAGCTGTTGTCACCAACGCTTGCGAACATGGCTGGCTCGCTGAACAGGTAGATCCGAGGGTCCCGCAACTAATTAATATTTTTCTGTGAAACTAATGCGTTCTTTAATAAACAAATTCGGCAGTTTTATAGTAACATGTAATGGGCTTCAGTGACATACTTAGATTTCATTTTTTCCATTCCTGAAAAATCTAGAACCAGTTGAGTGCTAAAATAATTTCTTCAGCTTTTTTTTTGTTTTACACGTACACATAAACAATTGTTTATGTGTACGTGAAATTAATCCTTAATTTATTTAGTATGTTGTTATTGCCGCTACAAATTCTTGTTTCCCGCATATAATGCATTTCACGAGAATGCCCTAGAGGGTAATGAACTTGAACTGAAGTAACTCCCAGGAAACATAGTGTGGATTTTTATGGTGCTCCAACAATCAAAATAGAGCCACAAGTGATCCTTCTCGTCAATATAATTAGGATGAAAATTCATGGTGACTAAAATTGTAGTTTGACTTGTTGATACGTCACAAAGGAAACATAAAAAAAAAACAGGTACGGATAGAAGTGACTCGGCAAACAAAAGGATCACTCTCAGCGGAGGTTTGCTGCCAGGAATTAAAAATAAAACACAAAACATAGAATACAACTTAAATCATCTGGCACCACCTACCCCACATGAATATCAGTTTGTGTATTGACCAGAGAAGGGGAGCGAAAAAAAAAAAACGTTGAAAGAGGAGACACCTCCAGGTGCATTGTGTGGTGGGAACAATATATAATCCGCTTTTGCATAGCCTATGCAGGTCAAGCAAAGCCCTATATCGAAGACAGCCCTCGGTGCTGTGTGAACATTTGGCAGTACAGTTACCAGATGCGGTTGCATGACAGAGTTCAATAAGATCAGATAACTGCAGGCTATCAGGATAGAATCGCAAGGATATGTGGAAGCTGGTGAAATTTTGGCTCGTGACAACATCTGCTTCCTCATCCGGTCCATCTCTTTGTTAAAAATTATCTTGATTATCTTCAACCAATAAACAAAAGCAAGCATCCTCAGCATTCACATAAGGTAGGTGGCACAGGGTGATTACTTGTGTAGTGCATACCATAGAAATAAACCAGAGATGCAAATGGTGAACTGTGATCCTAGAAATAATCTGTCACTTCCATCTTTTTTTTTCTGGTTTTTTGAATATCAAGTTATTTACAATCTTTCTTATCTGAGCCACTTATATACAATTGATAATGGAGGGAACCAGATTTGTGAACATATGAAGAAAAACTATTTTCCTTTTACCGAACCACACTCCAAGTACAAACCTTGGCAAATAGATTAGCCTACAATTGAAATAAAGTAGTGCTGTATCCTGCATGCCAAAAGATGCACAAAGGCTTGCCCAGTGTGATGCAGATGGGCGCTGCGGGAAGCTCTTCGGGTTCAGCATTGGAGATGCGTGTTGCATTCTAAAAGTAAACAATGATGCAGTTTAACTTCAAACCATATCATTATTTGAGAATGTTTCAAAGGCAAGAAAGCACCAGGCATTAACAGACAAAATGTAATCATAGGTGGTGAACGTTACAAAACAACTGCTTGTAGCGGTTTTTGTAGAAAAAACATGGCTTTCGTATCACACATTTCATTGGATGTATTTCACATTGCAAACTTAAGGACATGACGTCCCGAAACCAAGAGCACACGCAACGAAAACGGCACAACCAAGTACTGGGGCAGGATACCACTAGCAGACAATAGTTGCTTGAACGACGGCAAGCTGAAGTATTCAAATAACAAACCTGCAGCAAAAAGATGTCCGAGCGCTCCATCATGGCTGTGGTAGCGTGCGTCGAATGACTGGCGTGGGATAGCGGCTTTTGGAGAGGCATCGTAGCTGAAGACCAGTGTTGGCAGGCTCCTAATGCTCCCAACTTGAAATCCACCATGGTGGGTCCCAGGAGCCACTGTTTTCCCGTGGTTGGCTCGAGAACGATCAATTCCTTGGCGTCCTCTGGTTCGTCCAGAATATGGGCCCCGTCATTGCTGGCGATGCTCAGAAGTATAATCTGCAGCAAAAAGAGGCGTGAGTGCTTCATCATGGCTGTGGTAGCGTGTCCCCCACATTTGAGCTTTTGGAGCAGACGATTCCGGTTTATCACATTGTAAAAAGCGATGCAAGTACTATAGAAATTCCCGCAGTTCCTCAAAGTGCCATAAAAACTATTATAACTGCAATTACGAGTATAACACACAATTATTCGCAGCAAAAATATTGCTTTTGGAAGTGTTGTAATAAAAGGGGATAGAAAGCAAAAACACAGAACTTTGGCAAGAACCTCATTGCCTTTAAATCTCGATGTAATTACTAAATCAATCCCATCTTCGACAACTGCAAAGCAACAAAACTATTTTAACATAGCGAATAAACCACACTTCACAACAAGCATTTTTCACTAAAATGAAAATAATGCGAGGAAGATTCATACGAGTGTTCCTCAAGCAATCGGTGCCACCGGAACAATGATTAACACCGCTCTTCCTCCCACGCAAGGCATCAATAATCGTTCCAGCCAATGAGAAGCTACTATAAAAGGGAAACTAAGGGTTGAACACTCTTCTCAGAAAGTGGTCACTTTTTCCTTGAGCACATATTTTAGTAGTCGCTTTTACGTAGGCAAATATAAGCGAGTAACTCGGGGTTCCTCAATTTCATGAAAGAACAAAATTGTTTTCGTCTATGGAAGCTCACCGTGGGACGGAAGTGGTTTGTGTACCTCAGTCCTATTTATTATCGAGCGGTAATACATCATATCTGCTGAAAGTATTTAATAAATCATATCGGCAAACGCAGGTGGCATGTCGTCATCTGCTTCCAGCCAGCATCTAATTGAGAGCCTCAAGTAACAGTGTGTTCAACTGCTAGATCGGGGCATGTGTTTATGGGCGCCATTAAATTGCAAAATTTTGCTGTTGGCCTATGGGGCTACGGGTGGTTTCTTAACGTAAATCCGGTCATAAACAGATGCTTGAAGAATTTACGGGAAGAATAAAATAACACTTTTTTATAGACACCATTTTTGTTCCGATAGAATAGGCATTTTTTACACGCAGAAAAGTGTATAATCCGCCATCTCTAACGCCGCCATGAAATTGCAAACGTTCTCCATGGTTTAATTTGAACGCACTCTTGCTTGAGGCTCTCTAGCATCTAATGACGTCGGTCGTGCCATCCCGTGGTATGTATGTTATGCACGCAAGGCCGTCGTTCGCCCGGTCGGCCTACCTCACTGATCTCTAATATAGAGGGCTGGAAGGCGCTTAGCCTCGCTCCGAGACGGGCACGAGTGAAGCCATCGGATGTTCGATGCTTGTCCCGGAAGTTGAGTGTTTGCTGGGTTTTATAGTGCATTTAGTTAATGTTTTGGTTCACGCTTTCTTGCATTTTTACGAAGGTTTTAATAATCCCTTTTAGTAATCAATCTTGAGAATGAGGCATTTGAAGTTTGGGCATGTACACTTAATCAACTAGAATTTCGAAATTCTCACACATCAAATGGCTTAAAAGAATACTTCTCGGGCCTGCATGAACTGTTATTGCGCGACAAGCAGGCTCTCTTGATATAACAAAAGCGAATCAAGCGCCTTGGACATTGTTTGGACCCCCGCTCGTAAGAGTGGGAAAGCCTGTCAAGCGCTCACTTCCGAGACAAGCCGCTTACTTCCGGTGGCTTCATACCCGTTTACTCAATGTGCCATCCAGCCCTTTAGTGGAGATTAGTGGAATACCTCGAAACAAACTGCCATAGACAAGAAGACATGAACTTTTTTTACACATAAACTCACTGATCTCTGTGACAATTGTTGGATCGCGCATCCCCGCTCCGCGAGTGCCGCCACCAGACGGCCCTCTAGCATGTCGAAAAATCACGTCTTTGGACCGTCGCGGAGGCTGGCCGCAGCGGGCTGAAGACACGTTTTCTACTCGTTCGTCGTCATTCGCCAAAAACGTTTTTTTAAAACCCTGTGTAAGCCGGATACTTGCTGATGAGAACACGTGTAAATTTTTATGAAAGCGCAGTGCCGCAAGAAAAAGGCACAACTCGTCGAAAGCAATTTTCGCCGGCCTTGCGGCATGATCAAAGCTTCCTTGGCATGCCGAAGCGCTGAGTCTCTGTGCCTTCTCACGCTTGGATGCCGATCAAGGATCGGTGCTGCGGCAAAGTTTTGAAGGTGTGTCGCGCATAGATGTTTTTGCATCATATATCGGCCAAAGAGTTCTGGATCGTCCAAATGTTCAGGCAAGTTGCTATCAATAACGGGGGGAAAGCAATCTGTACAGTTGCTTTTATGCACTATTAACCATGGCTATGTTCCAAATCTACCCTAATAGATTACATAGCAGCACAAATAGAGCAACGCTGTGGAGCAAAGAGGGTTTTGGAAGGCAAAAGTACAAGACGGCGAGAATGAAAATCTTTGAAGCGCGGTCCATATGACCGTGCACAGTCTGTTGACCAATCACAATTAGGCGAGCCGTGCTCAAACATCAAGTGAAATTAAGTAGGTTGATAATGAGCCACCGCTGATCAGTGATGAGAAGCTGTTGTGCGCGGTATTCTCTGAACCGACTAACAACGAAAAAAAGACGTACCTTCCCTTCTCTTCCGTCGCCACTTAGTTATAAATACAGTTGTCAGAGTAAAAGTAAAACGCTGCTCAAGAGACACATACGGCTACAGGCACATTGCACTCACAAAACACATCCACACGGTGTCGATTCTTGACCGGCATCAAGCGTGCGAAGGCTTAGAGTCGGAGCGCTTCGGCGTGCCAAGGAAGCTTTGAACACGCCGCGAGACCGGCGAAACTTGCTTTCGACGAGTTGTGCCTTTTTTCTGGGGCACTGCGCTTCCGCAAAAATTGTCACGTGTTCTCAACGGCAAGTCTCACGTTTTACATAGGGTTTTAAAGAACTTCTTCGGTAAATGACGACGAACGAGTAGAAACCGTGTCTTCATCACGCTGCCGCCCGCCTTCGCAACGCTCCAGAAGCGCGCTTTCTCAACATGCAAGATTGCCGTCCGGTGGCCGCACTCGGGCTGCAGTGATCAAGCGGGGATGCGCGATCCAGGAATTGTCCTAAACATCAGTGTATAAACTAGAGAAAACACGACATGCTCTCTTAAATTCTGTAAGCGAGAGCACTATTTATAATTATTCAACCAGCGCGGTTCAGTGTTTCATGTTAAAATCTGATTTCTCCGGTTCTTACCGCGCCCGAAAGCGAAAGGGTGACGGCGCCCGAAAGCAAAAAAGGTACGAACAGAAAGAGTTTGGGAGAGCTCACTCAGCCCAGAGCAAACCAAACATTCATGGCTAGGAGCCCTGTGCCTGCACACGTCCGTCGAGTCGAGTCTGATGCGTGGATAGGTTTCCCTCGTCCAACTGAGTCGGGAAGCTAAGGCAAAAAATTTAGCGCGTTTTCTGACTCAGCCCGGGCCATTGCGTTAAGTTACGCGTCTTGATTCCTTCTGCACTTCGGTTATCTCGCAAGGCGCATGCGAAAATGAGCTAGCTTACCTTTTTAGTGCGGTTGAATGGTGACAGATGATGGCGGCGACAACGAATAGAGCTGCCGCCCTCACCGCCTTTGGTGGTTCACGCGCGAGCGAGCGTACGGACCGGGCGCAGTAAACATCACGTGACGGACGGTCGCTCCTGCGCTCCTCCAGCTCCTCTCGCTCGCATCGCTCGCGTGTCTTCGTCCGCGAGCTGAGTGCGCCGGCTTTCGGGTGGGTCTCCCTCCGCCGGTCAAAGAGATCTTCGCATCCGCACGAATGGCACGTAACATGAGACATCTGCCAACAAGAAAACTATCCCTAGAGCAAACGTGGCGTGTGTTATGTATTTTTACTTGAAAGAAAAGGGAACACAGACCTGAACTAAGAAATATGTGAAGCAGTACATTTACTGACTCGTGCCGTCATGTCGCCTCTACGGCGTTTTGCCCTTGCGCGCCTCCCACGGCGCTTTCCAGTGTTGAAAAAGGCTGTTAACTTACGTTGTTTTTTTTTACAGTGTAGGTCAGATGCAGCCTGTACTCGCGGACATCTTTTTATGGCATTTCAGAAGAAGCGAAGAGTGCGCGTGCACTGCTCCAATCTGATGCTAGTCGTTAAACAACAAAACTTATTGTTATTTATTGTCAAAAAACTAAAAGCGTGAGAGATAAGAGGTGTAAAAAGGAAGGGGAAAGGAAACAAAGCGACTGTTAGGCCGCCTCACGCCCTTCGTCAGACTATGGGAAAACTAACGGAAGCCAAGGAGAAGAACGCGAAAACTGTCGCAACCTGACGCCAGAAACATAACGAAAATGGACACAGCAGCAAACGACCCCTAACGACAACCCTCTTTCTCTCTCTCTTTCCCCGAAGGTCAAGAAGAGGGTCAAAACTGTTGCGAACTGAAAAGAACGGGGGAACGAACAAAAGTGGGAGAAGGGGCTTGTCTTTACAAAACATTTAAGAAAAACTAAAGAAAAAAAAAAGTGGGCTGTCGGAAAATGATCTAGGATCACGAACGAACCAAAGACGAGGAGGGCACAACATCAAAACGACAACCGGATGTGGAGACGAGGGTCTGGAGGAAATCCCGTGAGGGTTAAGACAGATAAGACGGGGAACGAGGAAGAAGGGGTCGACTTCAGAGGAAATAGTGAAAGTAGGGAATTGTAGTAGACCGTTTTTCTCCACCGCTACGGTATCCCTGAAGAAAACGCCGCAGCTGCGCATGCGCGCCGCCAGCCTTATCTGCATAGTTCAAGGTCTTGTGGCGGATTACGGAGCGCTATCCGGGTGCTTAGCGGGCTGCGGAAACGGTGTACTACAATTCCCCAGTATTAGTAGCCGTAGATGAGTCTTGTTTAAGCCATTATGTGCTCTAATTAAAGGTCAGGCGGCTTTCTTCCTTTTTGCGAGAGCGGGAGCAAATGAAGCCAGTGTTCATGACGCTCACGTAGATATTGAATTCAATGTGTCCATTTTTGAAGAAGCGACGGGAAACGTGCGTGGAGAGGTCGGGATCTAGTTTATTAGTGATCTTCAGGGTTACGAGGCGGCGGTGTTCGCGGAAACGTTCATAAAGCTTGCGATCGGTTTTGCCAATATAACAAGGCTCGTGGCCTGCGGTGCAGAAAATTACGTAAATGATGTTAGCAGATTCGCAGGGTATGGTTTTTAGGAGTTTTATGTTCAAAATGAGGGGGCGGAGCAGCGATATGCTTGTACGTAAGGCATCTGTGGCGTTACATGGCCTGGTGCCGAGTGACTGTTACGTGGGGGTTTAGGAGTGATGGGCTGAAGACAGCTCTCCACCAAAAAAAAAATCGGAGATTTAGAGGGCTGCGGTAGGTGACTGTCGGAGCCTTAGAAAGGTGTTTCTAAGAGTAGAGGCGACCAGCGGCAGAAAAATCCTGATGGGTGAGTTTAAAGAGAGAAGGGTGGTATGTCAGGACAAGAGGGTCGATCCGTATTTTGGGTCTGGGTGGAGAGAAAAGTGCGGCGGTATGAGCGATGTGCTAAACGCGGTCTAATGCATTGACAAGAATCGTACAAGGGTATCCCAGGTTCAAATAAAAATGTCTACATAGAGGGACATAGAAAGGGCCTGATTATGGAAATTGTCCTTGTCCCTGCAAAAGCGTCTAATGCGAAGAAATTGTGAAAACGGGATGGGGTTCATTTGGTGCTCGGGGTGGCAAGAAGAGTAGGAAAGGTAGCTGTGTGAGTCGGTAGGCTTGTAATGAACAGACATTTTAAAGCGATTGTGTTCGATAGAGGTGCTGAGGTCAAGAAAGGTGGCAGGGGTAGAAAATGAGGAGGTTAATTTCATAAAAAAATTTACGTTTTCTAGTCTTTTTTTTTATTTGCTGCCTACATTGCCCGGTCGGCATTACAGCAGGGGGGGAAGAAAATAATTATACAAAAACGAACTTATAATGGAACAAGCAACAAAAAATAACAAATTATACGGGAGATCCACGCCAATATATACTACAATAATATGAGTACACAATCACCAGCAGCAAGCTATTTGTCAAAGGATAGATTTGACCACGTGCGGCGGCCTGAATACGAGGATGTCATCGATATAGCGTCAGTAGGAGTCGGAATGGAGGAGGTGGAGTGTGTCGAAGAGTAACTTGACAAAGAAGCACACAAAGAGGATAGCAAATTAGGGACCCATCTTAGTGCCCATGGCAACACCACAGTTTTGTCCGTAAAAACAATGGAAAATTGGAACGCGTTACGAGAGAGGACGAGTCCGGCAAGGTGGATGATACTGTGGAATTGGGGCTGGGGGGGGGGGGGTCTGGAGCCTGGCGTTTATCAAGGAAAAAATAAAACAACTCCTAGCCCAATCCTTATACCTTTTAACCAAAATCCGCAAAACCGGATGCTCTGGTTGACCGATCGTCTCCGCTTTCCCTTGTCTCACGTCGCACATTACCGCTTTCGTAGACTCAGTCCTCGGACTCCTGGTTCAGAACTTGCCTAGCTACACCATAGACACCACGCATGACCCCCAACGCCTACATATCCGCATCCCTGATAACGATACTCTGCTTTTAAGCGAGGTCATCACTTCCTTATATATTGTAATTCCCCACCATGATGCAATAGGTGCCCTCCAATACTTCCTCGATCAGCGATCGACTCTCGAGCCCCCTCTCACACTATCATCCGCCTTGTCGAACTTGTCCTCTCTTTTAACGCCTCCGAATTTAACAACTGTTTCACCGACAAAAATGTGCTGTCGCCACGGGCAGCTGCGATGTGTCCCTCCTATGCTCCGTTTTAGCAGATCGAAATGAATTTACTAGGACCTTCCCCAGCGTCGGCGTCGGGGAATCGCTGAAAAATCATCGCCACAGATTACCTAACTCGGTACGCCGATACAAAGGCCCTTCCCTTTGTTACTGGTGCAGAGGTCGCTAAGTGTTTCGTAGAATTCATCGTTCTTCACCACGGCGTTCCCGAGGTCCTGATAACTGGCCAAGGGTCAGCGTTAATTACCCAGCTGATTCGGGAGATTCTTCGGCTAAGCCACACTAGCCATCGTTGAACCACTGCGTACCATTTGCGGACCAACGGACTGACAAAACGGCTCAATATGACCATCGCCGATATTATCTTAAAGCACGTGGAAGTAGAGCACAAGACTTGAGACGATGTGTTACCCTACTTCATGTTCGCCTATAACACGACGAGTCAAGAAACCACCGGAGTCACCCCATTTCAGCTGGTGCACGGCAAAAAGCTGATGACGACGCTCAACGCGATGCTCCCAGCCCCGCAGACGACAGCAGCGAAGACGACCAGTTGGTCACCCAGCGGGCAGAAGAGGTATGCCAGTTACAGGCCTTTGGATCCACTTCCAACAACGCCTCGATGCCGGCCGGCATCGAGGTGTTGTTGAAGGTCGCCGTTGTGAGGTCACTTCGAGTCCGAAGACAGATTGTCGGTGTGGGCGCCCATTCGCCGTCGCGGCCTCAGCGAGAAACTGTTAAAGCGGTACTTCGTACCCTACTAGGTTATTCCCCGCCTAGATACTCGAATTACTATGTGCTCTCCGACGGAACACGACCATCGGTACGCCGTCAGCAGCGACCCAAATGGGTGCACGTTGTGTGACAGCCATACTCTACTCGACAGGACTTAGGACTCATCATAGTTCACACAACTCCGCAGATTACGGTCAAGAGTCATTTGGTTTAGATTTGCTATTTTATTTAAAAAGTCATTGAGACGATGCTTTTTTTTAGGGGGGGGGGGGGAGTAATGCTGCGTGCATGGACGAACGGTGCTCCGTACTTCTAGAGGGTTGGCGTTTACTTTTACCACAAATGGCTCGACGTTTCACTCGAATGTTCGAGATACCTAATTTAATGATAAGGTGGCCAAAATGACGTTGCCAAGTCAGTCTCACTCAAGATATCCAACATTCTTGGCCGAATATTCGATATATTGACGGTAACAGACAAAGATCCTAGCGCGGCCTTGCCGACTCAGAGAATCTCGCACCCTCGCGCTAGCCAGCTGACACGCCGACGCATCGACTTCGACGCTCGCTGATGCTTTCTCGAAGCTCGTTCTTTCTTTTGTTTCTGGGACCATTTCGCCTATTAAAACTTTTTTTCCGTTCTAGGATTGTCGATTCCTTTTCCATTCGAGACAGTGTAGCTGTAACAAATATAACTATTCAAGTCAAATATTCGCGGTGTTATCGACTTTATTAGTGTTTCGTCTGCATACAGTATGGTAGTATGGTAACTAAGTCATTTATGCATTATAGTAAAATCAAGGGCCCTATAATTGACGCTTTAGGTATACGATATTACATCTGGCTCAACTTTGATTAGATAGCCATTTATAACCGGGTACTACAATCCTTTAATAAGTAGCAACGGATTAATTGAAAGGGAATACCTCTTATTCGCTAAAATAGCAGGTTTTTTTTTTCAAGAATAACATTATGTTATATAAAGTCAAAGGCGTTTTGAAACAAAATCACCTCTTTATTGATGGTTTTTAAAATTGTTTATTCGAAATCGAATGCACATTTTATTAATCATGCCATTTCGGTCAATTTTGTTTGTCATACTCCATGTGGGCAATGCAGCTATTCTTATTCTAACTTAGATATCAAACCAGTTGGCGGTTGATAACCTGTTGAACAGTTTTGAAAACAATAACATAACTGACAATGCTTCATTAAAATCATGCACACATTAATGCACCAAATATACTCTAGCGACTTTGATTTAAATAGAAACTTTCCTGGGGATAGGAAAACGTTAGCCGCCATTATCCCATTCAAAATACCCAAATGTTGATTCCGAGTTTTGAATAAGGTAGCAGTTCGTTTCGAATCTTTGGTAACTGGTTTCAACAGCTTGCGCCATATTTGGACAGAGAGTGAGCATTCGACGACGCGCAGTTTTTTTTTTTTTTTTCAGCTAGGAAAACACGGCTCGCCTTTCTTCCGAACACCCGGAATAATGGTTACAACGATAGAAAATGCCCATGCACGGCAGTCATAATTCGACGTCGTCAACTGAAAGCCACAAACGTTTAAAATAGAATTAGATAAGACGCAGAAAATCGAGTTAGTTTCACAGGTAGCACGTCAGAGAAATGCATAACTTGGAAAAGCTTGACGATCCTAAGGGACTAACTTGGCCCTAATACGGCTTTGCCTCAAAGAATTAGACTGAAATACCTTTTTTATATGGGGGGGGGGGGGATTTTCTGTGTCTTTTTTGCGACTCGCCGCGTAATTGCCGACTGTCACTTTTGAGTCAAAGTGCCACGCATGAACCGAACAACCAGCTGACAGCCAAACTACCAGCAATGAAGCCGGACTTTGTCACTCAATCGGCTAATTGGGGGCCAATATTTACAGACTCTGGCCAAGGAAGTTCATGCTTGATTCTTATGTTTTCTTCGGGATTTTTAAAGCCCTATATTTCTAGAAAGTAAAATATTTGTCTCGAAGAATTGTGGTATCAGAGTAAACCATATCCGGTGCTTTGAACATAATTGTTTTTCACTTGACCTCATATCTGTGGAGATGAGGATGTAAATCACCGTATTGCCTAATCTTGAAGTCATGTTCTATCGTTCCAGACGAAGGAGCCCCAGCGCCCATGGGTAAGCAACTTCCAAATGGTCACGAAGATAGTTATGGGGGATAGGAAGAACATAAACTAGAATGTCAAGCAAGTCTCGCAGTGACTGCTAGATTATATTTCCGTTTAGATATGTTTGTTTCTATGTGAAACCAAAAAGACGGCGGCTTGATCACTGCCGCTTCGCCATGGCCTGTCGTTTCCTTATAACAAGCATCGAAACAGAGGTCCAGCTGAGTTTCCTTAGCTCGTTGCTGGAGGCGCGGCCTAGTGCACACGAGCAATGATTTTCCTATGCTCGGGCCTCACGACGCCAATTCGCCACCAGTGGCCGTGGTCATCGGTCAGAGCAAACCATGCTCAATAACACTCACCGCGGCAGACCTCAGAACTGTCGTTTCCCCGACAAAGAGATAAACTCGGTAGGCCGTTCCTAGGGGAACGGGAGCTAAAATGGAACGGCCATACCCAGTCTTTGCCTTTTTAGAGCCCAGCTCTTAGGCGCCCGTTTCCGGCTTGAGCGGCGCCGGCGTCGGCGTCGCCGTCGGCGTAACCGCGCGGTGCATTATGGAAAACGTCCCATAATGCACCGGGGTGACGCGCGCGTTGCATTAGGGACGCTTCCCATAATGCACAGCGAGAGAGGAAAGAGGATGTGGAGGAGGGGGAGGGGAAGGAGGGGGAGGGAGGAAGATGAAAGAGGAGGATGTACGGGGATGGAGAGGAGTAGGGAAGAGGATAGAGGATAAGGATGAGGGAGGACTGGGAGAAAGAGGAAGGAGGAAGATTGAGGAGGAGGAGGGGGGAGGAGGGAGGAGAAGGGGATAAGGGAGGAGGAGGAGGGTGTAGGAGGAGAGGAGGAGGTGGAAGAGGGGGAGGAGGCGAGGAGCACGGGAGGAATAGATGAGGAGGGCGGAGGAGAGGGTACGGATGAGGAGGAGGGGCATACCGTCCCCTCCGTACCCTCCCCTCATCTTCCTCAAGAGCTGCGCTCTAATTCGGCATTACTGGGAGTTGTAAACGCCTTTAATTTTTTAAAGTAAACATTTCGGCACAGTCTGCCTGGTTAGGTGAGTATTAAGAAAAGAAACTGGAAGTACTCTAACCAACTGGTTTATATTGCCCGACGTTTCGCGGCCTGCTCGGTCGCTTGTTCACGGGTGAATTATTTGACTGGGTGTTCGTCTTTCTCTTCTTCTCCTTGTCGCTGCCGTTAAAATCGTCTTCTTCTCTTTGTGATTCGTGGAAGTCCGTGCCGCCTACTAGAACTGTGCCTGACGAACACCTACTTCTTTTTGGCTGGTAGTTTCTACAAGCAAAGTAGTGGCACCGCCATGGGAGCTCCTGTGTCCGTCACAGTAGCCAACCTCACAACGGAAGCCATCGAGAAAAAGGCATTAACTACGTTCCTTTCGACACCCACTACGTTTCTTCGATACGTTGACGATTGCTTCTGCGTCGTGAAAACCAGCAAAGTTGACCGCCTACAGATACACCTTAATTCAATCGAACCAAATAGTCAATTTACAGTAGAACGTGAATATAACGGTTGCATTCCATTTCTGGATGTTTCTGTAAAAAAAATCAGGAAACCTTTTAATATTTCAGGTGTATAGAAAACCAACGCACACCGGGCGATACCAATTTTGTTTTTTATCAGACCACCCCACATCTCAAAAATCTTCAGTAGTTTCAGCACTATTTCGACGTGCCATCACGGTGTGCTCCACAGATAAGGCACTTAAGGAAGAAGTTGACGTTATAAAAACGGGACCTTAAAAAAAAACTCATACCCAACAAGATTTGTCAACAATATCTACAAGAAACTTCGCCACCCATCTGCAGCCGAAAAACCCATCCCTCCAGCCGAATGTGCGTCCCGTACCTCAGAGGCACGAGCAAAGTTCTCACCCGTGCTCCCAGACCATACGGTATAGCAGTGACACACAAGCCCGTCTCGACCATTGGCCATCATCTTCCTCTTACAAAAGATCGTCATCTAAAAGAAAAAAGCCCAAGGCCTTGTTTATCGCATTCCTTGCGCCGACTGCAACGCCTCATATGTGGAAGAAACCAAGAACTTCACCGAACGTATTCGCAGACATAAATTGATGTAAAAAAGAAGGACCTGCAAGGAAACGCTCTAGCGGAACATGCAGAAAATAACAACCACGTCATCGAATTCGACAGCAGTTCCGTCCTAGACACGAAAAGAAACTGGAAAAAACGACTCTATTTAGATTCCTGGCATATCCAGCATACCAAGAACAACCTGAACCGGTCGATTGGTACCCTCCCAAGCAGCTAAATTCACGGACTTCGAGGAGTCACAAAGAGAAGTAGACGATTTTAACGGCAGCGACAAGGAGAAGAAAAGAAAGACGAGCACCCAGCCAAATAAGTCACCCGTGAACAAGCGACCGAGCAGGCCTCGAAACGTCGGGCAATTTAAACCAGTTGGTTAGAGTACTTCCAGCTTCTTTTCTTAATTCTCACCTAACCAGGCAGATTTTGCCGAAATGTTTACTTTTCAATCACTACGCGCTGACTACGGCCTGGAGGTAGTTAAACTTGTCAAACGGTATGTACACCTGAGCAGCTCCATCTCCACATTCAAGGCTCACCTCGCTTTCAGCAAGACCTGTACGAATCTCCACCTGATCCCGAAGAGTCTACGCCTGAAAATGTTGGTTCATTCTGCTGAAGGGCACCGTATAATGGACCTTTTGTAGAAATACGCGGTGCGCATGCGCGGAGTATTTCATGCGCCTTTGTTCGAAAGTATCTAGTTCCAAACAATCCGCCATCTTGCATTTCTCGCCTTTGAGCGGTTTCGTTGTGTCGACCTCGGGGCGGAAGATTACGCACGATGGGGACAAAGGTGAGCTTGGGGGATCTAGGTCACATCGCCTCAATGGGTGAACAGGATATAGCTGACGTTTTGGGTGTGGAACGGGTGGGAAAGGCCTTGGGCGCGCGTTGTTTTTCAGTCACCTAGTCTCGAACCGATTCGCGTGTCTAGGTGGCAGCACATATTCGCCAAGAGGTCCATTGACCAAGCCGAACGTCGTCTACTAGACGCTAGGACACAAGAATGTCGTGAGACATTGCGGAGAAAAGACCTTGACCTTTTCTTTCTACGACGGCAACTTGAATGTCGTGTGCCTGAGGTATTTCCGGCCATCGAGGAATTCGCCAAGTCTGCTGCTTTCTCGACCACCAGCAGAAAAGAAGCGGACACAAGAAGAAACTTGTTTCTCTTCAAGGTCGCTGTACCTTACCTGAGACATCTAGCAAAGGTTTCGTCGAAAACCTTTCTTCGAAAGTCCTCTGTCCCACCGAGATCCTTCTGTTGGCGAAAGGAAGAAAATTCAATTTAACAACTGTGCATCCTCCCCTGGCATTGATTGCAGCTTCCGTTGAAGAGGGCTTACAGAAGCTAGACTCTGACGTCCGCGACAAAGTGCGCTTAAAAGCCATTGGTGTACTATCAAAGATAAACCCAAGGAGACATCTGAACTACAACGCTGAAGAAAAATCCGCCATCAGAAAGCTAAGGGAAAATAACAGCATCGTGATCCTCCCAGCTGACAAAGGAAATACCACCATGCTGTTAGACCGTGTATACTACGAAAAGAAGGTGCTCGAACTTCTGAGCACGGATGACTACAAGACACTACTGAAGGACCCAACATCAAAAGTTCAAGCAGTCCTAAATAAGACACTTTTTTTCTATCTTCGGAAAATATCCAGAATCTCGGGCCCTCCACCTGAACCTCATCTGCCGGAACGGCTCAACACCTGCGTTCTACGGCTTACCAAAAATTCACAAACCAGGAATCCCTCTTCGTCCAATAGTCGACTTCACGACGTCACCACTACGGGCTTTGTCTAACCATCTCCATCGTCTGCTCCTTCCACTCATGGGAAAGACAAGCACACATGTTGAAAACACTGCCCACTTCATTGAACTAGCTTCGAACTTACAAGTGAACGACGACGAGAGTCTTGTTTCTTTTGATGTAGTGTCCCTATTTTCAAGTATCCCCATTCAGATGGCAGTGTCCGTCATCAGAACGGCACTTACGTCAGATACAACTCTCCCTGAAAGATTCCAGCTATCCACGAACGAAATCTGCCGCCTACTATACTCCGTTTCACCTTATATTGTACCGCAGCGAAGGCTGGAAGCGCGAGCTCATAGCGTTGACAGCTGCCCCAACTGCACGAGAGCTTGTGCCGCCGAGATCTGCCCCAGAGCAAGGAGCTCGCGCTTATAGCCTTTCCTGCGGTACAACATAAGGTGAAACAGAGTATAGAACTGTGCCTACTTCTCTTTCGCTGGTAGTTTCTACAAGCAAATTAGTGGCACCGCCATGGAAGCTGCTGTGTCCGTCACAGTAGTGAACCTCACAATGGAAGCCATCGAGAAAAAGGCATTAACTTCCTTCCTTCCCGACAACCACTATGTTTCTTCGCTACCCTGACGATTGCTTCTGGGTCGTGAGAACCAGCGAAGTTGACCGCCTACAGATACACCTTAATTCAATCGAACCAAATATTGAATTTACAGTAGAACGTGAATCTAACGGTTGCATTCCATTTCTGGATGTTTTTGTAAAAAAATCAGGAAACCTTTTAACATTTCAGGTGTATAGAAAACCAACGCACACCGGACGATGCCTAAATGTTTTATGAGACCACCCCACATCTCACAAACCTTCAGTTGTTTCGGCACTATTTCGACGTGCCATCACGGTGTGCTCCACAGATAAGGCACTTAAAGAGGAAGTTGACATTAAAATTCGGGACCTTCGAAAAAACGCATACCCAACAAGATTCGTCAACTATATCTACAAGAAACTTCGCCACCCATCTGCAGCCGAGAAAACCCATCCCTCCAGCCGCATGTGCCTCCCGTACCTCAGAGGCACGAGCGAAGTTCTCACCCGTGCTCCCAGACCATACGACATAGCAGTGACACACAAGCCCGTCTCGACCATTGGCCATCATCTTCCTCTTCCGAAAGATCGTCATCTAAAAGAAAAAGCCCAAGGCCTTGTTTATCGCACTCCTTGCGCCGACTGCAACGCCTCATATGTGGGAGAAACCAAGAACTTCACCGAAGGTCTTCGAAAATACAAATATGATGTAAAAAAGAAGGACGTGCAAGGAAACGCTCTAGCGGAACATGCAGAAAAGAACAACCACGTCATCGACTTCGACAGCATTTCCGTCCTAGACACCGAAAGAAACTGGAAAAAACGACTCTATTTAGAGTCCTGGTATATCCAGCACACCAAGAATCCCTTGAACCGGTCGATGGGTACCCTCGCAAGCATCTCTATGCACGGACTTCGAGGAGTCACAAAGAGAAGAAGACAATTTTAACGGCAGCGACAAGGAGAAGAAGAGAAAGACGAACACCCAGCCAAACAAGTCACCCGTGAACAGGCGACCGAGCAGGCCGCGAAACGTCGGGCAATTTAAACCAGTTGGTTAGAGTACTTCCAGTTTCTTTTCTCTCATTTTTTTATGAGTGATATCATCCAAACTCGGGCGGGCTAAAAGTGCCTAATTATTTTTAATTTCGCAAAAAAAAAAAAAATATTTTGATGGCCTTTTCAAATAGGAAGGAGGACACAAACCGCGAGTTCTCCGTATTTTCTGTTCTCGAGTTATGGAGCGTAGAAGATGCTGCGGAGGAAATCGACGTCTTTCCTGCCGTTGTAGGTCGTATGTTGAACCCCCTCTGCTACCGTTAATTATTTCTTGCCTCCTTAAAAAGGTTATTTATTATCATTAAGTACGTAATATGAAGACACGGGTATAATGACACTTTATACGTCTTTTTTTATTTTTGAACAAAACTTACAACTTGCATTTTAGGCTGATACTTGGTGAAATTTGACTGACTTATATGTTGGTTAAACTTAACGTAACGTAATTTCTTTAGATCTATACAAAGCCCATAGCATGCTGATTATACATATAATATTAAAATTTAGATTTGCTAACAAGACATGTCAATATCGTCACATCAGCATTGTATGATGTAACAAACTTTGCAAGCTTAAAGATAACTTTCTAAAAAAAACATTTTTTTTTAATTTTTAGAATTTTTAAAATATTTTAGATACCATAGTGGACTATAAAAAAAAATTGTGCGAGTCATATTTTGGTTGTACGTCCTCTAGTTCAGACGCAATCTTGTGAAATATGCGTTCCTTTGGATAACCACCAAGCATTCTTACCGACCTCGTGCGTCTGATTTCCAATAGACATTTTTATTTTTGTCTACGTTTTGAGACACTAACAAAGGTAGTCGAGCATCGAGCGACTTGACCTAGCAATGTCAGTTGAAAGAGGTCTTCATAGAGCCACTTCGTGTCAGAAAGATCAGACATAAGCTCGCAGGTGAATGTCCGTAGGTTAACTTTCAATCATATTTTCTTGATACAACTAACCATACTATGGAGTGCAGGCATACTTGAACCGACATCTGTTGAAGGAGTATAATCGAGTCGTATTTTTTCTTGAGGCTCCTGAGAGTTCCCGACGTAACTGCTACATCCACTCGTGCATTAGCTAACGCAAAAGTACATTCCCTGTAGACTTGTGATCCTGCGGATTTGTTAGAACTTGAGCATTCCGGCATCATCGCGAGCGGCCGCCACCCCACCTCTATCTCAAGGAAAAGGTGATGATGAAGCCTCGCTTCTTTTTAAGGGCTTGTGACGCCCGCCACGACACCGGAGATAGCTGCCACAATTTTATTGCACGTTAATGTTTCCTGTACTTGGCTCCACAATTTTGTCAGCCTTTCGCCGCAGGCCATTGATTTTTCTTCAGACGGAATCCTCATGATGACGTTCGAAGTGAACAGGACGATGCAAAAGCGATCAATTATCAGCCCTTTGACGACATTCAAGAGGACGATACTTAGTTGTTTCGAAATAGCCTTTCAACCTACTTAACAATTGCTTGGGATTTTCTGCTTCCTCCATTTCGCGAAATTTATTACCCCACTATGAACAAGAAGTCAATTTGGACCAAATACGCGAACCAAGATGAAGCAAGAAAAAGCGTCGTTTAGAGTAATTATATTTCTGCTGCCACAGCATCTCTCTTTCGCATTGTGTAAAAACTATTTGCTGCTTCAAAAAGAAAACAAAAACGTTTTGCTTTTATGTTGAATATTAACTCTATACGCTGCAATGCATGACGCCTAAAACAGTTGGAATTTTGAATGCTAAAACCTAACTCATTTCATCCAGTATTTTGCCTAACCAGCGCGCCCCCTTTAGGTCGCTGGAGTCGCCAAGATGCGCTGCTTATCTGTGTGGGATCAGGTGTAATACAAAATGGTCCCGGACAAAATGATTTCTGTTAAACTGGTGCAGGACAAAAATGTTCCCAATTGCAAAGCCCCCCAAAAAGTGGTCATGTGTTAACCTTACCACACTCAAAATCGCCCTAGTTGCTACTCCGAAGCTCTCATCAACACCCATCTAATGTATCCAAGCATACCTTTCAATATGCATTCTTAGGAAACCACTATGCAAACTATAGGATGAAAACGACTGAGAGGCCTTTTATTTGTCCCCGCCTCAAGCACGAAATTCCTACCTTAGTTAGCACTTCGACGTCTCATGAGCTTCGAGCCTGCAAGTGCAGCCAAAGCAAGAGCTGTAGACAACGAGCGCTTGCTGAAGGCCGTGCTTTTAAATGAAACGCCCTGCCATTATCATTCCGCCTGTGACTATTGTGCAGCCAATGATTAATTCCCATTATCGTATATAATAGCCTCATCTATACTCACGAAGCCTGGCAGTTCGACGGCGGAGCCATAGAGTGCCCGGTCGCAGATTTGGAGCGCGAGGATCTGGTAGCACAGAGCATCAAAGAGCCATTTCTCTGGCAACCTGGACGTCAGCGCACAGCTTTTGCAGCGGCGAGGACCCGAGACACACTTGTTCGCTCGGGAAAGGTCTGGTTCGGCGTCTCGCCGCAGCGGGGCGCCAGTCACGTGGCTCTCCTTTCATCCGTTGTCTGCCACTCCACCTTTTCCATTTCGGCGGCCGCTTCTTGTGGCGATCTGCCCGGCTTTGTGAGTATATAGGAGGCTATGCTTACGCACAACTTAATGTTCACAAATGGCAACTTTTCTACACGTCATTTCCTTATCGGTCAGGTCGGAGTCTAAAAAGAGATACAAACAAGATAAACACGTGAGGTCCAGGCACACAATCCGCGCTTGCTTGGGTTAGATGGCGGTGATACGCAGAAAGAAAGTGGATCAACTCTAGGACGTTTTGCTTTAGGCACTGTTTGATTGGTGATATTGGTTTGTTAAAATAGATGCGCTCTGATTCACAGAGAAACATGTACTTAAGATGTCTCAGTGAGATGGTCACTTGTTTCGAACATATTTTTCTAAGATTGAAATTAGCGCAACGGAGCTTAAAGAAGATGTTCGAAATCAAACGGATTCATTATACACATACTATTGTTTTGAGGGGATTTTATGAAACTCCATTAATATTCTCATGCTGTTATTTTGTATAAGCGGAAATTGTCTATTTTCTTTATAAGCTTTTCTTGGATTCTTCTTGGTTCAGCTACTGGCCGCAGTATGTAATAAGTTAAATATACAGCAAAGGTGTTTGTTTTTATAGTAAAGCAAAAACAAAAACAAAAAAAACGTTTTGGCAATTGTGTTGTACGTGAAACTTATTACTCATATGCTCTCGGCGCTCTTCATCGGCTAGTTTAGCTACTGGCCTAAAGCCTATTGTGTACTGTCTAGAGCGCGGGAGCGGTGCGCTCCGGACTGCGCGTGCGACATCTGCCGGCGGACGCTGGGGCCGAAATAGCGAGCCTCTGATCATGCGCCGCCATTATGCAGCGCTGGGCAGATGCCATCGTTTGTGCTGACCCTTCTACAGACTCCACCGACCGCCAGAGGAGCGCTCGGCACCTCGAGACTACGAAATCAAGGCGCTCGGTGTGGCGGCCCACGCGCCTGCATTATCATGCGTTCTCCTGAAAGGAGTGCAGCAGCTGAACTCGCGCGCTTGCTTCCGTACCAGCGCGAAACCTCTCATGGGGTGCGCTGGGAAGCTACGCATTTTCTTGTTTGCGTGTAGTGCTTCTTCGCCGCTGCCAATTCAAGTGTCTGTTAGCTCTGTAGCATTTTTTTTAAACCCACAATTTAATCATCTCACTCCCATCTCTTCTTTGCAAACGACTCCGAGGCTAATAAATGACCAACATATATTTTTTGTTTAAGTAATAAGAGCAAACAAAACATACCCACCTCATACGCAATGGGACTCTGAAGAACGGCTGTTTTATGGGTTCGTTGTTTTGAAGCCAGAAAGTTTAAACTCTATCGCTGCTTGAAAGTAATATGCGGATAACTTAATTATTGATCTAGGGGCCTAATCAATATGAATAAATCACCAGCATTCCATTTGAGTGCCTAAAATAAACCGCATGAAACAGCTGTAAATTATTAGCGGCTTTTACTTTCCGCATAGCTTGAAGTGAAAGCCGCACAAGTGACACTGGGAATTGCCGAACACCTTCGAAGAATTTGCAAGTCACTATACTCTTGGATAAGTTTATGCTGCAATGAAGAAGATGGTAGAGGAGAAAGTGTAAAGTTTGAATTGTTTTTCAGTAACAGGAGTTTCTTCAAGCAATCCCTGCCCGCTTCCTCCTGGTTTATGTGGTAAAACATTGTAGCGCTTCAAGTGCGCTTTATTGGACCATATATTTCATATCGCCTTACGCAGTACTTAGAACCAAAGTCAGAAGCATGCAGGTCAAATGGCGCGCCTGTTAGAATCCACGTGGTAGATTGCTCCGACATACGTATCTTGGGAGCAACGTGCCACGTGATTTACACTTAGCCCAAGATTGGACCTGCTGGCTCGTAGCTTTGACGTCTATCGAAGGGTCAGACGGAGTATAGTTATCATCATCTTGTCCTCATCGCGAGGGTCTGCTGTGTTACCGGACTACTGTTGACGTGATACGCAGTTCGGCGTTCACTTTGTAATGCTGGCTATGCTATCGTCAGAAAGAAAAAAAAAGCGAATATGATGTCCAATTGATGACGCTGGCAGCGAAACAGGCGAAGACGCCACTAATATATTTTCATCTAACATTTAAAAAAAACGCATAGAGGGGTGTACCTTCACAACTTCATGATATAATCAAACACAATCAGGGCCGCAGCAGATTCGTAGCGTGTAAAGATGTAAATACCAAACTCTATGTTTTTTTTTTATTACACGATGGCTCCCCGTTTGACATCGAATGAGCGAAGACCCATTGCTGTAATAGTGCGTCCATGGTAGCTAAACTCGTGGAGCAAAATATTCTTCGCTTTTTGACGTAGCGGGGGGAGTGACCAAAAGAACGCCGCAAAGTTTCCTCCTCCCTGCGCGCGCTCAACTTCGCAACTTTTGACGAAAAATCCCCCGCGATCCCTAGGCGGTGCACGAGAGCACGAGACAGCGCGGGGAGGCGAGCGTTCACGCCGCTCGCTGTACGTTGTCTTTGAGCTCTCTAGCGCCGACAATCCCGTCATGCCTCGCCCAGGCGAGGAGCGAGAGCAGACGACGGGAGTTCGTCTGCTACGAGGCGGCATTCGCACAGCGGAGCTGAAAGAAAAAGTTGGTAATCTGCTCGAAATCGCGTCCCGCGGGCCACAAACTCAAACGCGAGCTTGAATTGTAAGCGTCTGATATTCCACGAAGGGAGGAATCGACGACCCGTGTTTTATTTGCAAAATTTGGGTCGCTTTGTTGTCGTACAGACGCTGAAACCTACCAGTGTGTCATGAAAGGCCCAGGACAAACACAGAGGCCGCGAGATCTCGCATCATCTGTGTGCAGGTGAAAAGTGGAACATTTTTCGACAAAGCTCCACAGCAGAAACCTGTGACGCATTCACTCAGCGTCCGGGAAGGCTAAACATGGAGACGTTGCCCGAGGCTCAAGCACAGTCATATTTGAACGGCAGCTATCTTGCCCCGTCGCATTTTGTTTGAGAAAGCTCTCGTTCTCAATGCCCTCACCAGGGAAATAAAAAAAGTCTTACGAAACGTATTGCTAGATGTTCCAAAGAACTAGATTTAAGCAGTATCCTTTCAGTGGTTCACTCATAATACTATGCTTAAAACGAAGCAAGCTTTTGCGCGTACAGTGCCATACATTTTCTCAAGTGTATGCTGTTTTGTAGTCAGCTGGCTTCGGAAACTTACGCCGTCTGTAGATATCTCTGAGAGCCGAGTTCCTTAATTGGAAATCATCGCTAATATAAGTGACACGTTGCAGCAACCAACGTTTATAGATAAACGATGGCAGCGATTGCGCTCCCGCATTCCCACCCATCACGTCGAACAAAAAGGCGTTAGTTTCGGTTTGAGGTCGGTACTTTTCTACAACATCTATGGCGACAGCATCAGTCTGCACTAGGTGCATTCGGCAAGTTCGTCCGGGGCCTGTTCTCTGTGCAGCACTCCGCGGGTGCAATGCATTAGAACTCTCACAGTGCAAGTCTGGATCGCGGATCGGGAGCCCGTCACTGGCGTCACCGGCGGCCATTGCTTGACAACAGGCAATACGCCGCGTCCTGTCTAGTTCTCCCTTCGTTTGCGTCCTTGTTGTTTTGGCGTATTACACCATGAGGCAATACACGAAAGTCTAAGGGAGAAACACGCAAAAATAGGAAGCTTGTACGCGGTGCTCGAGGGCGAGTATTTTATGACGTGCTGCGATGATTATATCGGGTGCTTGGAGATCGACTAGACATTCGTCAAACGTTCGAACATTGATTTAAAAAAAGATAAATAAATGGGCCGGAGCACCACCGACTTTACTGACGTCGCTTGATTCGGTTGCTAAATAAACGGCACGTTCAGCGACTGAACGGCACGCTCCGAGTTTCAGTTTGTCACGGAAGCCCTCACAGCAGTTCAAAGAAAAAGCTTTCACCATAAAGTACTATGTGCAAGCGGTTAAAACGATGCGAATGTCTCCAGTAAAGGCCTTCCAACTTATCGTTTGCTGAGCTCTGATGACTCCGAGATCACGGATGACACCACAATAACTCTCGGTAGCCCTTGTCTCATTAAACACATCACAGTTAACTCCCAACAAAGTCGCCCTCGACCCTCAACCACACAACGTTTATTTAAACAAGATTGGTATTCTAACGCGTTTAATATTCTTGCCCACAATGTTAACTGTTATTTGCGGAAACACGATAGAAGTTTCATGATCGAGAACAACCTACTAACGTAATAAAATTGAGTTTTCCCGTTTCTCCTATAGCATGCATTAGATCGTGTCAAGCGATGGCTGCCGGTGGTGCCGCTCGACCCCAGCTATACATGCCTCTATCCGCAATCCAGCCTAATAAGAGATCAGTGGTGCCAGCGCTATTAGACATAAATCATGTATTTGCATCGGTACACCCATACCTGCCGGATGTCGGGACGAGGCGCAAAACCGTACATCCGGCCAATATTGAAGCCGGTTTTCGGCCGAAGTTGTCTCGACACTCGCCACGAAGCAACGTGTTGTTTCGGCGACTCGTTTGTGTAATTTAATTTTTCTAGTCATTTTATTGGGTCCCGGGCCACTGTGTACACCTCAAAAAAGGAATGTACTGTGGTAATTACACCTTGATGAGAAGGAGGCACGTAGCCAGGATTTTGTTTTAGGGGGGGGGGGGGGGGCGCCCATGACGAAGTGCTCTATGAGGGGGAGGGGGGAGAGGAGGCCCCAGCAAAATGGAAGATTTCGGGGGGGGGGGGGGGCGGGCCTTATGGCCCCCCCCCTGGCTACGTGTCTGACGAGAAGGGGTATTGTAGTTTTACATCTTTATAAAAAGGTGTAGTGCATTATCACACGTTTTAAGAAACGTGTTTAAAAAAGCACACATTTTTAAAGGTGTGAGGTTTACATTTTTTTATAAGGTCTATTGCTACACTTATTAGGGGGTTAGTTATTGGACACCCCACTTACATGTATAAAGGTGTGAAAATGTTTAATTTGTATACACCTCTAACGGAAGAAAATCTCTTTCATGTGATTACATCGCGTGCCGATGAAACGATCTGTCGATGACACGTCGTTCGATGAACTGATTTGACCGCCAATGAGTGACGACTGCCAGTAAAATTTCGGGGAAATAATTCTTCCGGCTGCCGGGAGACTCGAACCTACCCAAGAATTATCCCGGTTCTTGTTTGTTTTCCAACATTCTGAATTGTATACCAGCTTATTAGTACCTCTTCGGATGTTGCAGGAGAAAAACAAAAACGATGGCAGCCGCAAAAACTCTGACATCCCGGCTCACAGTCATGTGGGAGACTGACAGGTGCTCGTCAGTCGCCACTATGCCTTGAAAGCTACCGGTTTCGAAGAACCGGAGCGCGCAAAGAACTTGTGGTTCCACGGTCATGATAGACGCGATTGTCCGCCGCCTCGGAGTCCGGGCGGCAAACGAAGCTCGTCGCAGAGTCAACGCACAACGGCTTTCGATAGCCGGTACTGTCGCCGAAAGTCGTCGTCGGGGAGTTAAAAGGCGTCCCCGGTGGTCTTAGTAGCGACGCCGACGGTGGCGGAAGATAAGCTCGGCCGCAACGTACGGCACCGCCATGTTGACAAAGTTTAACTTCGCCTTGATCCGAAGCGAAGATCTCGAGCTCAAACTACGGCTCTCGCAAAGTTCGGAGACGTCACTGTGACGTCAGCGACAACTTCGACAAACGAGGTTTCTTTTTTACACAAACTTCGGAGGGATTTTGAGCGTCAGCAGGTCGCCTAGGGACAGTCTGTAAAGCATTAATTTTAGCTTGGCGTAGGGATGTAGGGACAAATGGGCGCTACGTCATCGGCGAAGCCGTTCAATCAGCGGGCTCCTCGCGCCCCTCACGCGCCGCACGCGCGCCTCGATGAACTTTGCTACATTCTGCCTCTCTCAAAGAAATGAGCGTTCGAATGATTGACACCTCGCTCGGCGCGACGTCAGCGTCGCGAGAGTCCAATTAGCGCGTTCCGCAAACTTCGGGCACAAAGTTGTGCTTGACGAGTTTAGCGACCCATGTCTCACAGAGCGATATGCCAGTTCACTGGGCGCCCTATGGCTACAGGTAGCAGAGCTAAGGCCGGTTCACACATGTAGCGGAGCGCTACAATTATAGCGCTGACCTCGCGCTAAGCGCGTGCTGACGGAAGCATTCACCAGCTTTGTATCGCGCCGTCAAAACTGTTGTTCGAGGCAGAAGATAAGTAGCTGACGGCACGTGAGAAGCGCTACATCAGCGCTTCGCTGCATGTGAGAACCGGCCTTTATGCAAGCTTATTACCGAGAGGGCCACATAGCTAGTCTTCCGCGTGGTGGGCGACAAAGAGCGACGTCGACGGAAGAGGACAAGTTGATTGTCGCGGCATGCATCGTAGACCCTTTTTTGAGCGCACGAGAGATAAGGGACGAACTTCAGCTAGAAAATGTCTGCGTCTCAACCATTCGGAGAAGGCTACACGAAGCAGGTATCTACAGCAGGATCGCTGCGCAAAAGGCTCTCCTAGACGACAGGCACCGCAAACAGCGCATTAAGTTTGCGTCTGATGTCGAGTCATGGTGCCCGCAGAAGTGGCGCAGTGTGGTGTTCACAGGCGACACGTCATTCTGCACGCGCTGGGGCCACAGCAGAAGGTGTGGCGCCCATACGCATGTCGGCAAGTTTCCGTAATTTCCCCAAAATTACGTAGCAATTCGCCATTCACGTTTAAAATATGGGTTTCTAATTACAGGACAAAGTTTTCAATATATATATTGATTTTTGCAATGATCTTCACGCAGGTATTAGAATGGCTATATGCATGGGACGTGCGTTCCAGCGGGCGCACATGCGTCCACATGTGGGGCGCCATCAGCCCTGACGGCCTCGGTCCCCTGCGCAGGATATGTGGACGGTAGACGCCAGAAAGCTATTCGGATATCGTGGAGCAAGTCTTGCTACCAAGTGTATTGGACGGCCGGGCCTTTCGCAGATGGCATGTTTCTGCTGCAGCAGGACAGTTCACCTATCTTCACGTCGAGATTAGTAACCCACCTCCACGACAGTTTGGGAGTCATGAGGCTTGAATGGCCAGCGAGGTCTTTAGGCCCTAATATAACTGAAAATGTCTGGGGTAAGATGAAGAAAACTCTTTCTCAGAAGCGATGGCTTGCAACGGCGACCTCAGAACAGCTATGGGAACCCTTGAGACTCGAATGGGAAAACTTGCGCCATGATCGACACTTCGTTGACTCATTGTATTGTCTCAAATGACAATTAATACGGCGAAAATAACTGGGGAAACTAAACGTTTAATGGGGCGAACGTTTGCCCAAAAATAAAAGAGAACAGAAGAAAGCAGAGCGTCGCGGGCGTCGAAGTCGGCGTGACAGCAGAGTCGAACGCTGAGGCGAAACTGAATGCGGCTCGCCACGCGGAGCCCCTTATGAACATGCGTGGGCTTCTGGAATAATCGGCGTAGAAAGTTCGACGCGTAGAATATTCGGACCTCGAACAAGCAACATGATTCTCGAATTTGCCAGAATACTATAGTTTGCAGGAATAAACAAAAGATGCGCCGCTCCCAGGAATCCAACCCTGGCTTTTCGCGTGGGAGACAAACGCGGTAACCGTTACGCCACGGGCGCGCTGCCTACTTGGTCAGCTGCGCCCGTGGCATTATTCCCCCCTTTAGAAAAGTGCATCGTCCCGATGCAGCACAACACTAAAAAAACAGATCCACAACTAAAGGACAGCAGAATCACGAGCCACAGTTCACAGCTCACAGTTTGCTCGTCGACGAAGGTGGAAAGTGCTATCGTTCGTAATACGGCTTCAGCCGGACGACGTGCACCACCTAGGGTCGCGGCTGACGTCTGGTTGATGGTCGTGTTCTGTCGGGAAGAACTTCGTAGTTCAGATCTCCGAGGCGTCGGATGACCTTGTAAGGCCCAAAGTAGCGCTTCAGCAGGTTCTCGCTGAGACCGCGACGACGAATCGGCGTCCACACCCACACTCTGTCTCCGGGCTGGAAGTGGACGGCGCGGCGACAAAGATTGTACCGGCGAGCGTCGACACGCTGTTGATCGTGGATTCGAAGGCGGGCTAGTTGGCCTGCTTCTTTTGCTCTCTGGCTGACCACATGGGCATCGTCGAATCCGTCATCCACAGGCTCATGGGGCAGCATCGCGTCCTGCATGGTCGTCACTTTTCTTCCATGCACCAGCTCGAATGGTGTAAACCCGGTTGTTTCCTGAGCCTGCGGTGTTGTTGGCGAACGTGATGTATGGTAATACGTCGTCCCACGTCTTGTGCTCTACGTCGACGTACATGGAGATCATGTCGGCGATCGTCTTGTTGAGCCGCTCCGTTAGCCCGTTGGTCTGCGGATGGTACGCGGTGGTCCGACGATGGCTGGTGTGGCTGAGCCGAAGGATCTCTTGCGTGAGCTGGGTCAAGAACGATGGCCCTCAGTCGGTTATCAAGACTTCGGGGGCACCATGTCGAAGGAGAATAGACTCGACGAAAAACTTGGGGACTTCCACCGCTGTTCCCGACGGAAGGGCTTTTGTCTCCGCGTACCGGGTAAGGTAATCCGTGGCAACAATTATCCAGCGGTTCCCCGACGTCGATGGCGGGAAGGACCCAAGTAAATCCATTTCAATTTGTTGGAAAAGCGTAGTAGGGGTCGATATCGGCAGCAGGAGTCCTGCTGGCTTTGTCGGAGGCTTCTTACGTCGTTGGCACTCATGGCACGACCGTGTGTACAGGTGGACGGTTTTCGGGAGTCTCGGCTAGTAGTGCTTGTCACGAATCCGGGCGAGCGTCCTGCTGTAGCCAAGATGTCCAGCCGTCGGGTCGTCGTGGCATGCTTGAAAGATCTCTTCTCGCAGGCTGGCAGGCACAACCAGCAGCCAGGCAGGGTTGCTGGTTCCGAAGTTCTTCTTGAAGAGCACGCCTCGCCGCAGAATGAAGCTTGACAAGTCTCAGGCCAGAACTCGCGGAACGGAACTTCCTTGACCTTCGAGGTAATCGATCACGGCGCGAAGTTCCGGGTCGTCTCGTTGAAGTGCTCCCATGTCGGTATCTGTAACTGCTCCGAGGAAACGAGCGTCATCGTCGTCGGCGGTTTTGTCAGGAGGAGATTCGACTGGCGCCCTAAACAAGCAGTCGGCGTCATTATGCTTGCGGCCAGACATGTGCACAATGGTTACGTCGAATTCTTGCAGTCGCAGACTCCAGCGAGCGAGGCGTCCTGACGGGTCCTTGAGGTTTGCGAGCCAGCAGAGGGCGTGGTGGTCTGTTACCACGCGGAACGGGATCCCGTACAAGTACGGACGGAACTTGGTTATCGCCCAGACGACAGCAAGACATTCTTTTTCGGTCGTTGAATAATTTTGTTCTGCCTTAGACAGCGCCCGGCTTGCGTAAGTGATTACTCTCTCTGCTCCTTCTTGTCGCTGAACGAATACCGCACCGAGACCGGTGTTGCTGGCGTCCGTGTGTATTTCTGTCTCCGGCGACTGATCAAAATGTCCAGGATAGGGGGTGACTGCAGCCTTCGCTTGAGTTCGTCGAACGCTTGTTCTTGCTCTTCTCCCTACTGGAACTGCACGTCATCCTTCGTCAGATGCGTCAGCGGTGAAAAAAATCTGTGCAAAGTCACGCACGAAACGTCTGTAGTAGGCGCACATCCCAAGGAATCTTCGGACGGCCATCTTGTCCGATTGCTTCGGGAATTCGGCGACAGCGGACGTCTTTGCAGGATCAGGGCTTACACCCTGAGCACTCACGACGTGGCCCAAGAATTTTAGCTCTCCATAGGCGAACCGACAATTCGAAGGCTTGAGTGTCAGCCCAGCAGCCTTGAAGGCACATAGCACGGCTCGCAGTCATCTGAGGTGCTCGTCGAATTCGGTTGCGAACACGACAACGTCGTCGAGGTAGACGAGACAGCTCTGCCATTTCAAGCGGGAAAGGACGGTGTCCATAACACGCTGGAAGGTTGCCTGCGCTGTGCACAGGCCGAATGGCATTACTTTAAATTCATACAGTCCGTCCGGCGTGACGAAGGCCGTCTTCTCGCGATCTCGTTCGGCAACCTCTATCTGCCAGTACCCGCTCTTCAAGTCCATCGACGAAAAGTAACGGGCGTGGCGCAACCGATCCAGGGTGTCGTCGATGCGGGGCAGCGGATAGACGTCCTTTTTTGTTACTGCGTTCAGCCGGCGATAGTCCACGCAGAACCTCAGGGTTCCGTATTTCTTCTTCACCAAGACTACTGGGGAAGCCCACGGACTGTTAGAAGGCTGGACGATGTCGTCATCAAGCATTTCCTGAACTTGCTTCTGGATGATTTCCCTTTCTTTCACGGAAACTCGGTACGGTGGCCGATGCACAGGAAGTGCGCTGTCATCAGTAACAATTCAATGTTTCGCAATCGGCGTTTGACGTACCTTTGACGACGTGGAGAAGCACTCACTGAACTCGGCGGGAAGGTCACTGAGTTGTCTTCGTTGTGGGGCTGGGAGGGACGGGTCGATATCGAGCTCTGATGGCGCGATTTTCTTGCGGTGCGTCGGAGAGGCGTCTTCTGAGATCACGGCGATTGCGGCTGAGTCCTGAATTTCCTCGACGTAGCCCACAGCTGTACCCTTGGTAAGGTGCTGCGACTATTGCCGGAAGTTGGTTACAAGGGCTACGGTACGCCCGTCCTGGAGCTCAGGTTACGCCTCATGCAATGCCAATCCCTCGTCCAAGGAGAAGGTGGACGCTTCCTTCCAACAGTGCTACACCTCAGGTGGCTTCTTCGGTCCCGACTGGCACAAAGACACTCGACAGCGGCGGCAGGTTTACTTGGTTGGCAAGGACTCGCACTGCAGCTAACGTTGCTTTGGGATTTTCCGCCGATGGGACAGGTTTCCGAAGCGTCCGCTTGTTCTCCGCAAGGTCGATGACGGCGCCGTATTCACACAAGAAGTCCATTCCGAGAATGACGTCCCTCGAACAGTCTTGCAGAACGACGAACTTCACAGGGCACGTCTCACCGTGGATCTTGACGCGAGCGGTGCATCTCCCGACTGGTGTGATGGGATGTCCTCCGGCGGTTCGTATTTGAGGTCCATCCCACGGCGTTGTCATTGTTCGCAGGTGGCGAGAGAGCCTCCCACTCAAGACTGAGTAGTCTGTTCCGGTGTCCACGAGTGCCGATGCGTCGAGGCCGTCGATAACAACGTTTAGGTTGTTGGACACCGTTGCAGGGGCGTCGGTGCGATGCGGGGTGTCAGGAGAGTGGGAGGGCTCCGGCGTTCTTGGAGGCTGTTTTCTTCCGTCGTTTTCGGCAACGTCACCTCCAGGCGTTGCCGCACTTAGTTTTCCCGGCGATGCAGGGGAGACAGGCTCTCTCGGCGGGGTCGTGGCGCTGGGGACGCTGAACGTCGTGGCGATGGGGAGCGGGCTTCACGGCGGAGAGACGACACTGGGGAGGGCGAGCGTCGGAGGTACTCCTCGATGTCGCGAGGGAGTTCGTCGTACCTTGGGTGCGAGTCGTCCGGGTGGAACCCGCGCAGCCCCAGTTGTCTGCAGGGGCATCGACGGTAAATGTGGCCGGTTTCACCGCAGTGATAGCACAACGGTCGTCGATCGGCCGTCCTCCACACGTCGGCCTTTCGTGGCGCTGCTTGTTCTCGGTGGGCGTGCGCCCGATCTTCCTGGCGTCGGAACTGCGGCATCGGAGGGTCTCGTCGGGGTGGCGCCATGGCCTGGTGGTTAGCTTGCGGCGGTCGTCGGGCCATGGCGGCCTAGCTCAAAGTCGGTTCCTTTGGCGTCGTCGTGTTGATCGGAACCTCCGGTTGGAAGGCCCGGTGGACTTCCACTCGTACGACCTCGGCGAGCGACAGTGAGGACGGGCGATCCGCAGCGGGGAGCATCTTGCGGATTTCTTCCCGGACAACTTCACGGATGATGTCACGGATGCCTGGGAGGTCGGTACCAACGTCGGATCCGGATGTCGCCAGAGTAGTCACGCCAGGGTGTCACTCGTAGTGTCTGGCGTGTGCTAGTATGGCACGTTCCATATTCGTCACCTCCGTGACGAACCCGTCGACAGTGGTCGGGGGATTGCGAATGAGACCGCCGAATGTCTCGCTTTTCACACCCCTCATCAGGTGCCGCAGCTTCTTCTCCTCTGTAGCCTGAGGATCCGCGCGGGCGCTCCGGGCGAAGCACATCCTCGACGAAGCTGGTGATGCTTTCATTCGGGGCTTGGGTCCTTGTTCGAAGGATGTCTTCGGCCCTCTCGCGTCGGTGTTGGCTGGTAAACGTCTTCTTTAGTTCTTGCTTGCACACCTCCCACGAAGTTAAAGAAGCCTCGTGGTTCTCCAGCCAGCACCTCGCAGTACCTTCCAGCGAGAAGTAGATGTTCTGCAAGCACTGCTCAGGTGTCCACCCGTTATGACGGGCCACACGTTCATAGTGTTGCAGCCAGTCCTCGATGTCCTCGTGGGCGTCCCCGTGGAAAGGCGTCGGAGTCCGGGGTGTGACGGGCAGGTAGATGACGGCAGGAGCGGCCGGGGTCTGAGAGTGGTTGGCCATCGTCGTCTTCTTCGGCCTGGGCTTGTCCAGCAGCAAACCATGTTCAGAATCCTCTCCCTTGATGCGTCGGCTAGTGCGAGTTTCGGGTTCAGCGGAGTGTGGTTTTCTCACCGGACTTGGAATCGGACTTGCACTGCGGGCTCTTGGAGGGGAACGCTGCACGGGCATGCGGTACCCCGCACCTCCACCAAAAATGTCACGAATGACAATTGATGAGGCGAAAATAACTGGGAAAACTAAACGTTTAATGGGGCGAACTTGTGCCCAAAAATAAAAGAGAACAGAAGAAAGCAGTGCGTCGAGGGCGTCGAAGTCGGCGTGACAGCAGAGTCGAACGCTGAGGCGAAACTGACTGCGGCTCGCCACGCGGAGCCCCTTATGTACGTGCGTGGGCTTCTGGAATAATCGGCGTAGAAAGTTCGACGCGTAGAACATTCGGACCTCGAACAAGCAACATGATTCTCGAATTTGCCAGAATACTAGTTTGCAGGAATAAACAAGAGATGCGCCGCTCCCAGGAATCGAACCCTGGCTTTTCGCGTGGGAGACAAGCGCGACAACCGTTACGCCAGGGGCGCGCTGCCTGCTTGGTCAGCTGCGCCCGCGGCATTATGACTCGCTTCTGACGAGCATCGCCAGCCTAAAAGCGGCTAAAGGCGGTTCTATCCGCTACTAAGTCAGGTGCCACATCACATGCTTCACCATGAACACGTGAAATTATTTTCTCTCGATCTGTTTCCTTCTTTTCCTTCATCACGTTCTTTTATTGTCTTGCTTTAAATCGAAGCCAACTGAAATAAAATATTTGCATGAAATCGCAAGCGTCTCCTGACATGCGAAATATTGGAAGATTTCAATCAGTCATTAAATATTTCAATTTCTCTAGTAATTAGGGGCTTGGTGCTGCTTGCACAAGTGGGCCGAAGCTTTAAGGAACGGAATACGTTTTGTGTCCGACCCACTTAAATCGCGGCGGAATCACAAGCCGCAGTGGTGTTCTCATTGTGAAAGCAATTTATCAAAAGTGCAGAGATAACAAGCACTTGAATTGGTAGCGGTGAGGAAGCATTACGAGCAAACAAGAAAATGCGTAGCTTCCGGCGCACCCCCTGAGCGGTTTCGGGCTAGAACGGAAACAAGCGGCCGAATTCAGCGGGTGCACTCCTCTCAGAAGAACCCATGATAATGCAGGCGCGTGGGCCGCCACGCCGAGCGCCTTGATTTCGTAGCCGGGAGGTGCCGAGCGCTCCGCTGGCGGTCGGTGGAGTCTGCAGAAGGGTCAGCAAGAATGTTGGTATCGGCCCAGCGCTGCATAATGGCGGCGCATGCACAGAGGCTCGCTATCTCGGCCCCAGCGTCCGCCGTCAGATGTCGCACGTGCAGTGCGAAGCGCACCGTTTCCGCGCTCGAGACATGTTCGATGCCGAATGTACACTGGTTGGCAATTGTTGTACTGTAGAAACCGTCGCTAACCGTGGTTTCTGAAAAAAAGGTCGGAAGACACCTAAGCACTCCTTATGAGTTGTCAATGCGAAAGCATGAATGTCCAATGGAACGCCGCTGAGTGATCCGCGGAGTTTTGTGACGCGAGTAATGTTTTCGAGTTATGTCACAAGCACCGGCGACGATGTGGATGGAGGCGGCGCCATGTTTGTCGGCGGCGAGATGAGCAGAAGCACCGCCGACGATGTGGATGATGGAGGCGACGGCATGTTGGTCGGCGGCGAGACGAGCAGAAGCCTCCGAGCGTGTGTCAACTTCCCCGTTTTAACCGGCGCGGGGCCCGTAGTAGCATGGGATTGCGGCGGTTAGTTTTATCGGCGCTTGGCGGCGTGGACACGCAGCTCCATCTGGCAGCGGTCGGTAAAACTGACGCGCGCAGCGGCCAATGGGAGCCTCGTCGCCGCGCGCCAGCCAATGGGACCTTTGGGATCAGGGAAACAAGGTGCCGTTTTTGCGCTTCAAAATGATGACGTCGGCTGGCTCTATGGGACAGTTAATGCTTTCGCATTAAAAGCGTGTGACAAGATTTTAAGTTCCTATCTGCCGGACGCAGAGCGTATGCACCGCACGGCTTTCCCGCCAAATGGCGCCTTAATTTACGGCCATATGTCGTGGACTGCGATTCATCTTCCGAATGCCGAAGCGAACGGACGCAGGATCACGAGCTCCCCCAGGAGCGTTATGAACGGCTCCTGATAGCCGCGGTTCTGCGGTGGATTCCCGCAACGAGGGTTACCGAGTAAGGCTGCCCCACTTGCCAATGGGCGTAAAAGTCCTGAATTTTATTTTTCTACACCGTGATATCTATGGGCGGCCGTACCGTATTGAAGACTTCGGGGCCTGCCTGGAAGCCGCCGGAGTTCTCAGGGATGTTGCCGCATCCGGTTTATACCAAATGACGTACGTGTGGAGGGTTACCTTGCATTTCCTCGCTGCCAAGCACAAGCTGGTGAGTGCAAAAGAACCTGTTGTGAAAGGCAAGCGCTGCCTCGTGATACACCAGAAGAAAAAAAAGTGAAAGCCGTTTACAACTCCCTGTAATGCCGAATTAGAGCGAACTCTTGAGAAGGAGGAGGGAAGGGTACTGAGGGGGGGGGGGGGGGGGGGGGTCACGGGACCCTCGGGGAGGGGGGTCACGTGACCTCGGGGGGGGGGGGGGGGTTCTCATGACCCCCACCCCCTTCCCGAGGTCCCCGAAGGTACCGGAGGTCCTCCCGAGGTCCTCTCGAAGTCCTTTCGAAGGAACCCGAGGTCCTCCTGAGGTCCTCCCGAAGGAACCCGAGGTCCTCCCGAGGTCCTCCAGAAGGAACCCGAGGTCCTCCCGAGGTCCTCCCGAGGTCCTCGGGGGGGGGGGGGCGGTCCCGGTTACGCCGACACCGACGCCGGAAACGGGCGCCTAAGAGCTGCGCTCTAAAAAGAGGTTCGTCTAAAACCCTATTAGGTCACTTGCCATCTGGCTGAGAACAACGTGACGACTGTTCCTAAAGCCTACGGGAGAGTCGAGGGATTCTCAAGAAAGACCTGGCATGTAAAGGATCTGAAGGCGTACGATCTACAACGAGGATAGTAAGGCTGAGTGCCTACCTCACCAACTCCGTATGGCCGAAGGTACTGTTCTCGTGGTCACCCCTGGTTGGGCTCCTCTCTGCCTGCGTTGCCGAAGGACAGGACACATTCGAATGGAGTGGCATGTACCGCGTTGCGAATGTTGTCAAAGCTTTGCCCACATAAAAGACGACTGCTTGAAGCCCTCTGCGGCCGCAGCCACTGCCCCAGTAGACGACGTAGTCACGTTGCTCACGATAAATCAGGCCGAGGCCGACGATGCATCGCCAGAAAGCCAAAAAGGTAGACATCCGCCTGCGCCGCCCGAGCAACCACCATCAACGCCGTCACCGATGCAGACGAGGCATGGCGGCCTTGTACGTAGTGGCGAACAAGGCGATAAGCCATCGAACAATGGTGACCGTCAAGCAAGAAGCAACGCCGAGAACCAACGTGAAGGTAACCCTGAAGTCAAGTTGGACGAAGGCAAGAATAAAACTGAGAGGGTGGAGTGCTCCGGCAGTTCCAATAAGCGAACCCCGCTTGCGACGCAGGGGCGCGAGAAAGTCTCCTGAAGCGGAAGGTACAACGGAGCTCACGGTGGCCCCCAAGAGGCTCCGACCGATCTCAAAACCACGCATCATCCACTGACCCACTGCGAAAACTCACAGTGATGGGCTGATAGGTAAGGCCACTAGTGTTCCAAAAAAATAGATAGGCAAGTGTTTACGACAAAAGTTTAGAGAGCTAATGTGGAACACGGCTGCACGGAATATTTGTAATAGGCACAATTTTAACATCCTGCTATGTTTGTTCATGACGCAAATTAATTACGTTTTACATCCTTAAATATCCTCGGTCTGAATGCAAGAAAAAAGATCAGTTAAAAGTAGTACTTACTGATGAAGGAATATATGTTTTAGCCCTACAAGAAAACAAAACAGACCAAGATAAGGATGCAGCCGATTTGCGACCTTATTTTTTTGAGCACGAAGTCTGCGTAAGTCGCGCAGAGGAGGTGCCTGCAGGCTGTTTTGTTAATCCTAAAGAACAATGTACCCCTTTCAAACGTCATTGTACGAATAGAGAGTCAAGGTCGTTCGATAATCTGGGACTTCGCCTTTACGATGAGCAATGGAGGATAGCTTGCGTCTACGCACATAACAACCCCAAGAAAAGAGGTGCCTTTTTAGCGGCATTCAAAGTTACCTCAAATGCGATAAGGTTGTCGTTGACAACGGGAAGATCATACCTTCCCGTTGTCAACGATGACCGATTAGACTGCAGTGGTACCGCAAAAAGAGTCAACTGTAGCACGTTTGTAGATGTGGGTGACTTAAAGATGCGACAAGTTAGAATGCGATGTACTTATTTACAAGCAGCGTCACGGGCGCGCTTTGATAGAATTTCATGTTTAACTTGAGTTAGAGAGGCACCTGCATGAATATGAAATAAAGTATGTGTTTGTTTTCTTCAATAAAGACCTTGGCAGTACGCCGGCATGTGTAGGTTGTGTGTGCGTGCATTCTCCTGATATCGGGAAAGCAGTAATTTGTCGTATGCGCAAGCACTCGTAAGCGCAGTTTCCATTCGAAATGCCTAAACATTCGCACAACGACCCATATTTTTTATGCTTGACGGCGTAATCATTTACAAGTGTGGGGAGTGGAACATACGAACTTCGCCCGATGCAAGCCTCGTGGACAATCAGGAAGCGTCCTCAGCTGACTATACGGGTTTGTCTGAACCCGTCCTGGGTGAGGCCGCTATGTCGGCAGAACTCGTCAGCCTTCGGAATGCACTTGCGAAAGTCGACAACCTGACACCAGAAGTGAAATCATTGAAGGCAGAAAACGTATCTATGAAGAACGAATTGTTCAAGACGAACGATCTGCATTTGAAGCGGGCAGATGTGGTTACCTCAACCGTCGCCAATCAGTTGTGAGGCTCCCTCGAAGCCGCGAAACATGACCTCAACAACTCCGAGGTAGCTCAGAGGCATGTCGATGCACCTTGTCGCGGTGCCGCCCACACAAGAGTACAGACCGTCGAGTCTGCGCTACACTTACCCTCCATCCGACGGACCACCAGCTGATTTTTTTAATAGAGGCGACGCGACTTCGCCGTCTCCTTTTCCGGGGCCCGGATGGACCAAAGTGGGAAGGCCTGGCAATCGGCACGCCCTTGTCGGCGTCAACAAGTCGGTCAAGACTTTAACTAACGCGGGTGGACCCGTCAAAAAGGCCCTTTTTGAGTCTCGACTTCGCTTGGACAGATTCGAGAACGACATTACCAACTTTCGGAGTAGCGTGGTGATCTGCAATGAACTGACCTGTACAAGGCTAAGAAGCAAGTACTCATCATATGCGTCTTCCCCCATTTCTGTAAGCGCTGTCAGTTTTGACCTCATCAACGACCCATCGGTGTAGCCTGAAGGCTGTCTGTTCCGTGTTTTTCGCGGTATCCTTGGGAACGACAAGCACGCACATGCATCTAATGAATGAATAACTGACTTTTTATTATTAGAACCTTCGTGGCTTGCGCACAATATCAAATTACTTTTTCCAAAGTGTCGGGACCTCAGACTTTGATGTATACTGTGTTACCAAAACGTGGTATCATGATGGCATTGCTTCCGTATATTATTGTCCTGATGCCTACAATGTGTTTCGTGGCGACAGAGGACCACAAAGCCATCGGTCAGCGACATATGGTTAAAGCGTTTTGATTGCTGTGAACGAGACAGTACCAGCTCTACGACGTTTTGACCTTGAAATGTAGAACGAGTGTGTCTGAATAGAAATGAAGGTCGCAGGTGGCAAGCATTCGTTAGTAGGAAACTACTATTCTCTCCTTCCATCTCTAGTGTCGAGTGTTGTCCTGTTCTCCTTGACGTATCGAGCAAGCTTAATCCTGAATAGTACGAAATCGTTATTTTTTTGTTTTTAATGTTCCTGGTAGATGGTGGCAACCGGAAGACAAATGAAAGGGACCGAGCAAGGCGTTGCATCTCTTTACCTTCCTGAGTTTCAATGCGTTTGAGCTGGAAGATTTGCCGGAATATGGCGGTAAAGAATTGGACGAATTGTTTACTAACACGTACGAATATTCAACTGTGCCAGTTGTCTAACTGTTCGCTTTCTTTGATATTTGCCACGTCCCGTTTGGTGTTAATCTAAATATTTCTAAACATGTTGTGCGGCATTGAGAAATTGATAGATTCGACTATTGCAAGGGCGATTAGGAGGCTTGCAGTTGGGAGGTGTTTATAGCGCTGACTCTGTTCATATGGCAGTTTCTGAATTAACCGGTATTGCAACTGAGGGCTAACACCCTACATACCAAGGAAAGTATGTCACTCTAGGAAATAACCCGCGTGGTTTTCCTTTGAGCTTAGAGTCTTACGAAAGGAACTCCACCTACACAGCTTGTCAAGTGGATCGCACCCGGGCATTGCGAGTAAAAAAACAAACAAAGGCGTTTGCAATCCCCTGTAACGCCAAATTAAAACGCAGCTCTTTAGGAGGAGGAGGGGAAGGTACGGAGAGGAGGCTATGCCCCTTCTCCTCTCCTGCTCGCCTCCCGTTTAGGGGACACTTTTCAGCTAAATTTAGCGGAAACATTTCCCGCTAAGTTTAGCGGAAGAGTTCCCCGCTAAATTTAGCGGAAAAACTTTCCCGCTAAATTTAGCGGAAAAATTTACCCCCTAAGTTTAGCGGAAAAGTTTCCCTGCTAAATTTAGCGGAAAACTTTCCCTGCTAAATATAGCGGAAAACTTTCCCCGCGGTTAAGCCGACGCGCGCGGCGACGGCGACGGCGACGCCGACCCCGCTCAAGCCGGAAACGGGCGCCTAAGAGCTGCGCTCTAAAAAAAGGGAGAAAGCAAAGCGCAGGCCAAAATTTCCTATCAATCGTGTCTGAGAGGTCTACCATTCCTTTGTTCACCAGCACGTTACTCGGCGTCCTGAAGAGATGCACTGTAACAGGGTAGCTTGGTGGGCTGGTTGGTTGAACGATATATTACTAAACAGCGCAAAAAAGACGGGAAAAAGTAGAAGGGCACAGGACTTACGCTGAGTAACGACAAAAGGTTCACTAGAACTTCCACGCGTGCACAGTGGCACGCGCAAGCACAAGCTCTTCATTTTAGAGCTGCAGCTCTTGGGCGCCCGTTTCCGGCTTGAGCGGCGTCGGCGTCGCCGTCGCCGTCGGCGTCGGCGTAACCGCGCGGTGCATGATGGGTAAATTTCCGCGCTAAATTTAGCGGAAAATTTTCCCCGTTAAACTTAGCGGAAAAATTTTCCCGCAAAATCTAGTGGAAAATTTCCCCCGCTAAATCTAGCGTAAAATTTTCCCCGCTAAATTTAGCGGAAAATTGTCACCGCTACATTTAGCGGAAAATTTTCCCCGCTAAATGCCCCACTAAATCTAGCGGAAAATGTTTCCCGCTATATTTAGCGGGAAATTTTCCCCGCTAAATCTAGCGGAAAATTTTCCCCGCTAAATTTAGCGGAAAAATTTCTCCGCTGAATTTAGCGGAAAATTTCCCCCGCTAAATTTAGCGGAAAATTTTCCCCGCTAAATCTCGCGGAAAATTTTCCCCGCTAAATTTAGCGGAAAGTTTTCTCCACCCCCCCCCCCCCTCGAGGTCACGTGACCCCCAAGCCACGTGATCTCCCCCCCCCGAGGTCACGTGACCCCCCCCCCCCCCCCCCATGCCTTCCCCTCCTCCTCAAGAGCTGCGCTCTAATTCGGCGTTACAGGGAGTTGTAAACGGCTTTCAATTTTTTTAGAGCGCAGCTCTTAGGCGCCCGTTTCCGGCTTGAGCGGCGTCAGCGTCGCCGTCGGCGTCCGCGTCGCCGTCGGCGTAACCGCAGGTTGCATGCAACTCAGGTTGCATGCAACTCGCGTTGCATCCAACCCGTCGGTGTCGGCGTAACCGCGAGTTTCGTGCAACCCAGGTTGCATTCAATCCAAGTTGCATGCAACCCGCGGGAGTCGCTGGGTTGCATGCAACCCGGCGACGCCCCCGAGGTCACGTGACCCCCCTAGGTCATGTGATGCCCCGAGGTCACGTGACCCCCCCCCCCCCCCCCGAGGTCACGTGACCCCCCCGAGGTCACATGACCCCCCTCAGTACCCTTCCCTCCTCCTCCTCAAGAGCTGCGCTCTAATTCGGCGTTACAGGGAGTTGTAAACGGCTTTCATTTTTTTTTTTACAGAGATAACTCACACTAAAAAAACAAAAAAAAAAAGAATGTCAGAAGAAAAAGAAACTCTTTCTTCCTGTGCCCCCACCGTACGTGAGAGCGTTGACAGTTAGCTACACCGTCGGGAACTTTCAGGTTTCCCTCCTTTTCTGGTGAGAGGAGTGGCTGAATCCCTGCTGAAGAAGATGAAAAATCCTGACACGGGATCTAGGAAAAGGCCAAACAAGTTCGAAGTGCTGCCCTATTTTCACAGGATCTCGCACAATCTGAAACGTGTAGGAGCAAAATTCAACGTCGACGTTGTCTTCATGGCCCCGCGCAAACTGTTCAAACTGTGCGCGATGTCAAACGGGACCAAACCAAGGAACGGCCCTTGTGACACGAGGCATGCCTTGCAGTTTGTGTCTTGTGTCAAGGAAGTTGTCTACGAGATCCCCCTGAGCTGTGGTAGAGTCTACTTGGGACAGACTGGTCGCTGTTTGAACGATAGGCTGCGCGGGCACGCGGCCTCACTCGGCAGTGGCCACGGTTCACATCTACCTATACACTGCAGGGATTGTGGGTGTTCCCCTGTGTTGGACAACATAAAGGTGGTGGAACGCATGTGGGGCAAGCTGGAGAAAAAGGTCATGGAAGCGGCGAGAATACTTGCCTGTGGACCACATCACTGCATTAGTGTCACGTCAGTGTATCTGACCAACAGGGAATTGCAGTTTCTCAATTGCGACCATCCTTAATATACTGTCACACGCAATTCGTATGTTTAATTTGTGTCCTGAACGTGGTGTGCACGTGTTACGAACGTGAGGTGAACGAAGCGCATGATCTTAGCGTTTTCTCGTGCTGCTCTCAAAATTAAGTTATTATTTATTTTGGTCACGCGTTTCGCAACGTTCTTCTAGTGCCGCTGTAGAACCTTATTTTCATCTCACTTTTTTTTTCGAAGTTTTTTCTTACTAGCAATGCTCTCTGTAGAAAAAGAAAGAAGAGCTTGTGCTTGGGCGTGCCACTGTGCGCGCGTGGAAGTTCTAATAAACCTATGACTGTTAGTCAGTGTATGCCCTGTGTCCTTCTACTTTGTGTCCCGTCTTTTTTGCGCTGTTTTCTAATATGTTTTGAAGAGTTCTGGCACTTCGCTCGCCGTAGTACTAAGCAAACACAGCGGAAATATAACCTCGCCTTGCTAGACAATACAGAGTATATTGTCACGGGTGGTGACCAAAAGAACAATAAATAAACAGGAAGAAAGAAACGTTTAATGTGGCGAACTTGTGCCAAAAATAAAAGGGGTACAGAAAATAATAACAGAGCGTCGCGGGCGTCGAAGTCGGCGTAGAGCAGAGTCGAAAGCTGGGGCGAGACTGACTCCAGCTTGCCACGCGGAGCCGCTTTTGTACACGCGTGGGCTTCTGGAGCATTCGGCGTAGAAGGTCCGGTGCCTAGAACATTCTAACCTCGAATCAGCAAGACGGTTCTCGAATTTACCAGAACGTCAGATTACAGTGTCAACAAAAATGTGTAGCCGCGGCCAGGAATCGAACCCTGGCTTTTCGCGTGGGAGACAAGCGCGATAACCGTTTGGCCACGCGCGCGCTGCCTACTTGGCAAGTTGCGCGCGCGGCATTACTCGATCCCCCTTTAAAAAGTGCATCGCCCCGATGCAGAACAAAACAAAGCGAGCAAAAAGAACGGTTGGCTAAAGAGTCATTTAAAACACATAATGTCCACAGTCCTATCGAGCGTAGTATGGCTTCATGCGCACGACGTGGACGACTTCTGACCGTGGAGGGCGGCGTGATGAAGTCCGTGTTCCGTCGGGCATCACCTCGTAGTTCAGATCTCCAAGACGACGAAGTACCTTGTAGGGTCCAAAGTACCGTTTTAGGAGTTTTTCGCTGAGACCGCGTCGTCGTATCGGGGTCCAAACCCACACACGGGTAATGCCGCGCGCAACTTGCCTACTTGGCAAGTTGCGCGCGCGGCATTACTCCGCACCTCCACCAAATGTCACGGGTGGTGACCAAAAGAACAATAAATAAACAGGAAGAAAGAAACGTTTAATGTGGCGAACTTGTGCCAAAAATAAAAGGGGTACAGAAAATAATAACAGAGCGTCGCGGGCGTCGAAGTCGGCGTAGAGAAGAGTCGAACGCTGGGGCGAGACTGACTCCAGCTTGCCACGCGGAGCCGCTTTTGTACACGCGTGGGCTTCTGGAGCATTCGGCGTAGAAGGTCCGGTGCCTAGAACATTCTAACCTCGAATCAGCAAGACGGTTTTTGAATTTACCAGAACGTCAGATTACAGTGTCAACAAAAATGTGTAGCCGCGGCCAGGAATCGAACCCTGGCTTTTCGCGTGGGAGACAAGCGCGATAACCGTTCGGCCACGCGCGCGCTGCCTACTTGGCAAGTTGCGCGCGCGGCAATATTTATGATCCCGATGATATCTGCAATCTCTTCGCCAGTCATTTTTGACTGTCTATTCATCGCCTAAAAGTCAGAATCTGAATAACAGCCCTCCACCATTTTTTTTTTTCTAATTGCGCACCACTTGTCAGTAGGTTTGACGACGTTCTAGTTTCCATTAAGAAGCTTCCCCAAAGAAGTCTTGTGGTCACGATTGTATCCCCTATTTTATTGTAAAAGGTTATGCAGATATTGTTGCTCCTTCGCTTGTTCCCATATTTGCATTGCTCTTTAAACAATCTGTGTTCCCGAGCGCTTGTGAAAAGCCGTTTTTATTCCTTTAGTAAAATCGAGAAACCCTGCCTCTCTGGCTAAGTACTGACCCATTTCTTTGTTACAAGCATTTTGGAAAGTTTTTGAAAAACTTGTTCACATTCACATGTCCAGCATCTTCCAACGTGTCGTAGTTCAAAATCAGGACGGGTTTATGAGCTGCCGTTCCGTTGCGACTAACCTTGTCACTTTCATGAGTGCCTTGGCACCGAGCGTCTCCTGTCGAGAACAAACTGAAATAGTCTATTTTAATATCAGTAAAACCCAAGGATCGCGTCAGTCAAGAATTCTTACTAAAATGATTATCATTTCACGGATTAAGTGTCTGTCACTGTTCGTGGTTTTTTATCTATCTCCGAGACAGACTAAACTGCGTCTCGCACGGGGGTGCCAAGTCGCAATTTTTGTTTTCGGTTCCGTTCGGAGTGCCGCGGGGTTCAAATCTATGTCCTTTCCTTTTTAACATGTTTGTAACCAATATTCAGGAGGTGATACAGCCCTCCACCCTATTCCAGTTTGCTGACGATATGAAGCTATTTCTCAAAGTGAAAATATTACATGACTTTGCCTTGTTACAAACTGACAGGGGTGATATGTAGTACATGGTGTGCACATAATTATATCGACGTAACTCTTCGAAAAAAACGCTAAGTGTATCATTCACACGCGAAACCTTTCTTTTTCTACTTGACTAGCATCTAGGCAATACTCTAAATAAACGTGTGTCTGTTGTGCGAGAAGTTGGCTTTATGATAGCTGAAGAATTTAATTTCAACAGTCATTTTGAAATGATTCTGTTAGCCTCTTTTAAGGTGTTGGGCGTTGTTACTCGCCTTAATTTTGTGTTCCGCGACCCTTTACGTCTTTTTGAATGGTACAGACGCCTTATTTTGTCTAAAAATGCCTTTGCTTCAGTTGTCTAGAACAACCTTAGTGACACAGCTGCAGTGACGTTAGGGCTTGTCCAAAATAATTTGCACGAACGTTTCACAACGACAAAATCTACCCTAGCTCTACTCGTATTACAATGATCTCAATCGCGTAGGATTGGTCGAGTTAAAAGCAAGACGCGGTAGTGCTGACCTCATAATTTTGTTCAGTGTTTGCATAAATATTGACTGTACTTCTAGTTGCGCCTCACATCAATCTAAAGACTCCGGTAAGGATGTTTCGCAACAACTGCACATTTTGCTGTTAATCTCGTGCGTTGTTTCTCTCCGACAGTTCGTATACAGAACTATTTTAATCATCATGACGAATGCCTTCTTGACCTTTCTAATCCGGACATCATTACGTTCAAGCGAAGGGTCGACCATTTGATAAAACGCGTTGTCATCGGGTCTAGATAGGAATTTTTACTTTGCTGTCTTTTTCCTTTGTAATCTGACTTGGCGTTCTATTGTTTTAGGATTCTGACTGTTGGTAGGAACTGTAACTAAATAAATAAATAAATATATGTGTGTTGTGTAGTTGTTTCGTTGGGATAAAAGAACAAAATAGGCCCAAATGTAATTGGTATATTTGGAAATTGAATAAACAGCTGTTAAAATATCAATACTTCAGCTTGAGCGAGTTGGTGAATCATGCTAATACTTCACAGCGCACAAAAGACAACACACTATAAAAATACATATGCGCACAAAGAAACAATTCTCACGCAGCGCTTACTGCTCAACTCTTGGATATATTAATAATCTTCCTTATCTTTTACTCTGACGCACTAAAACGAAAAGAAAAATGAGAAGTAACTAAGGAAGAACAGAGAAGGAAAAGAAAAAGATAAAGAAAAAGGAAAAGGAGAGAAGATGCGAAAAAAAAAGAAAACACGGAAGTAAAATACAATAAAAAGAAAAGAAAAATGAAACGAATGAGCAAGGGATGAAGTCCGACTACAGTAAAAGTCACTAATGAGGTCTTGCTAAATAATCTAATTCTTTTTAGGGATAAGCAATCGACGGGTTACTAACACATAATCCATCTGGCAGGTCTATGTTATCGGCTTCGATAATTTGTCTAATCAGTTTTTTTTTTTTGCTTCGTCCCAGTACCGTGCAGTTGTTTAGAAGGGGGGAGCATCCACAATCTCTGCATTCAATGCCTAGGTGACCTGAGTTAGCGTTAATGGCGTTGCTGCTATGTTCTCGGTGTCTATCGTTAAGACAGCGACCCGTCTGCCCGACGTAACGCTTCCCACAGGGACGAGGGAAGGAATAGATCACTCCTTCTGCACAGGAAACGAACTTGGTCTTGTGTTTTTTGTTGCAGCACTCTGGTAGAGTAGATGGCCCGTTCACCCGCTTGCATAGGCTGGAAAGGTTTTGCGGAGCAGAGAAGACTATGTCATTATTAACTCTATTGGCCAACTGCTTAAGCTTGTCGGGCAGGTTGTGAATATAAGGCACTATGACAGGCCTTGTGGTGCGTTCTCTTGTTCTGTGGTTAGTGGCTTCTGCTTGTTTTACCTCCCTAAGTAGATATTCAGAGACTGAAATTAATAATGACAAAGGGTATCCTGCTGAAACCAATCGAGATATTTGCGTTTTGAAGCTCATATGAGTCATGTGCACGCAGGATTTCTAGAGAGAATGGTCCTGCATGCTGGCAGTGAACGGTGGCGGTGACTCTCTCGTTGGGGCAGGCTTTGGTTTCGAGCCTCTTTCTTTTTGTGCTTCTCCCCTCGTCCCAAAAATCTGCCTAGTACGGCAGCGTGGGCCCCGTCCAGGTGAATCAGTCTGATATGACAGCGCCGACATTTTTCCGGTCTTTTATTTTATTAGTTTTGGCCGACGGGCAAAGTGTGATGGCGAAAATCTAATAAAACACGCCACTATACGAACCCACAGACATGCTGTGTTTCTACGTAGTACCCTCTCAAAGGGGTAACCCACAGTTACTAGCTCAATATAAAACGGCAGGCGCGGCGGGTAAAGTTCTAAATTTTGCCAAATATTTTCAAAACAAATTGTCCCAGTAGTTCTAGCTTTCTTTCATTATTTTTTTTTTTTGTGCGGCACATGGACAAGCGCGTATATCCAGTTCCTTTACTCGAACTCACACAATTCTTATTTCAAAAAATTAGGATGAATATATAAGACAACGCCGAGTGAAAGGTCACAAACCAAAAACTCAATGTAAGGTTCACTAGAAAATATTTTCCAAACTTTTAACCCGACGGCTCCAACGTGCAATAAGTGAACTAATCGAAACGTGTGGAATCAAAGGCCGGTCCACACAAACCGATTTGCACGTACCGCGAAGTATATTAAAAACCTGCTTAGACTTAAATAGAACGTTTGACATAATCCAGATTGACCTTGCAGATGGCGTTTCATCAAGTGCAGGATGTTGTTATCTTTAAAAAAAAACTATATTATGTGAATGTACGCAATGTTATCTTGACGGGTATGGAAATGACATACAAAGAGTACTCAACCCGATTAATTGTCAATCATGCTGCAACCAAAGGTATTTCTGGTTTATCCTCAGAGAGACAGAGGCTGCCCAAAGTATCCGTGTCTTTGTGCTGGAATTAGTGAAAACCAAAGTTTGGGCGTGAGCTGATGACATGGAGATTTTTGTGAGCACAAAGAGAGTGCAAACGAAGCGGTGGCCGTAACGAAATAATTTTATGAAGTTACCGGGGTCGTTGTGAATTGGGAAAATATTTTTGGGTTATGGTATTGTGACTGGGCGACGATTTCTGAATATTATCAAATGATGAACAGGAGTAGCACACCGTGCATATAACTTGGGGTTCGTGTTCGTCTCCAGTATTTATGAAATAGTTCAGAGTAGTGCTCAGATATAGCAATAGGCCTAAATAGGAAGGCTACAAACTGGGCTAACCGAGATCTGTCGGTATTCGCGCGAGCAACGATATACAACATATGTTTGGTTGCAAAGATATGGTATGTTTCAGAAGTATAACACTGCGCGCGCACTGATAAAAAAATTCCACAGGGTCTTTGCTATATTTTTCTGGAGATAGAAAAGGGTAAAATGAGGAGAGACAACATGTTCTGCGCAGTGAAAGACGGTGGTGTCGGTATCTTGCGTCTCTTCGTTCGGAAACTCGTGTCTAGATTCAAATTTCTGTGAAATCAAACACACCTGTTTATACGAACAATGATTCAAACTAAGCTTGGAAACTCTTTGTAAGCAGCAAACCCAATGCAAACGCGCATTTGATCGGGTTTTTAAGAACGTTCGAGATGCAAGGTTATTTTTAAATGCAAGATTTTCTCTGAACTACCTTAGTACTGCCAGAAAAAAAAAATTGTCCCGAAATCTTATCGAACTTTTGCCCCCCCCCCCCCCCCTCCCTGTACCGCTGGCTGTATAGCGACTACTCTTTTAGGAATTTGGCTGTTTGGTGAAGAAAATGTGCGTTACTCCTGCTGTTAGAAAAGGTTTCTTCAAACTCTACACTAACACGCTTCCAATGAAGACATACTTCAGAGAAAGAGGTAATTTTGTTCGCTGGTTTTTTGACTGTATATTGTGCAAACTACCTTAAACTTTTGAACATGCATTCTTTCGCTGCTTGTATGCAGTTTTCTTTTGGGATGTTTCGCAGAGGACTTCGAAGAAAGACTTATGTATAACCCCCTACACTATTCATTACCTCTTTGAAAACAGTGCTGAACTTGTAGCGTATTATATGTTCGTTGCATTAGGCTTGAATTCCATGTGAAAATCCCGGATGGCCGCCAGGCATACGGATGGGGACACAAGAACTGTGAGGATGTTCCTTGTCGAGGTGATAACGCAGGTCAAAACACAGTATTTTGCCGGTCCGAAATGACGGCACCAGAGTGGGGAGTAGTACACACTGACCTTCAACATATGTAGGAATTTGAAAGCGCCCACAAAATGCTGGGCAAAAAAGTTCTGACGTCGTAAGCATTTGCAGCGAATTTTGTTTGTCCTACATCGGTCAACAACAAAACAAATATGTCGGGAAATGCTGGAAAGAAACGCGCTTAAAATATTAAATGGTCTGGGTTCAATTTCCGTTTGACGCAAACGCTTTGTTACGGCGATGGTTTCTCCCCCCACCCCCCCACCACCTTTTCCCCCTTCAAATCACATCATTGCAGAGGCTTCTCAGTCAGGCTTTTATCCAGGCTTCACGAAACGTCAAGCAACTAGTCAAAGAACGGTTCGCGTTAATAAAGAAAGCCGTGAGAGCTACTCTAATGCGCTCTATGCAAGTGAATTTTACGACCAAGGGCAAATAATATAGAAGAAAACTGTAGTACGTCAAAGAATAAATATATATTGAAAACTAACAGTTGGTTTACACCACGAAAACATTTTACACCGCTAAATAAAAGCAAAACCTAAAGCGCGATCCAAACCAACGCATTTTTGTGCGCGCGTAGGACGTACACGTCCCGGAAATTGCGTATTTCGTGACGTCGCGCTGATTCCGTGCGCCTTCCGGGCGCGCATAAGAGAGTTGGAGGATTTCAAGTCTTTATAAACGCGCACAAAAACGCGCTGTGACGTAGTAGGACGCTCCTTTCCCGACCAATCGTTGGAGGGCACTAGTTCCGGCTCCGCGTTTCTTCGGCGCCTGGCGCAGATACTCTCCACTCGCCCGAAGGCGCCCCTCCTAAACAACACGAATGGTTGCGACTCAGAAAGCACCCCGGAAATAGCAAATGCATCACGAAATGCGCAATTTCAAAGAAGCGCACGACTTACGCGCGCACAACAACGCGTTGGTTTGGATCACGCTCAAATAAGTGAAGTGGTTCATTTTTCACAGTCCCGAAAATGCATCGAAATTCGACACACCCACAATGGATTTCCGTCTCTTATCTGCGTTTTCACTTCGCCAGGCTTGCGGTTACAGCACAAGTTGCAAATTTAACACAACACCGCGCTTCCCACGAGATCAAAAGGTTCTCAAATTTGCTGATTTAGTGCTTTTTGATGACACTAAGCAAGTTTCTAATAGTGACTATGTGTTTATTTTCGCTAATTAGGACGTTATTTAACACAATTTAGCGTAATATTTTATTCGCCGTAACGATTGCCTTCCCCCCCTCTCCCGTTATACCACCCTGACCACAAAGCTCACCTAGACATACCATATTGGTGTAGCTTTCTCAAATCTGTTTAACAACAAAATATAAAAAGTAAAAAATGCGAAACTTTAGACCAAGTCTCCTTCTGTAAATTTTGGTTTAAAGAACAAATTCACCATGTTGAGTGTGCTTAAGTACGAGCAATCATCTTGCCGACCTGCAGCAAGCAAACTGTGCTGCAAACTTTGATCTTGACTATTTTCAACAAAATGGGAAAAGCGGCCGTTTTGTGCGCAGTGTATCTGACAGGGAAAAGTTTCTGCGGTAGAATTTTTGACAAGACCGTTTTGTTCGGAACCGTCGAGTCCAGATCGCGTGGGCGACCATGTTATCTACTTGCGTGTCTCAGCATTCCGGTGTATTTACAATGAATATACGTATACAAAAAGAAGTGAAGGTGAAATCATTGGCATGAAAAAAACTAACAAAAAGCTTACTGTAAACGTTTCTGAAACCGTAATTTATCAACGTTTCAAGTCGTCCATTCTTAAAACTTGGCAAAACATAGCAAAAAAATAAACTAAACATTAAGCTAAACCTTAAAGCCACGATACCATTAACGCAACCTTAACCTTAAGCCGTAAACACTAAACCCCATAGCAAAATACTAAACTAAACATTTGCAAGATTTTTCCAAGCTCAAATAGCATGCCGGAAGTGTAGTTGCACTAGATCTACGCGCTGGTATCTTCAGGGCGTAGAACCAAAAGGCATCTTAAATCGAAACTCTAAATCAAACGGCAGTTTTATTGTGCCAGTAACTAAGGCAGATCTCTCTGCGTTACCAGCATGCTCGCTTATGATTATATTCAGCAAAATATCAATGAACTTTAGAATGATTAGTTTTAGCAGGCTCATTGGAATTTCTCTTCAGGGGTCTATCGTCGTAATAGTATGTAGCAATTGGTTAAAAACGATACGCATCGTGTGAGAAAGAGGGACAATTACATTCTAATTTATTCAGTGATGCTTGGCTGCATTTGACTGTGTTGCGTCTAGATACGTCCGCGAGTTTCCGGGATGTCCGTGCTTCGTATGAAGCGTGGCAAGGAATTTGAAGACTAGCCTAAAATACAGCAAAAGGAGCATGATCGTTCTGTTAACTCTCAAAGTTAGCATAATTTAACCCGGTAATAGTTTACTCCACGAGTATAAATTAACCGTATTATTAAAAGCGGGAACTCGTCTTTAAAATAATTGAGATCTTTTCATTTCGACAGCTGAGCCGTCTCCTGCGCCGCCTCAAACGGGTAAGTGACCTTGGAAAACAATTCAGTCAGTCACGTAGCACCAAACAAGTATCAAGCTTAATCATTTTCGGCCTCCTTAACCATATCTGTGGATCTAAAGGTAAAGGCTGACGTGACACTAAGCATGACGCGCGCAAGTGAAACATCTTGCTCTTTGTCACGGATGGTCTGGCAACCTCGGACCGTAGAAGCCAGCGGCACATCGGACTTCCATTTCGATCGCCGAATGTACCGGCTCCTGGTCTCGGAACCCCATTCAAAGCACTACAGAGGTCTCTAACCACGTCCGACATCCCTGAATACCAGTTTCGGCACAAACAAGTTTGTATTGTCTCAACTGCGACCAAACCTTCATTACTGCTGAGCTGAGCCTAACCGCCCAGGCCAGCGAGACCGGCTCGCCGCTAGCCGCCCGCCACCGGCCGCGGCAGCTGCAGCGCGCCCTCCCAACAACAACATGGGCGCAGCATCATCCGACATGGAATGAAAATTCCAATCCCCGACGCCTCGCCAAGCCCACGCGACTACTTTCGTCGTGAAATTTAACACCAGCATCGACCTAAGCTCCTACATCCCCAGCCATGTGTCCCAAGTTCTGAGTACCGCCGCCGGACTGGTGAAAGCTGAATACCACGATGTCATCATAAAGATTCGCCCCCTTTAAAACCTGATCGCGGTTGACTCCTACCGTCAGTTGACCACAGCCAAACTCCAAAACGTCTAGCAAATGGTGTTCCAGGGAACAACGTATGGCACCACGTCGTACGTGGCACATGATCCTAACAACGCGCGTAATCCACGGCATAACGCAAGACTAAAGCGACGAAGAAATCAATGATCTCCTCTGAGTACAAGGTAGGAAGATTATCCGATTTCGACGACTGGGAGCGCCCAATGCCATCATGGTGACCATGGAGTGTCCGCACCAGCCTCGATACGCGATCTTCGCCCTCACACCCTACCGCATTTACCCACTAAGATTCCACACCCAGCAGTGCAAGCACTGCTGGGGTATCTGCAGCAATGGCACTCTCCAGGTCAGCACTTCCTCATAGCAGGGGATTTCAATGCCCCCAACATAGCTTGGAACTACAACAGAACCGAGCCAAGATGCCGCAAACTCGAAAGTTTCATGCAACAAGAAGTCTTCACCCCCCTCAACGATTTCACGCTTCCGACAAGAACTGGCAACAGCGAAGAAGCCGATACGAACCCGGACCTTACGTGGCACAAAGGCCCGGACGAGACACACTGGGAAAATACCGAAAATTCTCTTGGAAGTGACCCCTTCATTATTCAAATCAACCTGCGGATAGGCCTCACAAGTACATTACGCAGGCGTATCAAACAGTACCACATCACTAACTGGCCTAAAGCCCGTCTCGACAGGGAAAGTATACTAAACAAATCGTCCTACTTGGAATGGTTATCCTCCCTCCAGAACATCCTTACACCCCCCACACAAACCATACCAGCTCCACAGAAGACTACCCTGCGGTGGATACTCACTTGGTCTCCCTGTGGACGCGCCGGCACAATCTACTTCGCAAGTGAAAAAGGGCAGAAGAATAACGTCAGCCTTCACCAAAGCCTTCAAAACCTCAATTATGAAATCACCAGCTATGCACAACACATTGCCGCGGATCAATGGCTCTCGCATTGCGAACATCTATCCCAGCAGCTTCAAAACAGGAGGATATGGAGCATACTCCGTTCCCTCCTTAGAGCAGTACTCAATGAAATCACCTTGTCAAGCTCAAGATGAAGAACAACTACACCGAAGACCAACTTATAAAGCACTTCGGGATATTTACTATTCGGAACACCATTAACAACCACTCTCTCTAAAGCCAGAAGCCTTTGAAACACACGAAGGCATTCAGTCCGACTTCTCCCTCAGAGAACTCAAAGCAACCCTTCGAACGCTTCGGCGAAATACTGCTCCTGGGCCGGACAACATCTCATACACTGCACTCCGTAACCTTTCTTGTCAGGCAACCATGGACCTCCTACAAACTATCAATCAAGCCTGGCGCACAGGGATCCTCCCCCTCAGAATAGAAGGAAGCTAAGGTTACTTTCCTGCCCAAGCCAGGTAAAGAACCCACTATTATCACAAACCTCCGTCCGATTTGCATGAACTCTTGCATAGGAAAGGTCATCGAAAAGATGGTACTCACCAGACTTGAATGGCACATTGACCATACTCACCCACTGCCATCAACCCAGATAGGCTTCCGATGACATATGAGTGCCCAGGATATGGCGTTTTGGCTACAAGCCACCTCTCAAGAATACCTAAGTGCGGCGCAGCTGCGTACAATCGTAGCAGTCGATATTAAGAAAGCATGTGACAATGTCGAACACGCCAGCGTACTGCGGAACCTCCAGTAGCTTGGAATCTCCGGCCGACTATACAATTACGTTCAAGCCCTCCTCACGAAATGGACGATAGGCATACTCGACAGTGAGGGACAACTATCAGATCCCTTCCCTATCGCTAGAGGCACACCACAGGGATCCATTATATCCCCGACTTAATTCAACATCGCCAAGATGAACCTCCCCTCCCAACTCAACCGCATACCTCATATCCATCATGCCTTATACGCTGATGATATCACTATCTGGTGTAGCACAGGCAATCCTGGAGAACAAGGAGCGGCACTGTAAGAAGCTCTCTATACAATCAAAACTTATGCCAACAAAATTGGTCTGTCCTGTGCCCCGGAAAAATCTGAATATATTGCCATCATTGACGAACGAATCCAACTAAAAGCTAGGATTCAACGAAACCTGATCACACTTCGACTCCAGAACAACCTCATAACCCGTAAGGCATGTATCCGCGTCCTCGGCTTCCTATGGCAAGAGGATAATCGGCACACAATATGGCTCCACAATACCTTTCGAACTATTCATCAGATCAAGAACATCCTCCAACGCATTACCCGCCGGAACAAAGGAATGACTGAATCTGCCCTCCGAAGAATATCGGAAGCCCTAATCTACACCGGAGTACTGTACGCATCACCGTATGTCCGCCTGGCAACCACAGGACGCAAGAAGTTAGGAGCGTTTGAAGACACCTAGTGTCTTCAAACGACACTAGGTGTGCCCAAAAATGCACCGAACCTCCTTATTGAAGCTACAGCCCTCCATAACAACCTCCAGAACAGAGTCTCCGTCCACCTTGAAGCACTACATGTCCGCCTCAGATCCACAGAACAAGGACGAGCCCTCCTTTAGGAACCAGGCCACACAATGCCCCAGTGTCATCTCCTCCTCAGCTTCCACCCTGGCAAATGATACCACGACTCATGGTGGCGATGCCAATTTTTACAAAGACACGGCATATACAGCCGTCCACTGTACAAAGAGAACCATCACCCCCAAGCATACCTACGTCCCCACGGCAACAGACGCAGAACAAGCAATTCTCGAAGCCATCACGCTGCACGAGCACCCCACCACGAATGTCGTAATTCGCACGGACAACCAGGAAGCTCTGCGTGATTTTGAGCTCAACACGCAGAACTGCAGCGCTACCTACACCTCCATCCCCTCATCCATATTCGCTTAGAAAGGATACCAGGCTATCAAGGCATCACTTGGAATGAAGCGGCTCATTCCGCAACCCGAGACAATCAAGATCCTGGTCCCGGCAGCCCTGGCCATCGGCTTCTACTACTCAAACTCTTGCACGACAACAGCGGCAAGAACGCCATTCACGTCTTCGCGCGCTGCGGCATAACGCTCGCTCTCTACTCCTCATCCCGCATGCCACACCTCGAGAGGACGCAAGCATCCTTAGACAGGCACAAGCCGCAACTCCCTTCCCAGCGACCTCTTTCTCAATCATATCACCCTGCAACAGGGCTATCCCCAATCCAAAGTCTGCGGGAGCTATCCCACTCCCACGCACACCTACTGGACATGCCCACGAGCAGCTAGGCATTTCAATAGCATCTACTTCCCTTATAATATTCCCCTCCCCTCCTCCTGGGAGCACTGGGTGACTCCACCACCTGAACTTCAGGCTATTTATTGGCCATGATTGCTACAACACATTAAAACCATCCACGATAAGACCTCGTACCGTCCAAAGGACATCCAAAATGGGGATCAATTTTAATTTGCCTTGCCATAAATAAAGTATTCTCTCTCTCTCTCTCTCTTTGTCACATTGCAGACTTAATTTTTGATCGAAACTTGTTTTCGACCTGTTTATTTGCCCAGCTCAATGTGGCAATCGCAGTCACTGGTTATTTGAGTGCTCTTCAGGAAAGTACACTCAGGGGCTTTTTTATGAGTGTGATTTTTTCTTGGAGAGTTATGTGAGAAACTAAACAAGATGCTCTTTAAACCGCGATTACGTCAAAACAGACAGAGAAAAGGCGTTGAATCTCCTCTGTAATAGTGAAACTTCTATATCCAGTTCAAAAACAATAATTCATAAATGTTTATATGTTTTGTTTCGCGCGCACTGAACTTTATTTCGGGCTTCTCTGCAGCTTGCGAAATTAGATGATTCCCATCAATATTCAAGGCATATTTACCTTGCCTAAAGAACAATATTTGTATGAGAATAATTTGGACGTGTTTCTCGTTTTTTGATTGAGTTATTTATGGCTTTGGTGACCTGTTGTTTTAATATTTCATGTAGTCTTTTATTTGGCATTCCAAAAGCCTTCAAGAGTATTATCGCAGAATGGGTAAATTATACTGATACTATAGCAGTCTATTCATGACCATCATATATTGTGATATTTAATGTAGAGACGGCTTCTGTGGCCAGTCGATTGTTGTTCTCCAGATCATTTTCATCAAATACAGATGAACGGGCAGAAGTGAATGAAGACGATGTATTTTCACACCCGCCTTACTACAATTTTTGTAAATTTTAGGATCGAAAGATACAACGAGTGAAGACCAAAGTAAGCATGTATATGACTAAACAAGAACGTGTCCGTCAGTCATGCTGAACTACCGTAAAACTAAAAGCGACTTTAATAAATGAACGAATTTTCACAGTGTTTACTTGTTTCGTGATTTATAACTGCAATTATTGGGTACTAAAACCGTATATTATATAGTTACCGTAACACAACCTCTCAGTGCGTTTAACGCTGATGTGACTGAAGCTTGCCTTACTCGCTCGGTGGACTTCATGATCAGTGCATATCTTCTCTGTAAGCGCCTTTGTTTGAGTTCTACAGAGGTAGATTCCGAGCAAGTTAATTTTACCTTCATATTTAATTTAGATTTGAATCAAATAAGATGTTAGGACGCTTAGCTGATATAAAAGCTTATAAATGAAACTCATCAAAATTATTTATAACCCGGCTTCAAAACCACGAGAACAAATCGGATAAAAATAAGAATACCGCGCTCTTAAGTCTCTTAATGCTAAGTGTAATTAGAAGTGAATATGTAATCAAAGCATAATTAAGACGCAGCTAAATTTATAGATAACTTTGTTGTTGGAGACATCCGCAATGGCTTCGAAGAGCAGGACAAAAATTTTATAATTAAGCTGATATTTTGTATCGGATACTGGGTGATCGAATGTAGGACCTGTTTTAGGCACCATAGAAAAGTGGACTTATCAATTCTAAAGCAGCTCGGTATAATTTCGAATTTATTTTGGGCCTATTACAGTATGCATGTCCTGGCCCTTGCCATTTTGTATTGACTATTTTGAAATAAGATTAAGAACGACCTATAGTACGTTGCAGCTATATTATTCCACTAACAGTTTATCGCTGAGGGTGTTCTAAATAAACAACGCTGCACTGTATACAAAACAAGCCGCCGCTGCACCGAGAAGTAGGCAAATACTTCCGCATAAAATTTGTATCGCAAAAAAACCTACTTAGTTGTTGGCGATGTATGAATTTTTATCATACGTTGAATATTTATTATACTTCACTATTCTAGATATGACAAATAGCACCCAAGACTGGGGTTCCTTCCACAAGACTAGCGAATTTCAGGATATATAGGTATTGTATTTGTTAGAGAGGCATATTATTTTATAAGATGCAACCTGCGTAATAAGAACACTGTTTCAATTCAGAACCGATTACCAGCTGATATTTCGCCCCCATCTTTCTGGATTTATGTTTTCAACTTAAAGCCCCACAGTGGATCAAGCAACGCGTTCTATTTAGAGCAAAGTTATTCAATATGTTTGGCCACTCAACGAGATCTGATGTACGTCTGTTAATTTTAGGCAAAGCGGAGTAAGTAAACAGCCTTGCTCTTTTCGGTCCACAGTTTGTTATTAAGATTTAAAATTAACATTTCATGAGTACTTTATACCGCGTTTTATTTGAAGTTCGAGCTGGGTCAAAAGCTAGTTCCCACACGTACACAAGCTGAAAATGCCATGTGAAACGCATTCTTCGTGATCGCTTTGATTAGTTGACGCACTCATCAAATAAGAACAAAAAGGCCGTGATTTGGCACTTTCTGAGAAGCTTGTAATTGGCCGCGGTGGCTCGTAGCTCTGGTAGCAATCGGAGGTGACATGAGGGGCAGTATCAGGCGTGGAAGTTCATCCGCTCGGTGCGCACCTCGTGTTACTGAAAATATTGTCACAGGTGGTGACCAAAATAATAATAATAAAACAGGAAGAAATAATCGTTTAATGTGGCGAACATTGTATCCTAAACCAAAAAGGGAATAGAAGATAATAACAAAGAGTCGCGAGCGTCGAAGTCGGCGAGACAGCAGAGTCGAACGCTGGGGCGCAAACTGACCCCGGATGGCCACGCGGAGCCCCTTTTGTACACGCCTGGGCTTCTGGAACAGTCTGCGTAGAAGGTTTGGCGTGTAGAACATTCTAAACTCGAATCAGCAACACAGTTCTTGAATTCACCAGAACATTACATTAGAGCCAACAAAAATGCGTACCCGCAGCCAGGAATCGCACCCTGGCTTTCTGCGTGGAAGGCACGCGCGATAACCGTTAGGCCACGAGCGCGCTGCCTACTTAGTCAGCTGCGCTCGCGGCAATATGAAGCACATAGGGACACACAAGGACACAAAGTAGTCAGGACAGCGCTATTGTTATTTATTGCCTTTGATAATTCGATATTTTACGGCGAAGTCGTTTATGGCTAGCATTCGGTGAATGTTTCCTGTGCGTCCACAAAAACTCCAATTTCCCCGGTAAATTTATCGAAAATTTTTCCCGGCACATTTAACGAAACAAATATTTACGCTAAATGTTGCGAAAAAAATTCCCCGACAAGTTTAGTGGAAACATTTCCACGCCAAATTTAGCGGAAACAATTTCCGCTAAATCTAGCGGGCAAGTTTTCCCGCTAAATACTGTAAACGACTTATTTTTCGCGGGCTCAATATTTCGCAATTTAGGTCAAAGCTGAAATTTTAGACTAATTCGCGGGGTCTAATTTTTGCGACGCGGGGGGGGGGGGGGGGGGGGGGGGAGGGGGGATCCGAATATAGATTCCAATGGGTTTGCGTTTTACCGGAATTGTTCGCGGAACCTGTTTTTCGCGAACTATAGGCGATTCGCGAAATTCGCAAAAATTAGGTCCTTGCGAAAATTAAGTCGTTTACAGTATAGAGGGAAAATTAGCGGGAAGGAGGAGGTGGAGTGAAGCGCCCAAGCGCACCGCACTCTCTTTCTCGTCGTTCCAAGCGCTTGCGTGCCTAGTTTCCTTTCCTTCTGCCGGGTGGCGGTCCCGTCGCGCGTGTCTAGTGTCCTCCGGCTCCTCGGGGTGGCGATAGTCCTCGACATGTGTTTGCGTACCTTTCGACACGATGACCACCGATCAAGGCAATAAATGCGTTCGTACCTTTGTTCAAAATTCTGTGTCACGTCTGTGTCGTGTGCTAAACAGATTATCTGGTCATCCACCTTCATCAGAGTGAAATGGCTCATGAATTTTAGTCATTTATGAGTACATTTGATTTGCTTTATTACGTTTCTTTAACTTCTTCCTTGCGTTTTTGTCCTTTATGTATTCCATATACTTTCTATCCCTTATTTCTTCCCTTATGTATTGGTAATAAAACGCTTGTTCTGAAATAGCGCTGTCCTGTCTTATTCATGTCCTTATGAGTGCCCCTATGCGCTTGATATTTTCAGTATGTTGAAACAAATAGTCCACCACGATAGTTCAGTACACATCGTGGGTTTGTTTACCCACAAAAGGCACTCACGTGCGTTTGTTTCCTCCAACCTCAACCGATCACGGCGTGCGTCCTGCTGCCTCGTCATCGCGAGATCCCTCCGCGGTCTATACATGATTGATTGGTGGCGGTGCCGCTCGTTGCGTTCCGATGCACCCCAGTTGCATTTTGGAACTCTAGCTTGCCATAGTAAATTAGCTTTGAATAGACGCAGGAGTCACTCGCTGACGTACGAGTTGGTGGGCTTTAGAGCGCCACGATTAAATTTGTTTGCCATTTTCTACCTCATTCGTCCCCGCGTTGAAGCGCCCACTATTAAATACGAGGGGCGTTCATAAAGTTCGTATTATTGTCACGAAGAAATAGAGATTCAGCAATCAAACTCGAGTAGGAGTTGAGACATTCCCATAACGTTCGCCACCAGAAGTTACCCACTTTTTCCAGCGATGCACCGCATGCCGGAGGCCATTGTTGTAGAACTCCTCGTTTTGAGTGTTCAGGAATCGCTCCACTTCAGCAATCACTTGGTCGCCGTCCTTGAAATGCTTTCCCCTTATTTGGCCACACTGGAAGCATCTGCACCATTTAACCAAAGTGTCATAAACTGGGGCGTTGTCCGCGAACAACGCTTCCAGATTGGAATGAATATCCTTGGCATTGCTTCTCTTCAAATGAAAGAAACGGATCACTGCACGTGCTTGGCACCGACGGGCGGTGCAATTTTTGTTTCGACTCCCTAGCGGCGTTCCGAGCTGCTATAGCATGCGATGTTTATACTGTGCGGAAACTAGAGGGACCCGCGTTCATGTTGATGCCTGTTTTGTTTCGTCTTATTCAATTTTTTGTGCCGATAATACGAACTTTATGAACGCCCCTCGTAAGGTTATCTCTTTCTCCCCCTTCTTCCGCTACACCCGCACATCCCTTTCACTAACCAAGGTGTTGGTTCCTCTTGGGAAACCTTAAAGTCACTGGATTTAGGAAAGTAGCGCCATTGCCTTCGCACTTGCTAGCCGGACACAAACAAATACTAACATAAAGACGAGAAAACCTCTCAAGTTGATTGGCCCATCTCTGTGAGTTGCCATGATGATCGCCATTTCGGACCCTTTCAAAGCTTCGAAGCTTCAAAATGGTCGTTAAAACCAGTCGCACCAAGATCGCTATAAAGCATCATCGTACTTAAAGCGTTCCTCGGCCAATATGAGCGTCTTTGACACTGTGCATGCAATGAACTTATCACCATGCATATTTCCCCAGATCTCTGACAATTCGGGATATAAAGCGCCAAAGAAACACAGGACAAAGAGGAGCGAAAACAGGACGAGGCGCACTCGCAACTAAAGTTTATTTAAGAAAAATATTATACAATACAATTATGTTGCTCTACTTGCGTGTTCCAAGACAGTAAAAGTATTTTTCATTGCTCCCAAGCACCGACGCAGCGTGTGATGACGTACAGCTTCGTATCGCCATCACAGGCAACATCAGTGCTTGAAGGCATTTAAAAATATTTTTACTGTCTTGAAACACATAAGAAGAGCTACATAGTTGTAAGAGATTTGGGGAATAAGCATGGTGATAAGTTCATTGCATGCACAGTGTCAAAGACGCTCCAATTGGCCGATGAACGCTTTCAGTACAATGATGCTCCGTAGCGATCTTGGTACGGCTGCTTTTAACGACCCTTTCGAAGCTTCGAAGCTTCGAAAGGGTCCAAAATGGCGATCACCATGGCAACCGACAGCGATGAGCCATTCACCTTGAGAGGTTTTTCGTTTGTATGTTGGTATTTGTTTGCAATGACGCTACTTTCCTAGATCCAGTTACTTTAGGGACACCCATTAATCTAGGTGTGTTGTTTCACTCCTAAACGACCAACTAATATTGGAAGTATTCACTGGCGGCCATATCCGTGTGCGCGACTGCTGAGCGCGTGCTGATGGCGAGCTTCCACAGTTCTTTTGTAACGTGCATTTCGCACCCTCAAGATTGCCGATCTTTGCAGCCTATTAATGTGGGCTCGTTCAGAGCATGCGCTCTAGACATCACCCACAAATATGGCGCCCAGTGAATACTCCTTATAAGGCGCACAAGTTAATCTGCTCCTTGCGCACCTCGTGTGTTTTGTTTACCCACCAAAATGCGCTCACGTGTGTTTGTTTCTCCCCCGACATCAACCAATGACTGCGTGAGCTTGGCTGCTTGGTCGTCGCGCGTTCTCCACTTGTTATCTAAGGTGCCTTTTGATTGGTGGAGGCCCTATCTTTGAATTTTGATTCGCCAAAGACTCATGTTAAAACACTTGCTCGCCGTATCGTGTCTGACAGTGTAAGAAACGCGGGGCGAGGCAAGAATTGTGCATCTCGTTATCGCTCCACAGTCAGTAAAAGCACCGAACAACACACCACGAAGCAAGAAGCATGACCATATGAACCACGGCCCACGTTTCCTAGGCTATCAGTGACTACATGCATACTCCCCTTCACACAATGTTCTGCCCAGTGATTTCTGTTCTAGTAGACTGGATCGCCGATTGAGACTTGTCTCTCAGGCGTCGAGCGGCAGCGCCGGCAGTCATCGCTTGACACCAGCTAATGTATGGGACTCTGGTAGAAAGGCGGAAAACTGGTATTTTTTACCTTGGTTCTTAATTCCTGACAATTAAACTTTTATCGTTTTTCTTTCAGGAATGACAGTGATTATTCTGGGCGCGAATATAAAAAAAAATGAAAGCCGTTTACAACTTCCTGTAACGCCGAATTATAGCGCAGCTCTTGAGGAGGACGAGGGGAAGGGTACTGAGGGGAAGGTATATCCTTCCTCCCTCCTCCTCACCTCCTCATCCTCTCTGCTACTCCTCCCTCCGGACGGCGTCGCCGTCGCCTCACGAGAGTCACGTGACCTCACGGGGGTCACGTGACCCCTATGAGGTCACGTGACGATGACGATGACGTCATCAATGACGTCACCAGTGACGTCACTGATGACGTCATCATCACTAGTGACGTCATCAGTGACGATGACGATGCGGATGCCGTTGACGTCATCAGTGTCGATGACGATGACGATGACGTCACTGATGACGTTGTCAGTGACGTCACGCGTCCCATAATGCACCGCGCGGTTACGCCGACGCCGACGCCGATGCCAACGCCGACGCCGCTCAAGCCGGAATCCGGCGCCTAAAAGCTGCGCTCTAAACAACGTTAGAATAACAATTTTTTTATAACCTTTTTTTGTGGTTAGAAGGTAGAGGGTTGCGACATCGTTGGACGTAAACTGTGATATGGTTCAATGAGACAAGGGTTGTCGAAAGTTAATGTGTAGTCGTTCGTGAACGCCAAGTCATCGGATATTAGCAGACGGTAAGTTAGAAGGTCTTTACTGAGGATATTCGCATCGCTTCAAGCGCTTCTACAGAGTGCTTCTGGTGCAAGCTTTTGATCTGAACTGCAGTGAGGCCTTCTGCGACAGACTGGAATTCGGAACGTGTCGTTCATTTATTGAACATGTCATTTATTTAGCAACTGAATCAACCGACGCCGGCACAGTCGGTGGTGTTACGGTACATTAGAATTTTTTTTTTTTTTCTTATCGGCGTTCGAACGCTCGACAAATACCAATTCAATCTCCAAACACCCCATATAATAATCGCAGCATATCATAAGATACTCGCCCTCGAGCACCGCGTACAAGCTTCAACATTCCTACTTTCTTGTGTGTGTGTTTCTCCCATAAACTCGCGCGTATTGCCTGGTGGCAAGCAATGGCCGCCAGGTGGTGGTGCCACCAACGGGCTGCCAATCCGCGATTCAGCCTACCACAATAGAGATCAGTGGTTCTACCGCAGTCTACGATACTATTCGACTAAGCCATTCAAACTGCGCCAAATGTTCATCGTCACGGCGCTTCTGGTGTTTGTGCCTTCGCTTCAAAGAGGTAGAGGGGCTTAGAGCGATAAACTAGTGTCCCGTTCACCAGGCAAAAGTGACCCCCAGTTGCCTGTCGCCATATTGTACAATTTTCACCGCTAGATACGTGACCGTACCAAATCCTGGGGATATTACGAAAAACGGCCGAGATTTGTATTGCGATCTATCGCTGTAAAAAACATCATAAACTGTTTTTTCCACACTGTTAGCTAAAGAGATCAGTGTCTATCTCCGATAAAAGAACAAAATACAGCACCGCGGCCCATGGCATCCAGCGGAGGCCTTGCGAAGCTGTCCGAGGTTTTGTCCTAGAAGCACATTTTGGGCTTAAAACAAAGGAAACATAACTTATCTCGTCTTATTAAAATTCGATAAGCAATTGTTTGTGAGCGGCACTTCGTTAAAATGTAGACGTAAAACTATACGGTGTCGTGTCTAATGGTCACAAATGTGCAACATGGCGGTGACCAATTGGGGGTCACTTTGGGTTGTAGCTTTGTCTGTGGTCGGACTTAATCCGGGACCACACTGCTCACACATCATACAAAGGACAGTCTGCATACAGATCCGAACGCGAGTCACCGCCAGATTCGTGATTTGAGTGCCGCACGGCAATGAGTTTGAGAAGAAAACTTGGCACGCGGCGTTCGAAGCACAGATATTGCTATGACTCGTGTTTGGAGACTGTCCTTTGTCTGATGTGCAATCAGAGGGACCTGGGCTTTAGTGTGAACCAATACTAAAGTTCGAAACACTGTTGTGCGCGGTGTAGATCTCTTGAGTGGATATTATTGAATCACTAAACACCAGATAGTAGAGATCAGTTTTTTTTTTGTTTCCACTCCAGACCTCGATGGTGCACCTCGAGCTACCGTCGGGAACCGGGAGGGGAAATTGTGGGAGATGTGGTCCGGATGTTGGTTGAGTTGAAGAAGATTTCTTGCTGTTCCTGTGGCCAACGGCGGAGAGCCAATAGGCTTGGAGGCGAAGTTGTAATGAATACAACCGATAAATATAAACATCACTTCAACAAAAAAAAACAATTACACAAAATGAGATGACACTGCAACTAACTGCCACGCACGGCTTACGTAGTTAAGCAGTTACAAAGGCGGACGGACGCTTCGGCGTCTGGAGTCCTCCCGCGCACGGTGAGGACGACGGTTAAGCCTCAGAGGCTGTCGCGCACGAAAGAAGTAACGCGGCGAACCGTGGAAGAGAAATGCCACTCGGGCCCGTTCAAACTCGAGGCTCACACGCTCGGTCAGTGCTTAAGACAGTGCGCCGGAACCCGCCCCGTCCAATGAGGGTTTAATTCGAACCCCATTGGATACAGGCCCCGACACTCTCCCGACCAATCGCACCAGAGGTAATTGCTGTTGCCGAGGGGGCCATTAAGATCGGGCCCTGCGGTTGAGTGTCTAAGCCCTGACATGTTTATGTTCCAAGCAAGATCTACTCGTTTTCGGTTTCGGCGAAAATTGTAGAAATGTACCTCACCAGCAAACATCCCTCACCACGGAGCGCGGGCAGGAGCCTCAACTTAAACAAAGGCGCGCCAGGCACGTTTGGGCGTCCTGGGAAGCCGTTTCGTGGAGAATCCCACGATACTGAGTCCGCGCCGGCGCGTCTACGCCAGCTGCGCCCGGTGCCTTTCCAGTCCAGGTCAGGAAACATTGGAACATGACCCGAAGTTTTCGACGAAGTCGCTCGAGCTCAAAACGCGGCCAAGTTAATGAAATGGCGCGCCATCTGTTGGTAGCAGCACTTCGGTGCCCCGAAAGGCCGCGCTGATTTGTGTGCCCGGAGGCCCACTGCCCCGGGTGAGAGGCAAGACCTAGCCATGAACCGCCGATGGGAAAGGCACAGCCCCGCCGGTGGTGAAAATAACTGTAGGTTTCAGCACGTATCGGGCCGTTCGTTACACGAATTCTTTAAAGAAAACGCCTCCTCGGCGGAGCGCAAAAATGTGACCACTTCTACGCAGATTGTCAGTGGTCAACTAATTTTAAATATACGATTGTCTTCAACTGTCTATCGACGCACACAACTATAGAAAACTGATGCTATGAGAAAAGAAAGTAAAATAGAGCACGGTGAACCATTTTCTAGCAGTTTAATGCTTTGTGCTCCTGTTCTATTCTACTGTATTTATCATGAAAGTTTCATGATATGTTATTCGTTATACTACAATTATAATACTTATTAGCTTAGTGACGATTTTTTTGTCTTCTTTAATTTTATATTTATTGAAATATATCATATTTTAGATTTTGATCACGCTAGCATATCTCTATGCTAACAAGCCTTCATTCACACTCAGGGAGGAAAAACAAAATGAGTAATATGACTACTGTCGGAAAAAACGTTAGCCGGTACAAGAGAACGTTTGCTATCACTTGGTTTCTAAAAAAAAAGAAAAAACCGGTGCGCCCGCGTTTTGACGCAATGCTTTGCTGGTCAACCTCTTTTCGATGCCGTCGTATTACTCCAAAATCAACTTCTCTACCATAAGTTCCCCCTTAATCTAAATCCCTTGTACGGTCGTACAGCCTTACACTAAAATTAAAGTATCTAGACGCCCTCGGGGACTGTAAAAATACTGCTCGCCGAGAAAACACACAAACTCGTACATATATCTGCACGCATTCCTATATACTGCATGCAATGAGCCAAGGGGCTTAGAGAGATAAACCGGCAGCTGATATTTCTGTTATCGTGCTTTGTTAAATAAACACGACAAAAACTTCGAAGGAAAACATGGTGTTTCAACAGGAAACTACAGGGAATGCGATAAGTTCGTAACGACTAACGACATATGATGTGAGAAGATTCGAACAGGTTTGCGTCATTAGTCTTCTTGCCACGAAACCTCAGTTGCACCAGCTGAATTATCCTATTTATTTTTTCCGCGATAAGGCAGATGAATTTTCTTTATCGTTAAGCTTGAATGTAACTTAGATAGCAGAGTAGAAAGAAGGATTTGAACGACAGTTCGTATTCCTTCATGACGTCATCTACAAAGAGGCAAAGCCCATCCCATGAGCTATCCCTAAGGCGAATGTATTGAAGAATTCATCGCATAAAAATACGGGCTTTTCAAAACTTGCAACTTCGAACTTTTTATTACGAAGTAATTTGAGACTTAAATGTTTTTGGAGTTCAAAATCACCAGCTGGAAGAAAAAATGCTACTAGACAAGAATTGCCGCCCGAGAAGTATACAAACCTGGCTCGACAGTTAGAACCTGTGAAAATCCTGCAAGTTGCTCTTCTCGCATTCCTAAAGAAAACCGTTGGCAGGGTATCAATGCATTTAAACCTGGTATTTCGTTAGGAGGCTACCGGAACCGTCCTGAATCGGCGTTGTACTTGTTACCAAAAATAAGAAACCCAATGACATTTCTCGTTAGTTCCTTAGTAGTGACAGGCTACTGAGATTCGTTAACTTTCTCCATATTAAGAGAATACCGTTACCGTTACTCTCTAATCTTATCGAACGTTACTTTTCCGTTACTTTGTATTTAAGTATTATTTTTGCAGCGAACGTTCGAGGATATGAACTTTGACAACAGTTCAACTTGGTTTTGCGCTGCATCGTCCCAATGCAGCACAAAACGAAAACACAAATTTACAACAAGAGGACAGCAGAATCGCGAGCCACAGTTCACAGTTCACTCTTTGACGAGAGTCTAGGTTCTATCGTTCGTAATACGGCTTGAGCCGGACGACGTGCACCACCTCAGGTCGTGGCTGGCGTGTTGCAGATGGGCACGTTCCGTCGGTAAGAACTTCGTAGGTCAGATCGCCGAGGCGTCGGATGATTTCGTGGGTCTGAAATTGCGTTTCAGAGGCTTCTCGCTGAGTCCGTGGCGCCGTATCGGTGTCCACACCCATACCCGGTCTCCGAGTTAAAAGTGGACGTCCCAACGACGAAGGTTATACCGGCGTGCGTCGACTCGCTGTTGTTCTTGAGTCTTGAATCTTGTCTGTTGGCGAGCTTCTTCCGCACGTTGAGAGATCAGTTGAGCGTCGTCGTTGCCATCGTCGGTTGGCACGTGAGGCAGCATGGCGCCGACCATAGTGGTAACTGAAGATGTGGGGTTCTGCCGGGCACTGTTAGTGTATTAGTAGGAATATGAAATGAAAGATAAGTGCCAGAGGAAAGGAGGGGAACAACGTTTCGACCAAACGGTCTTCTTCAGGTAAAAGGGAGATGACAGAACAGAATAAGAATACCATATATACAAAAGGCATAGGTAGCATGTGACATATGTGACGTTGTGGAGAAAGAGAGGGAGGATGAAAAGTCGTCTAGTAGGGTGCGAGGTTTGAAGTCAACAAGTTGAGGAATGGTGGTGGGGGGGGGGGGGTGGGGGGGGGGGTGGGGAGCTTATAGCCCCCGCGTGACTAACCAAATTATAAAAAAAAGGAAGGAGCGGGAGAATGGGGAATGTTTAATAGCCGAAAGAAAGAAAGAACCGTCCGGCCGTGTACCAGTTGGAACAGGGCCATCCCCGTGGTTTCTTGAACCGCTGTGTTGAATGCAAACATGACGTATGGCAACGCCTCGTCCTACGTCTTGCGCTTTACGTCAATGTACATGGAGATCATGTCGGCGATTGTCTTGTTGAGCCGCTCCGTTAGCCTGTTGGTCTGCGGATGATCAGCGGTGGTTCGCCGATGGCGGGTGTGACTGAGCCAAGGAACCTCTTGAGTCAGCTGTGCCATAAAAGATGACCCTCGATCTGTAATCAGTACTTCAGGTGCGCCGTCTTGAAGGAGGATGGACTCGACGAAAAACTTGGCGACTTCAAGCGCTCTTCCCAATGGAAGGGCTTTCGTCTCGGCGTATCGTGTAAGATAATTTGTCGCGACGATAATCCACCGGTTTCCTTGCGTCGATGTTGGGAACAACCCAAGTACATCAATTCCGACCCGCTAAAAGGGCGTAGTCGGGGCAGGTATCGGCTGCAGGAATCCTGCTTTCGTCATCGGAGGCTTCTTACGTCGCTGGCACTCATGGCACGACCGTGCGTACAGATGGACGGTTTTCGAGAGTCGTAGACAGGAGTACTTGTCACGAATCCGGGTGAGCGTCCTGCTGTAGCCGAGTCCAGCCGTCGGGTGGTTGTGGCATGCTTGAAAGATTTCCTCTCGCAGGCTGGCAGGAACCACCAGCAGCCAGTCAGGGTTGCTGGTTTCAAAGGTTTTCTTGAAGAGCACGCCTCGCCGCAGAACGAAGCTTGACAAGTCTCAGGCCAAAACTAACAGAACTAAACTTCATTGACCTTCAAAGTGGTCGATCACGGCGCGAAGTTCCGGGTCGTCTCGTTTAAGTGCTCCCATGTCAGTAGCTGTAACTGCACCGAGGAAACTAGCGTCATCGTCGTCGTCGATGCTGTCGAGAGGAGATTCGACTGGGGCCCCAGACAAACAGTCGGCGTTCTTATGATTGCTGGCCAGACTTATTTACAATGGTTACCTCGAATACTTGCAAGTCTAAGATTCCAGCGAGCGAGGCGTCCTGACGGGTCCTTGAGGTTGGTGAGCCAACAGAGAGCGTGGTGGTCCGTGACAACACGGAACGGAAGTACGGGCGGAACTTGGTTTACGTCCAGACGACATCAAGATTCCTTGTGCGTCTTTAAGTAATTTTGCCCTGCCTTGGACAGTGCCCGGCTTACGTAAGCGATCACACGAGTACCGCGCCAAATCCGGCGTTGCTGGCGTCCGTGTGAACTTCCGTTTCCGCTGATGGATTGAAGTGTCCAAGGATAGGGGGTGACTGGAGTCTTTCCTTCAGTTCGTTGAACGCTTGCTCTTGCTTGTCCCCCCACTGGAAGTTCACATTGTCCTGCGTCAGATATGTGAGCGGCAAAGAAATCTTGGCAAAATTGCGAACGAAACGTCTGTAGTCAGCGCACAGCCCAAGAAATCTTTGTACGTCTTTTTTGTCTGATTGCTTCAGAAATTCGGCGAAAGCGGATGTTTTTTCAGGGTCAGGGCCTACACCCTGAGCACTCGCGACATGGCCCAGGAATTTGAGCTTGCCGTAAGCGAACCGATATTTTGATGGCGTTAGTGCCAGTCCGGCATTCTGGACAGACTGTAGCACGGCTCGCAGACGTCTCAGGTGCGCGTCAAATTCACTTGCGAATACCACGACGTCGTCGAGGTAGACGAGACACCTTTGCCATTTCAAGCCGGAAAGGACGGTGTCCGTTACGCGCTGGAAGGTCGCCGGTGCTGTGCACAGTCGGAACGGCATCACTTTAAATTCGTACAGTCCGTCCGGCTTGACGAAGGCAGTCTTCTCACGATCTGCCAGTACCCGCTCTTCCAAGTCCATCGACGAAAAGTAACGAGCGTGGATAGACGTCCATCGACGAAAAGATGCCTTTTTCACTCCCGACAGACAGACGTACACTCGAGCGTGGCGGGAAGTTCACGTTGTCAGAAAGTACGCGCACTGTAGCTAAAAGGGCTGCCTTAGTTTTCTGATCCTCGGGTTTTACGGCAGGTTTCCGCTGCCTCAACTCGTTGGCTTCCAGGTCAATGACGGCGCCTTATTCCCATAAGAAGTCTATTCCGAGTATAACGCCCCTCGGATAGTCTCGTAGAACGACGAAATTTACCGGACACGTATCGCCATGAATCTTAGCGCGAGCAGTGCATCGTCCGAATGGCGTGATAAGATGTCCCCCGGTGGTCCGTACCTGTAGGCCATCCCACGGCGTCGTCACTTTCCGAAGGCGTTGGGAGAGCCTCCCACTCAGGACGGAATAGTCTGCTCCGGTGTCTACGAGAGCCGACGCGTCGTGGCCGTCGATAACGACGTTTAGGTTATTCTTTACCGTTGCAGGAGCGTCATTTCGGTACCTGGTAACGTTCGAGTGGGGGCCCTTCGACGTTCGTGGAGGTTCATTAAGTCGGACGTCTTCGGCAACTGCACCTCCAGGGGTTTGCCACGCCTAGTTTTCCGGCGACGCAGGGGAGACAGGCTCTCTCGGCGGGGTCGTGGCGCTGAAGACGCTGAACGTCTGGGCGACGGTGAGCGGGATTCACGGCGAAGAGGCGGCGCTGCGGATGGCGAACGTCGGAGGTACTCCTCGATGTCGCGAGGGCGTTCGCCGTACCTTGGGTGCGGGTCGTTCGGGTGGAACCCGCGCAGCCCCAGTTGTCGGCTGGGGCATCGACGCTAAATGTGGTCGGCTTCACCACAGTGATGGCAGATGGGTCGGCGATCCGCTGTCGTCCATACGTCAGTTTTTTTTTTTTTTTGTTGGAGCTGGTTGGTCTCGGCGGTTGCACTGATGTCGTTCGTCGTGGCGTCGGGTGTACGCCTGCGTTGGTGAGTCCTGTCGTGGCGCCGCCGGGTAATGTTGAGTAGCTGGTGGCGGTCGTCGGGCCATTCCGGCGTAGCTCAGCGTCGGTGGTTACCGAGCAGCGCTGACGAGAACCTCTCACTGCAGCGCTTGCTGAACTTCTTCCCTGACAATATCGGCGATTGAGGGCGAAGCTGGGCTTGTGGCGGCAGGTAGAAGCTTCTTGATTTTCTCCCGGACGACGTCCCGGATGATCTCCCGGATGTCCGTGGTGTTGTAGCCGGAAGACAAAAAGGCAGCGACGCCGGGAAGTCTCTGGTAGTGTCTTCCCGTCGTCGCCCTCAATAAGAGGGGCTCCGCGTGGGAAGCAAGAGTCAGTCTCGCCCAGCGTCTGATCCTGCTGTTACGCCGAATTCCACGCCCGCGACGCTCTGTTTTTACATTTTATTGCATTTTGTTTCGGGCACAAGTTCGCCCCATGAAACATTTATTTATTCCTGTTTATTTATTGTTCTTTTGGTCACCACCCGTGACATTCTGGTGGAGGTGCGGGTACCGCATGTCCCTGCAGCACACCCCTCCGAGGGCCCGCAGTGCAAGTCCGAGAGCAAGCCCATGACCACTCGACAACGACACTACCAAGATCCCGATTAAGTCACCGCACCCAAGGCCTACACCCGGAACTGGGACTTTCGCCACCCAGGACCAAGCAGCCAACGAGGCCGGTGATGGACAACCAGTTTTCGCAGACCCCCATGCCGCCACCGCCGTTGTATACCTACCCCGCGCCTCCACCAGAATATCACGGGTGGTGACCAAAAGAACAATAAATAAACAGGAATAAATGAACGTTTAATGGGGCGAACTTGTGACCGAAACAAAAGGGAATAGAAGATAACAACAGTGCGACGCGTGCGTCGAAGTAGGCGTAACATGCCGGATAGAACGGTGGACGAGCCTGACTCTGGCTTGCCACGCGGAGCCCCTTTTGTACACGCGTGGGCTTCTGCAACAATTGGCGGAGAAGGTTCGGCGTGTGGAACATTCTAACCTCGAATCAGCAACACGGTTCTCGAAGTTACCAGAACACCACATTAGAGTCAACGAAAACGCGTACCCGCGGCCACGAATCGAACCCTAGCTTTCTGCGTGGAAGGCACGCGCGATAACCGTTAGGCTACGAGTGTGCTGCTTACTGGGTCAGCTGCGTGCACGGCAATATGTGCATTTATAGATATAATAACTTCTTTTTTTTTTTTTTGTGGACAGTACTTTTTTTGTGGATTGGTCTAGTAACCTCAAGCGCGACCTAAGGGCTATGAAAGAAAATTTGACTGCAACAATAGTTTCAACGAACAAGTCACCGCACGGCAACATATTTTTTCCTGCTCTGAACGGATACTTTCTTGGGAGAATTACATTGTACCTTTTTATTATTAGAACGTTAAAGGGCTTCAAAACGAACTCAGCAACGAAGTATGTGAATGCACCATCTGCGACTAAGAATTGCCAAAAGAAAACTCACGTAATCTAGTGCTTTTATAGTTAAAGCTTGTTAACCGTAGATATCAATGAGTGTTTTTATTACAACCTGTAGAAACGAGTGCGCCTGTCGAGATTTCTCTGGGAGAAAAGATGCAGGCAAGACACTAACTTTACCGATATTGTTTATTAAGTAACTCTGCCGGGTGTCGCGGTACGTGACAAACATTTGGTGACCGGCATCGGTCCCAACACCACTCGCCAATTCTAGGGGTGGGGATTGATGTTTTCCGCCAAAGGACAAGGTTGTGCGCAGTTTCTTGCCCTCTTTCAAAATGTTTGGTTGTACCAGCACACTCTCAATTGAGATGGGGTTGAACGGCTTTAATAATTGCAGCCGTCGACACATTGCCGGAAAGTCCATCGAGAACGTAGCGATATAGCAGCTACGTTGTCTTCAAATCCTGCCAACTCTGGATAAAAAACACCTCGGAGCTAATCTGTTTCCGTGGGAATCTTGGGGTGCTGAGGTCACAGAGAATCCTGGGAATTCTTGCGCCTGTTGGAGTTCCGCTATCGGTGGTGTGGTAACGCTCATAACCAAGACAACCAGATGTGCGAAGGCGGGCCATTGAAGGTCCGACGCCATCGCTCACACAATGCGAATGCTAGTACGCATTCGCTGGGGAAACAACTTCATCAACAGTGAACTGTCGAATGACGACACCCTCTCGCCAAGGAGCCGTTGCAGGCGTCAAAGCAGTAATGAGGGTCTTCAGTCGCCACGCTCCTTGCTTGTTAAGAGAAGGTGTTGGCGGCACTGCTCAGTTTCTGACGTGTGCTTCACCGGTTCCGTCTTCAAGATGCAGGAAGAGTCTGTGAGTAGTGAGACGAAAACCTAATCTCCTACTTCGGTTGAACCTCCGGGTGAGAGAGCAGTTACCACATACTAGAATATGCGAATGTACAAGGTGATCAGCTACGTGGAGAATTGACTTTCAAAGTGGGAGAACTATAACCCCAAACAAGGGTTCCAATAATTTTAAACGCGTAGATGTTCTGATGAGATGTCAGTTGATGCAGAGACTTCATTGTTAGCCATAAACCTCGACCTACAATTGAAGTGGTTGTGCCAGGGTCAACTTACCTAAATTGTTTAGTGGTGATTATGCACATCTGCCTTGTTGATCGAGGCCGTGGATGTCTCACCCGAGGTCTCTACTTTCTGCGCGGACTTTTCTGGCCCCTCGTAGTCTTCCTCTACTCTTGGCTGCTATAACAATTTGATTTCGCTACCAGTTTCCAAACTGGAAACGCTGGTTTTCATTTAAGCCAGCAAGGTATCAATGGTGACAAAAGAGAGTTAATCCGTGCTCACTGTTTCAGCATATGCATTTCCAACGCAAGTGCTAGGTTCTAAGAGGCTTTTTTTTAAAGCTCTGATATTGTGCCTCTGACGTTTACTGCCTTTTTAGCTTAACTAAACCGTGAAACGATGTTGGGCTCAAAAATTAGGGTGTTTAGAGAGGTACACTGGAGGGATGCATGCGCTAGTTAACGGAAGCTGAGTAGGGAGTAGCGTAACTATTATACATTCGCAATTATAATATATTTCTTGGAAAAAAGTGAATTACGCCAAGCAGCTTTAGGTACATCCCCGGACAATATAAGCTCAAAACACTCTATCTGGACCCTTGCTAAGCCTACGGTTCGCAAAAGCTCTTATATCGCCCAAATTGTTAAAAAAAAAAGTTAGAGATGGAGATCTAAGCTTTGCTTTCAAAGGTATGCTGGCACCGAAGGTGCTTTAACAACTGACAGGTAAAGAGGAAGAAGCGTGGAGGGTTGTTTCAGCTCATATTGCCCGTGAAGCGGTAGTAACATATGCGCAGCCCTCAACGAGCATAATGGCTCGAAGCTAGAGGGCAGCAAAACGGAGCAGCGTGACAGGAATGCCACTATGCTCTTTGCAATATCATTAAAAAAAGAAAAAAAAAGTTTCCTTAATACTTTTTGCCCTCCGCAAAGCAGTTTTTACGAAATTTTGGTACCAAAAAAAGAGAACATTCTCGCACTTTAAACATGTACGGTTTAGTAAAATTACAATAAACTTATCTTAAAAGCACACGCAAGTTTGTTGTCGCCATCGGACCGGTCAGAATAATATCCACCGGCTGGAGTGCTACCATTAAGTGAGCTACCTGGCGGGCTCCTCTTTTCTAAACTATCATTTTGTAGCTTGAGCTACACTGGCCGAGGTTGAGCAGTTTCGCGTGGCTCGCATAATGAGCCGTGCTCCGTGTTGCGCAAGCGCGAGGAGTAGTGACGTCAAACGGCACACAGCTGGCGCGCCGGAGACGCCGCCACCGCGCGCGCCTCGCCGGTCTGCGCATGAGCGAGCAGTGACGTCGCACGGCGCACAGCTGGCACGCCGGAGCCGCCGCCGCCGCGCGCTTCGCCGCCACCGCGCGAAGCTTGTCGATCTGCACATTCCAGAGGAGTCACGTCATAGCCGTGGCAGACGCACTGGCGCCGTCGCGTGCCCAGCTGTGTGCCTCCGTTGCGCAGTAGCCAAGTCTGTCGCTGCACCGGAGCCGCTTGATAGCGCCTCTCAATTTGTGAGCATAAGCTCACGCTACGTATATCCTGGCATAGCCGAGCTAAGCCACCGCAATTTTTTTTATCTGGCTTTTCCAATGTTTCACTTAAAGTTGTCAAAGCGGCGGCTCGCGGCTGCATTTTTTTATTTAATTCACCGCCAGTGCTTTCAGTTATTTAGTATCAAGAGGAGTATGCTTCCCTGAATTTCATCAAATTTTCTGAGAGTAGTGGTACACAAACCATAACTCAAAAGATTGAAGAATTCCACCAGGTTTAGACAAACTGGTAGTGAATCTCACCATGTGGCAATACTGGAGTAAAATGCTATGCTCCTCTTCAAAAAGTGTCTGGTCATCTTGTACAAGGTGTTTTTAGGGCTCAGTCAATTTGTTTTAGGCAGCCGTGAAAGTTACAGTAAGGCGTCTGCGCAGGTCAGCTGTGCGGCAAGGAGGGCAGAATATGGAGGTCAAGTTGCCACGATAAGTCGAATAATCAAGTAATATATGGTAATGAACTTTTTATTTGGAAAAAATAAGCACATTGTTTTCTTTAGAAACTTGCTTAGCGTCATACAAAATAACTATTCTTTTTTAATTTTTTTGGGCCGCATAGGAAGCGCTGTAATTGCGCTAAATTTAACACTCGTGCAGCCGGCTCAAGGCTAGTTTTGCGAAAACAAGCACGCGCGGTTTTTCCGTTTTTTTTTTTCTTTATCCGCGTTTTGGCAGCGCTGGCATTGCACCTGTTGTACAAATTATCAAACTTAGAGCACCACTGCGGTTTCCACGCGACCATGAAAGCTTTCCAAAATATACTTATTTAGTGGTTTTGGATGACGAGTATCAAGTTTATAATTAAGATTATTTAGTTACTCTAAATAAATAGCTGATTAATATATTTGAGTTAATTATCCTACTTGCCGAGACATTAGCCCTGTATATTACGTCCTCCTCCCCCCCCCCCCCCCCAAAAAAAAAAAAGAAGGTTGAACTCAATGTACAGACTACACTTCTATAACTTTCATTCGCTATGAAAAAATAAGTCAAGTCTAACAATATTAACTTCTGTTGTTGCAGGTTTTTTTTTTTGCAACAGGATAGTTTTTGCTTAAGCGAATAAAAATCTGATCATGTTTTATGTGAAATGTAGTGAATGCAAATCGTCCTCAGGGTCGGTGGTCCAGGAACCGGAAACCTGCCCGGTTTAGTTGGCTTGGCTGTCCTAACGATCGCCGTCGTCGCAATCATACTCTTCTTCGGCCTAGGTAAGCGGTTATCATCTATCTGTGGTGACTACTGCATTACCTACTAAAAAAAAAAATACTCGTCATCAAATGCTGCTTGTGAACCTGATGAACACCACCGTCACCGTCTTTCTATCTACGCGTGTATAACGGGGGTTAATTTTGGCAGGCGCACCGTCGCTCAGCTTATCTATGTATCACACCGCACTTGAGTAGAACATGACCTCCTCCGGGAATGGCACGCCGAAGCACGGGAACCCCAAAAATAAACTGAATATGCTTGTTTCTTGCGCATAGTATATTAATAGAACACAAACGCTAGAAAATTGCAATTCTCACAAAACAAACTTCTCCATATTTCGGTCGCGAGACTGATTTTAGGTATGGCGAAATGCTTCTATTTAATGATTTCATTTCGGTACGACGTGCCAACCGAGAAGCATGTTTCCGGAATCTCCCCTCCCTCAATATGAGTCTTGTTGCGTAAATACTGCGGTAACTCTTTCACGGTGGCAACGGGTAGTGCTCCTTTTCGGCGAAATCCGGCGGCATCCTTACACAAAAACCCACGTGATCACGGGACTCGCAGCACCCCGTTGCCACTATAGTTTCTGGACTACGTCTCCCCTTAAGTTCAGACGCAGCCGACTCTACGAGTTGACGGACCTAATCAGACAGCCTCAAATGTGCACCATCCTGGTGTTCGCCATGTGTTCTACTATCACTGAACCAATCCCAAACAGAGAAGGCCCAGTGAATTGTCCTTTTGAGGCTGCGTGATTGGCGCCATCAGCTCGAAGCGTACTATCGGAAACAATATGAGCGGGAACGCGCCTCCGCGTGTCGCCGCTACCTGAGGCGCCGCCCTGCGGCGCCGTTGTGAAGTTTTTCGCATGCGTATAAAATTCCTGTCGCTGTTCTCGCTTTGACTGTTAACCCCCGTCTGTCGTCTGCTATGCGCGCGCTGGCGGCCGCTCGCGCTGTCGTCTGCTACGCGACTCGTGTATTTCCGTCGCAACTCAGACAAACGACTTAACATGATTCATGAGTTTCCTTTGCGATAACGCAATGCCCACATTTGATACGTGATAAAAAGCTGGCTTCTTTCATTGGGTCGAGATACAGCGATAACATGCAAATAGATTCAAGACAAAATATCTGTTAAGCTTAGCGTTCAACTACAGTGAGCCCGGAAAATATTCAGTTGAGTGAAAAGGGGCTAGAGTTCCTGACGACGAACGGGTCAACATAGTTAAGCTGTCCCTGTGTTTCCGAGTCCCCGCTCCGTTCCTGCTTCCAGTTTCCGAGTTTCCTGTGTCCAGAAAGGACACATTATGAGCACTCTACGAATGAGCCCGTAGAGTCATACAAAATAACTATTCTTTTTTAATTTTTTTGGGCCGCATAGGAAGCGCTGTAATTGCGCTAAATTTAACACTCGTGCAGCCGGCTCAAGGCTAGTTTTGCGAAAACAAGCCCGCGCGGTTTTTCCGTTTTTTTTTTTCTTTATCCGCGTTTTGGCAGCGCTGGCATTGCACCTGTTGTACAAATTATCAAACTTAGAGCACCACTGCGGTTTCCACGCGACCATGAAAGCTTTCCAAAATATACTTATTTAGTGGTTTTGGATGACGAGTATCAAGTTTATAATTAAGATTATTTAGTTACTCTAAATAAATAGCTGATTAATATATTTGAGTTAATTATCCTACTTGCCGAGACCATTAGCGCTGTATATTACGTCCTCCTCCCCCCCCCCCAAAAAAAAAAAAAAAGAAGGTTGAACTCAATACAGACTACACTTCTATAACTTTCATTCGCTATGAAAAAATAAGTCAAGTCTAACAATATAACTTCTGTTGTTGCAGGTTTTTTTTTTTGCTACAGGATAGTTTTTGCTTAAGCGAATAAAATCTGATCATGTTTTATGTGAAATGTAGTGAATGCAAATCGTCCTCAGGGTCGGTGGTCCAGGAACCGGAAACCTGCCCGGTTTAGTTGGCTTGGCTGTCCTAACGATCGCCGTCGTCGCAATCATACTCTTCTTCGGCCTAGGTAAGCGGTTATCATCTATCCTGTGGTGACTACTGCATTACCTACTAAAAAAAAAATACTCGTCATCAAATGCTGCTTGTGAACCTGATGAACACCACCGTCACCGTCTTTCTATCTACGCGTGTATAACAGGGGTTAATTTTGGCAGGCGCACCGTCGCTCAGCTTATCTATGTATCACACCGCACTTGAGTAGAACATGACCCCCTCCGGGAATGGCACGCCGAAGCACGGGAACTTTCGTAGTGAAGGTCGGCGCTATACCCCAAAAATAAACTGAATATGCTTGTTTTTTGCGCATAGTATATTAATAGAACACGAACGCTAGAAAATTGCAATTCTCACAAAACAAACTTCTCCATATTTCGGTCGCGAGACTGATTTTAGGTATGGCGGAATGCTTCTATTTGATGATTTCATTTCGATACGACGTGCCAACCGAGAAGCATGTTTCCGGAATCTCCCCTCCCTCAATATGAGTCTTGTTGCGTAAATACTGCGGTAACTCTTTCACGGTGGCAACGGGTAGTGCTCCTTTTCGGCGAAATCCGGCGGCATCCTTACACAAAAACCCACGTGATTACGGGACTCGCAGCACCCCGTTGCCACTATAGTTTCTGGACTACGTCTCCCCTTAAGTTCAGACGCAGCCGACTCTACGAGTTGACGGACCTAATCAGACAGCCTCAAATGTGCACCATCCTGGTGTTCGCCATGTGTTCTACTATCACTGAACCAATCCCAAACAGAGAAGGCCCAGTGAATTGTCCTTTTGAGGCTGCGTGATTGGCGCCATCAACTCGAAGCGTAAGTACGCTGCGTCCGGATTTCAGCTCAAACAAATTAGAGATATGCTTCCCAAAGGGGCGCCAGAGTTGCACGCCTCTTCTCCTAGCGCCGCCGCGCCGCTATTTTCCGATTTCCATCACGTGACAAACCCCTTCTTTTGGATTGAAGAGGCTGACTCGTGATCTAAACTAGAACAGACATACACGGTTCACCGCTAACCTGACAGTGCGGTGGAAGCTACGCGCTCGTCAAACCAATGAACCGCCTCCCTTTGATCACCTGATCCCTTCTCTGCGCTATGGCGTGGCCGGGGGCACGTAATCTCGTGGCGAAAGATAAACGCATGAGTTGTCCAACGAGTGCGTAGCTTCCACCGCACTGTCAGCCTAGGATTGAACAGAGTATAGATTGACGCCGGTCGTAAATACCTGACGTCAGGATACGAAACCAGCTAAACAGTTAAGGACATTGAATTTATACGCCCGGAGGCCTAGTTTACAAGCTTGGTGAGCTCGAGCACATTGTTACGCTTTAATCAACACGTGGTGTTTGTGACTGAAACATGGTCGAATCCAAATATACAGGTGGATGAAAGAATCCCCCCACAGACATTTATACGGAGGGATGGGCAAACATAAGGCAGAGGTGTGAGAATTTTGTAGAAATCGATTACTTGTCAAGTTATGGACGACTTGCCACTCATCGAAAATATTTTAAGTAAAATTTTGCTTTGTGGGACGGAATACGTGATTAGAAACGTTTACAAGCCTCCCAATTATGTCGTTAATAAATCCATTATTATATTAGCTGACGATTTTAACCTCTCTAATATAAAGTGGTCCGCTCTCGACATGGTTGTTATTGATGCCAGATATGTTCAAGAGTTAGTTGACATAGTTCTTAATTTTTACGTGAAACAAGATGTAACAAAGGGTAAACGGAAAGAAAATGAGCAATGCTCAGTGCTAGATCTTTTATACTTCAGAATTTCGCTGAAGCTTTGTGTCTGTACATGGGGGAATTTCATACCACAAACCTGTTGGACTAACTTGCAATGTCGTTTCCACATCGAAGACCACACAACGTCCCGTTGTGTGGTCTTCGATGATTTTAGCCGCGCTGACGACGTCAGCATACTGGATAACAGAAATTTCCTTGTCTGGTTTTCATGGTGCGGGTAACGCACACCCTTAGTGGTATTTTCTTCATAAGCGCTTGATCATTGATTTTTCTTAAGTACGTTCCTCAAGCTATAAACCGCATACAAAAATAAAACCTTTCAATAACCAGCGAAATTATTTCTCTAAGACGAAGAACAAATGGCACCGCAAAGCCACAAGTCCAAGGAAAAATAATATTGTCTCTCTCTCAAATGGCTTAAAAAAACAAGTTTCCCGGAAGCAATATTTTGGTAAGACTCTGCCGCAGTTCATGCAGACAGTGCCACAAACGTTTTGTAGATACCTATTTCGCCATCATCAAATAATATAAATTTTTTGAAAAAGGCATCGTCATTTCTGATCGCAATGTCATGGCCTAAGGGCACAACGAATATTTTATATCGTATTTTATTGGTTCAAATAATTGTTCTGTCGATCAAGGGCAGATGGAAAATGCACTTACGACCATGTCAGGCCTTGTCATTACAGAAACCGTTGTATTGTCACATTTACTGAACATTAACACCAAAACGTCGACTGGACCAGTCAGTATCACCAATAAAGTTCTTCTTCGTTATGCTGAATTGGTTAAGAAGTACTTAAAAGTATATACCAAGCATCCCTTAAGCAACACGATATACCCGCACACTGGTAAAAAAATACAACTTAACAAAATATCGGCCAATTTTGTTACCATGTTCCTGCAGTAAACATTTTATAATCTAACGTATAAAATCCTTTATGAGTTTTTTATTTATACAGATTGTTTTCAATAAATACTAGCATGAAGTTCGACATAGCCTTTGAAAAATTACGCAGTTAATTGAAATATTTTGCGATTTTTCTCGATCTTTAAATGAAAGTGAAAACATTTATTTGGTTTGTCTAGACTTATTGAATGCCTTTGATCGTGTATCTCACAGTGAACTAGTGACAAAACTGCTTCCATACGGCTCCAATAAGGACGTAATTCAGTGGGTCCCAGCATACCTAACAGGAAACAGTTCGTTACTAATAACGAAAATATTTAAGCCACTTGCACATTTCCGTCGGGAGTCCCGCAAGGATCAGCCTTGTGTCCTGTGATCATTTTATGTCATATTAACGACATTGCCGACGAAGTAGGCTCCGATGTCACAGTGAAAATGTCGCAGATGACATATTCCTATTCACTAAAGCTGGAGTATCCAAACCTTTTTTCTAAGGGGCCGGAAAATGCCTAAGTCAATATAAATAAGAAAAACTTTATAAATATTCCGAAGTAGGCAATCATTACATACAAATTTGAAAGTTAGAGTAAAAATGAAAAAAAAAAAAACACTGAATATAATAAGGTGGATGAATACATCTACCTTATTTTTAAACCTAATATGTAGTTGAAAACTATAAAATTACACAATACTCGGGAGGCAGAAAACTCACAAGGTATAAATCAAAGTGCATGGGAACTTTGGCATGCTCAAACAGGGCATAAACCTAAGTAGAATAACTGATACTGAGAATATGCAATATATACAACACACTAATCGAAGCACTATATAGATGGGTTTTAAGATACGAAATTACACACGTATGTAACAGGGATTAAAATGGTGATGCTGGTGAGGACAATGTACAGTGAATAATATGACGTAAGGACCGGCCTTACAAAATACAGTTTTCTCCCTTTTTTCCTTCTGGCGGGGCTGGGAATATTTTGACGCAATTGTGTCGCGAGTGTATTTTAAATATGCTTTCGGGTATTTGTATCTCAATATTGAGATCCATAAAAAAAAATGTATTTGTAGTTTTGTAGTGAAATAGATTTGCGATGATCGCTTATTTTGAGACACTATGGCAGGCTTGGGAAACTCGTTACATTTGTTATCGAAAGTTAACTGCCGCTTTTCTATGATAAACTGGGCACCACCTTTTCTGAGTAAGGGGTCCCAGAATTTGTGATAAGCAACCGCTGCACAACACCATATACAAGGGGGAAGCCTTGTCGTCTTGTATATATCTTCCTTTTTTTTCAGCAATTGTTTTTACGCACAAAAGCAAAGTTGAATCGCGTTCCCGTACCAACAGCTTTGATAGAAGACCTCGAACTGTTAAAGAACGCCTTAGCTAAAGTTGTATAGACGAACGCCATTCTTTTCTACTTCTAGTAAATGTTTTTTTTTTACTTCATCGTCGTTTATACTTGAAACCACTTTCCTCTTAAATGCCCTAGGCTCTTAGGGTATATGTAATAAATAAAAAAAGAAAAAAGAAAAATAGTCAGCAAAACTAAAAACACAAAAATGAAGTGAAAAGGAAGGTGGTCCAAAGAGCACCCATTTGCAAAAATAACAGGATAAGCTCCTCTTAGAACGCTGTTTTGCCATGAAGGCGCTGTAAGGGCCCTGTTTGGCCGAATTGAACCCTCTTCTGCGGCGAACGTGCGTCTCAAATTCAGACACACCTTCACCGCAAAAGAGGGTTGAATTTGGGCAGACGTCTTTCCTCAAGCACGGCAAGTCGTTTGGGGTCTCGAGTCTAGTACATATCTGGGCCACTGGGGGCGACAATGTTTTAGGGGCATTCGGGGTGGTAGCTGAGAACAGATGAAAAGCTTGAGGTAAGGGAAGGTGCATAAACTGACAAAAACGTAAGCAATACTTTCCATGTCATTTGCATTCGCCTCGAACTGCACCCGCCTTACATGCCACTGCTCGGTACAACAAACGGAAACCTGTATCTGTATTGCGGAATACGTTTTTGGCGTTTTTGAGCAAGTATCTCAGGGATATTTTATTATACTAAGGGCAAATGTGTCTCAGTATCTGTATCTTGGCTCAAAAACACGAGTACCTCATTAGTTTTATTCCAAAATCCTTTTTTTATTATCACTGTCAAGTGCTGTTTTCTGGTATCTTAGTTCACCTGGATGGATGCGTGTTGCGGCACCGTTTGATTACGCGTGTTTATTTTTGTGCCGGGGCCGGCAAAAAAAGCGGGCCGCGGGCAGGTCGGACGACCCCCACTGGCCTGATTTGGCCCGCCGGCCGGGGTTCAGAGACCCCTGCACTACAGTATATTGCCTTTGAAATCAGGATAACTTAGATTTGCCGATTGATAAAGTAAAATCATGGCGCGAAAGATGGGTAATGAGAATAAACCTTAACAATAGCACGTACCTCAGAATCACAAACGAACGAAAACAAACTCCGTATAAATATAAAATTATTAATTACCTCGTAGTAACAGCTGACCATTTTAATTTGTTGGGAGTTACAATATCAGAGAATTTAACGTGGAAACGCCTAATTGACATCTTGTGCAATTCACCTAGAACAAAGTTATGGCACTTACATCCCCAGATATTTGTGCCTTTGTATGCTCGCGCCATCTCTTGCCGGGTTACGGCAGCACTCCCATAGAGGCCCATTAATTTCATATACAAATATGGCCACGACGCCGAAACGTTACACTTTGAATAATTCGTCATGCTAGTACTCTATTCTAGTATACAACGCTATTCTCATTCCAAAGTGTCAAGATGACGATGTGTGAACTGCAGCTTTCTCAGTCAAGTAAACTTTTTTATTTATTGCCACTACGGATAGTATCATATATAATCAGTCATCAGTTATGCTTCGGTATAAGCGAATTGTTTCGATTGTATAAATTAAATAGGATCCCTCGCCAATATTGCGGCAAAACCTGTAGTGTCTAAGATGTGCAATATATACACACAAAAAATATATATTTCAGAGGCAGCTCACACCAATTATTGAGAAACAACAAAGTTCGAACGAGCACAATTTGTAAATAGAGAAAAATACAAGATTGCCCATGCTGGGCACTTTTTTTTTTTTCAAGATTATTTTCTTTGGTTTTTGAGACCAATTTGACAAATAAGGCGGATTTGTTCGCCTTCAGAATTTTACGATTATTTTTAATATTTTCCTATTGATATACATAAGCTAGAAAACCAAAACCACTGTTTGTATTAGGATAACATAATTTTTTTAAAGTTTTCAAAAACGTTTTATTCATGAAAGGATGATCGTTTTTGTGAACTTAACATTCCGATGTCAAAAGGAATATTTAGCCAAGTACTAAATAATTATATTAGATTAATTATCTCGATCGCCCTAAGCATAAACAGCAAAACAAAAAGTAAAAAAAAGTCGGGAGAGAGCGTATTTAAGTATTCCACTTGATATCCCATTCTCCGAAGAGGGTTGAAGCCCAAGATTTTGCAAGGCCAGAGGCATGAATTCCGCAGCCTTAATGTTTGTATTTCGCCACCAGTTGAAAATGCAGTCGATCTCATAAAGTTCCGTTATGAGGCGCGAGAGTCCGAATTTGAAATGATGAATGAATGCCTAAAAGCAGTCAAACCACGTACACTTCGAGACAAGCTTGCTCAAAGATGGCTCATTTTAGACAATTTTTCATAACATCAGCTAGTCGTCAAGAGCCCTAAATTGTGTATTTTATACAGTTAATAAGAACTTGGCCGATCTAAATAAGTTCCTGCATGAGGCGCGAATGCCAGATTTCAAAATGATAAGCAAATGCCTGAAAATAGTAGAGCCATGTCCACTTTCGCGACAAGTTTTATACAAATATGGCTCATTTTAGAGCATCTACCATGGTAGCAGCTTATAGTAAAAGGACGTAATTTTTGTATTTCATCGCCAGTTAACCTCTCGGCGAACCTCAGAATGTTGCTAGACGAGAAGCGTGTGCCCGAACTTCAAAAGATGAGCGAATGCGTATAAACCGCCGAATCATCCCGATTTTTAAACCTATTTTCTCAAAAAGAATTCGTTTTTAGTATTTGCTAGAGTACCAGGATGGGCTCGAGGTGAATTTGATATTCTGTGTTTAACTTGGAACTGGGTTGTTCTCAAAATGTTCCCTGGCGAGGCTCGTTTGACTAAATTTCAAAAGATAAACGAATGCATAAAAACACTCGAACCATCCCCACTTTAAGTCCGGTTTTCTTAAAAAGGAATTTTTAAAGTATTTTCCAAACCACCAGAATGGGCTCGATGGCTCTAAAGTTTATTCTCTGTCTTTAGCTGGGAACTGGGTTGTCCTCAAAAAGTTCCCTGGGGAGGCGCGTTTGAGCCCAAACTTCAAATGATGAACTAATGCCAAAAAGCAACCGAACCATTCCCAATTTCAGATCGGTTTTCTCAAAAAGGATTCGTTTTTGAGTATTTGCCATAGTACCAGCATTGGCTCGAAGGCTCTAAATTTTATATGAAATACTTAGCTAAGGATTGGGTTGTTCTTGAAAAGTTCCCTGGCGAGCCGCGAGTGCCTAAATTTCAAAGATGAACGAATGCGTAAAAGCTACCAAACCATTTCCAGTTTGAGGCGTTTTTTTTTGCTAAGGATTCGTTTTTGAGCATTTTTCATAGTATCGGCATTAGCTCCACTATATTTTATACTCCATCTTTAGCTGGGGACTGGGTTGTTCCTAAAACGTTCTTTGGCAATGCGCGAGTCCAATTTTCAAAGGATGAACGAATGCGTAAAAGCTACCGAACCATTCGCAGTTTGAGGCCGTTGCTTTCTTAAAGGATTTGTTTTTGAGTATTTGTCATAGTATCAGCATTGGCTCCTTTACATTTTATATTCCACCATTAGCTGGGGACTGGGTTGTTCTTAAAAAGTTTCCTGGCGAGGCGCGAGTGGCCAAACTTCAGATGCTGAACGAACGCGTAAAAACTACCGAACCATTCCCAATTTGAGACCTTTTTCCACAAAAATAATTCATTTTCGAGTACTTACCTTAGTACTAGGATAGGCTCAAGGGCTCTAAAATTTATATTTTGCTTTCAGCTGGGAGTCAGGTTCTCCTCAGAAAGTTCCCTCAAGCGGAGGTGCTGTAAGGTTGCTCAATATTGTCACGGGTGGTGGCCAAAAGAACAATAAATAAACAGGAAGAAAGAAACGTTTAATGTGGCGAACTTGTGCCAAAAATGAAAGGGGTACAAAAAATAATAACGGAGCGTCGCGGGCGTCGAAGTCGGCGTAAAGCAGAGTCGAAAGCTTGGGCGAGACTGACTGCGGCTCGCCACGCGGAGCCCCTTATGTACAGTTCCCCTCAAAGTAAAACGGAGCGCCGGAGCGGCGACCGAACTGCATCACCGCGCTATCTAGCAGCGCCGGCTGCAACTCATAGGCTACATCTGCACATGCGCACGTGTCTTCAGCGGGGGCCTCCGTTTTCTTCTTCCAACCCATACGTTATCGGTGGCTCGAGCGGCGCAACGCTCTTCCTAAAAACGCCGCCTGATAGACTCGACCCCCTCTCTCTCAATTGCGCTCAGTGTTATATCCCCGTGCGAGCCGAACACCTAGCGGTGTTTATCGGAACAGCGTTTGGCAGCTCGAGACGCCGATAATGCGAGGATCAAACAAGAAAGACGGAGGACACCGCGAACGCACGCGCGCATGCGCAGGCGGCCACTATCAGTTCCAGCCGGCCCTACTAGATAGCGCGGCGATGCAGTTCGGTCGCCGCTCCGGCGCTCCGTTTTACTTTGACGGGACCTGTACATGCGTGGGTTTCTGGAATAATTGGCGTAGAAAGTTCGACGCGTAGAACATTCAGTCCTCGAACAAGCAACACGGTTCTCGAATTTACCAGAACATTTACGTCAGAGTCCACAAAAATACGTCCCCGCGGCCAGGAATCGAACCCTGGCTTTTCGCGCGGGAGGCAGTTGCGATAACCGTTAGGCCACGCGCGCGCTGCCTACTTGGCCAGCTGCGCGCGCGGCATTACTCCCCCCCTTTAAAAGTGCATCGCCCCGATGCAACACAAAACAAAACAAAATAAAATAAAAATGAACGATAAACAGAAGAGTCCTTTGGAGCGCATAAGGCCCACAGTCCTATCGAGCGTAGTACGGCTTCAGGCGCACGACGTGGACGACCTCAAATCGTGGTGGGCGGCGTGAGGATGTTCGTGTTCCGTCGGGCATCACCTCGTAGTTCAGCTCCCCGAGGCGACGAAGTACCTTGTATGGTCCAAAGTACCGTTTCAGCAGTTTCTCACTAAGGCCGTGGCGACGGATGGGCGTCCACACCCACACCCTGTCTCCGGGCTGGAATTGGACGTCCCTGCGACGAAGGTTATAGCGGCCCGCGTCGACGCGTTGCTGGTCTTGGATCAGGAGTCGGGCGAGCTGGCGGACTTCTTCGGCCCGTTGAGCAACCACCTGGGCGTCGTCGCTTTCATTGTCTGCTGGCTCATGGGGCAGCATCGCGTCCAGCATGGTCGTTACCTTCCGACCATGTACCAGCTGGAAAGGTGTGAATCCAGTGGTCTCTTGCACCGCCGTATTGTAGGCGAACGTGACGTAGGGCAACACCTCGTCCCACGTCTTGTGCTCTACGTCGACGTACATAGAAATCATGTCGGCGATTGTCTTGTTGAGTCGTTCCGTCAGCCCGTTGGTCTGTGGGTGGTACGCAGTAGTGCGACGATGGCTGGTGTGACTGAGCCGGAGGATTTCTTGGGTCAGCTGTGCCATGAACGATGATCCGCGATCTGTAATCAGAACTTCGGGGGCGCCGTGCCGGAGGACGATGGATTCGATGAAAAATTTGGCGACTTCAACAGCCGTCCCTGAAGGAAGGGCTTTCGTTTCTGCGTACCGCGTGAGATAATCTGTGGCGACGATTATCCACCGGTTTCCCAAGGTCGACGGCGGAAAAGGACCAAGTAGATCCATTCCGATCTGCTGGAACGGTGTAGTTGGCGGAGGAATCGGCTGCAGGAGACCTGCCGGCTTCGTCGGTGGTTTCTTGCGTCGCTGGCACTCGTGGCAGGATCGGGTGTAGAGGTGGACGGTTTTGGGGAGCTTGGGCCAGTAATACTTTTCACGAATACGGGCCAGTGTCCGGCTGTAACCAAGGTGTCCGGACGTCGAGTCATCATGACATGCTTGAAAAATCTCCTCTCGGAGGTCTGCCGGGATTACCAGCAGCCATGGCGAGTTGTTGTTTCCGAAGTTCTCTTTGTAGAGCACACCTTGTCGAATGGCGAAAGTCGGCAGGGTTCGTGAGAAAACACGGGGCACGGTACACCCGCCCCCTTCCAGCTTCTCGATTAATGCGCGCAGCTCAGGATCGTCCCGTTGACGTCGTGCCATGTCGTCGGTGTTGACTGCTCCTAGGAAGCACTCGTCGTCATTGTCGTCGCTGTAGCCGGAAGGGGTTTCGACGGGGGCTCTGGACAGGCAGTCGGCGTCGCTGTGCTTGCGGCCTGACTTGTAGACCACAGTCATGTTGAACTCTTGTAGTCGGAGACTCCATCGAGCGAGGCGTCCTGACGGGTCCTTGAGGCTCGCAAGCCAGCAAAGCGAGTGGTGGTCCGTCACCACGCGGAACGGGGTCCCGTACAAGTACGGTCGAAACTTCGTGATTGCCCAGACTACCGCAAGGCATTCTTTCTCAGTCGTCGAGTAATTTTTCTCCGCATTGGACAGTGTCCGACTCGCGTAGGCGATGCCTTTCTCGCTGCCTTCTTGCACTTGGACAAGTACTGCGCCAAGTCCCGCGTTACTTGCGTCCGTGTGAATCTCGGTTTCTGCATCCTGATCGAAATGACCAAGCACAGGTGGAGTCTGGAGTCGTCGTTTCAGCTCGTCGAATGCCTGCTGCTGCTCCTCGCCCCATTCGAACTTCCCGGCGTCCTTCGTGAGGTTTGGGAGCGGTGCGGAAATTTTAGCGAAATCCGGAACGAAGCGTCGATAGTAGGCGCAAAGTCCAAGGAATCTTCGCACCGCCTTCTTGTCTGTCGGCGCTGGAAATGCCGCGACGGCGTGAGTCTTCTCGGGGTCTGGGCGGACGCCTTTGTTACTAACCACGTGGCCTAGAAACTTCAGTTCGTCATAGGCGAACCGACACTTTGACGGCTTCAGTGTGAGTCCGGCGGTCTGAATGGCTTGGAGAACAGCTCGGAGTCGTCGCAAGTGCTCGTCGAAGTCACTTGAAAGCACTACGACGTCGTCAAGGTAGACGAGACAGCTCTGCCACTTCAGCCCTGCCAGTACTGTGTCCATGACACGCTGGAACGTTGCCGGCGCCGTGCATAGGCCGAAAGGCATGACCTTGAACTCGTACAGGCCATCTGGCGTAACGAAAGTTGTCTTCTCTCGGTCCCGTTCGTCGACTTCAATCTGCCAGTAGCCGCTCTTCAGGTCCATCGATGAAAAGTATCGAGAGTGGCGCAGGCGGTCTAGCGTGTCATCGATTCGGGGGAGTGGATAGACGTCTTTCTTCGTTACCGCGTTCAGCTGCCGGTAGTCCACGCAGAACCTAAGCGTTCCGTCCTTCTTCCTAACCAGCACGACTGGAGAGGCCCACGGACTGCTTGAAGGCAGGATTATATCGTCGTTCAGCATTTCTTCCACTTGCTGTTGGATTACCTCCCGTTCCTTTATGGAGACTCAGTACGGCTATCGGTGCACAGGGAGCGCGTCGTCGTCGGTGACAATGCGATGCTTCGCAACGGTGGTTTGTCGCACCTTCGACGACGTCGCGAAGCAGTTGCTGTATTCGGCGAGGAGGTCACTCAGCTGCCGTCGTTTTGGGCCTGGAAGCTTGGGGTCAATGTCAAGCTGCGCTGGCGGCGTAATGTCTTGTTGAGGTGGCGATGATTCTTCAGCAATCGCGGCGATTTCGGCGGAGTTCCAAAGTTCCTCGACGTGGCCCACAGTGGCACCTTTTGTGAGGTGTTGCGTTTCTTGTCGGAAGTTTGTCACGAGCACCACGGTGCGCCCATCCTGAAGTTTAGTCACTCCTCTTGCGATGCCTATTGCTCTTCCCAGGAGCAATTGAAGGTTGCCTTCAAGAACAACTTCGCCGCAGGTAGCTGCATCGGTCACGACGGGTACGACAACACTTGATCGCGGCGGCAGGTTCACGTGGGCGGCAGCGACTCGGACGGCGGCTGACGCTGTCTGGGGTATCTCCGAAGGCGGAACAGGCTTGCGCAGCGTCAATCTGTTCTCACCAAGGTCGATGACGGCGCCGTATTCACACAGAAAGTCCATGCCGAGGATGACGTCTCTGGAACAGTCTTGTAGAACGACGAACTTCACAGGGCACGTCTCACCGTGGATCTCGACTCGAGCAGTGCATCTCCCGACTGGTGTAATGAGGTGTCCTCCGGCGGTTCGTATCTGAGGTCCATCCCACGGCGTCATGACTTTTCGAAGGCGGCGGGAGAGCCTCCAACTCAAGACTGAGTAGTCTGCTCCGGTGTCCACAAGTGCCGATGCGTCGAGGCCGTCGATAACAACGTTTAGGTTGTTGGACACAGTTGCAGGCTCGTCGGTGCGATGCGGGGCGTTGGGAGAGTGGGAGCGCTCCGGCGTTTTTGGAGGCTGTTTGCTTCCGTCGTCTCCGGCAACGTCACCTCCAGGCGTTGCCGCACTTAGTTTTCCCGGCGACGCAGGGGAGACAGGCTCTCTCGGCGAGGTCGTGGCGCTGGGGACGCTGAACGTCGTGGCGATGGGGAGCGGGCTTCACGGCGGAGAGACGACACTGGGGAGGGCGAACGTCGGAGGTACTCCTCGATGTCGCGAGGGCGCTCGTCGTACCTTGGGCGCGGGTCGTTCGGGTGGAACCCACGCAGCCCCAGTTGTCTGTAGGGGCATCGGCGGTAAATGTGGCCGGCTTCACCGCAGTGATAGCACAACGGGCGTCGATCGGCCGTCCTCCACACGTCGGTCTTTCGTGGCGCTGCTGTTTCTGGGTGGGCGTGCGCCCGATCTTCTGGCGTCGGGAAAACTGCGGCGCTGGAGGTTCCCGTCGGGGTGGCGCCGTATACGGGTGAGGAGGGGGCGGTGGTCGTCGGGTAGCTGCGGCGTAGCTCAGCTTCGGTGGTTCAGGAGCGGCGCTGGTGAGAACTTCTGGCTGCAGCGCCTGCTGAAGTTCTTCCCGGACAATCTCGGCGACTGAGGGCGTAACCGGGCTTGTGGCAGCAGGCAGCAGCTTCCTGATTTCCTCCTGCACGACGTCCCGGATAATCTCGCGGAGGTCCGGGCTGTTGCAGCTGGAAGTCGCGATTGCAGCGACGCCGGGAAGTCGCTGGTAATGGGAGGCCCGTGCTTGAAGGGCACGTTCGATGTTTGTTGCCTCCGTGATGAAGTCTTGGACGGTGATAGGCGGGTTCCGCACAAGGCCTCCGAGGATGGTCTCTTTCACCCCTCGCATCAGGAACCGGAGCTTCTTCTCGTCAGGAGCGTTTGGGTCGGCGCGGGTCATGAGGCGGAGAACGTCCTCGACGAAACTTGTGACGCTCTCGTTTGGCCCTTGGCTTCTTGCTTGAAGAAGTTCTTCGGCCCGCTGACGTCGCTGCTGGCTGGCAAAAGTACGTCGAAGCTCCGCCTGGAAGTCTTGCCACGACGAAATTGACGCTTCGTGGTTCTCGAACCAGGTGCGTGCAGTGCCTTCCAGAGCGAAGTAGACATTTTGCAGGCTCTGCTCAGGACCCCATCCGTTGAACCGTGCAACGCGTTCGTACTGGCTCAACCAGTCGTCCACATCTTCATGAAAATTGCCACTGAAATTCGGCGGCGTCCTTGGTGTGGCCTGCACGTAGACAATAAACGTCTGTGGCGTTCCGTCTGGCTGCGACGTGGTGTTCATTGTCGGCTTCGGTAGCTTTTTTGTCCTGTCCGGCAGTGGACCAAGTTCCGGGGGTAGGCCGAGGTTGCGGCGACTTGATCTGGTCTCGGTCTTCTCTTCGTTGGGTCCTCGGGGGCTCGTGATCGGACTTGCACTGCGGGCCCTCGTAGGGGTGCGCGGCAGGGGCATGCGGTACCCAGCTCCTCCACCAGATGTCACGGGTGGTGGCCAAAAGAACAATAAATAAACAGGAAGAAAGAAACGTTTAATGTGGCGAACTTGTGCCAAAAATGAAAGGGATACAGAAAATAATAACAGAGCGTCGCGGGCGTCGAAGTCGGCGTAAAGCAGAGTCGAACGCTGGGGCGAGACTGACTGCGGCTCGCCACGCGGAGCCCCTTATGTACATGCGTGGGTTTCTGTAATAATCGGCGTAGAAAGTACGACGCGTAGAACATTCGGTCCTCGAACAAGCAACACGGTTCTCGAATTTACCAGAACATTTATGTCAGAGTCCACAAAAATACGTCCCCGCGGCCAGGAATCGAACTCTGGCTTTTCGCGTGGGAGGCAGGTGCGATAACCGTTAGGCCACGCGCGCGCTGCCTACTTGGCCAGCTGCGCGCGCGGCAATATTTATTTGACTTTTTGAGTACGGTGGTCGCAACCAGCGTCTTACGAAGCTGGTTGTGACCATTATTCCAGTTGTCCGTGGAGCCCCCAAACTGCAGCTGTAAAAAGAAAAAAAAACTTTTGAAGGGACAGTGCAGTGATGTTCAGTTGCAATGTTACTGGCACCAATGGGAAGGAGAAGGATCGAGTACCTCCGGTACGGCGTCAGTCTGCCGGAATGTAGTGGAAGCGAATGCGCCAAAATGAAACGAAATAGAAGAAACGCGACAAATGTTCAACCTAAATATTCCCATTCAATGCTTGTCAATCTGAACAGATTGGAAGCACTGCACGTCCTCCCATGATGTAATAAAAAGAACGCCTGTGCACTGACTTATGTTTTGCACTATTCCAAAATAAAACAAGAAAAAACGTCTGTCAAGAAAGGATTCACGTTATTATAACCTAAATCAAAGCAGCCTGTTTTTTTTGTTTTTTTACTGATGCTGTTATCTTTTTTTTAAGATTTTAACGCAAGTGGTACAGCTTGCAGCAATATGAACTTGTACAGGGCAATACAAGCCATTGCAGTAAAATTCCATTATGGGAGCACTCGGTGCATCAAGAAGGTAAAAGGAATGTTGGAATGAACGGTGGCTTTCCCTTTTTTGAATAAAGTTTAAGCCAATCAAAAACTGATGCAATTTCTCAAAATATTAGGGGTACTTTAAGATTAGTTACGAAAGGTCCCGTTTATCTATGCAAAAATATCCGCATGCGGGTGGTCATTTGAAAAAGATATGCCCGCACACACCACACGCATACCGCTCTTTCTCGACCGTTGCTTGTGATCCAACTGTAGCGACGACTCCAGTTTTTTTTTCCGCGTAAGTTGACGGCGTTTAAGGCTCTACATAAGTTCACTCATTTCTGTAGCATCGCGATGTTCCGAAGAGCGTGGCTCACAATAGACTAGAAGTTCTTCCGCAACCGCAACCACGTCGTCGTGAAGTCGAGGATGGCTGGCTACCAGCAGCTCTTTCTCAGCTGTGCAACTGAATGTATCACGCACAAGCAAATGAAGAGACGCGATCAAGCCACGAAAGGCAGGTCTGGCGCGCTTGCTCTAGCAAAAGCATAGCCACGACATTCCCTCCGCCCACCAATGCTTGTTGTAATAAATCGCTCTCAAGCTAACATGTGGAACCCAGTCAAGTTATTCGTTAACCCGAAATGGGTACCGTCTAGAAGGTTGGATATCTCAAACGTATTTAAGACGACCGAACTGAATTAATCTATTTAAAAGATGAAGGAAACCCGCAAAGAAAATGTAATCGCACAGGTGTAACAGGCAGAAAAACAGACACAAAAGATTGTTTTCAAATCTCCTAGACGTCTATTGCACACAGCATGTTCCGTAGACAAGCACAAACGCGCAAGCGATCTGCAAAATGTAAAGAGGCACTACTAAGCTCTTATACTGCTGATAAGATTGCAAAGAAAACAAGAGCCGGGGTAATTCTAGGCTATGTTGTTTATTCTCCCGGCATCTGGAAAAATAATTTTACCCAAATTCTACCGGCACACGCTTCTCATGGTCGCTGGCAATCAGTTCATCGTACGATGTTTCATCGATATATTGTTTTACAAACAGCTATGATTATCTTTTTGTTTAACAAGCCACCCCAGATTGTTACCAAGAATGGCTTGTACGTGGGCCACGTGGGTTAATGTTTTTGTAATGACAGTCGCAGAATGTCCCCGCGAAGCTCCATAGGCGGGTCTGCCGGCCAGTGACACACCCTGCAGCGTTCAATTCCCGTAACAAGTGTCGGTGATATGTTAGTGTCAACGAAACGTGTTTATGAAACGTGTATCCACAAAAAGTTTTTTATGAAACTTGTTTACACGAAATGCCTGGAGGACAAGGAATTCAGTATTTCACCGGCAGTTGTCACATGATTTCAGACAGCCAATGGGAGGCCACTGCCGGTAGAATGTCGGGGAAATTATTGTCTCGGCTGACAGGCCTCTGCTGCCAGGTGATAGACACTGCCTAATTCCAAAACTAATTTGGAAGAGTACACGTGGAGCAACTGTCAATTGTCGCCAAGTATGTTGCAGGGCACTTACATTGAAAATTCCGGACCTGAAAGATGTCATCCGAGATTCGTACATCGACACGGGCAATGCAGAACCGCCACTCAAACACAAAAACGAGAAGGGATCCGTGAATATTTAACACGATGTAGCACAATATGTCATATGCCGAACCGAACACTAAACGCATCCCAAGATTATCATGGGCTTCTTTGAAAAAACCTCTTGTTGCCGACATACTTGTAGGACTTTTTCAACGCGATACCATTCACCACGGAAGAGAAATTCACAGCAGCTCTACAGGCCGGGCCACATGCAAAACTAGGTCCGCAAGCAGCAATTCTGGGATTGTCAATGGCTAATGCGTCATTCGTCAAACGACGTGATCACACTTCTGACGTTACCCGCGCTCAGAGAGCGGAGTCAAGCAATAAAAAGTATACGGTTGATTGGTCCGGCGAGTGCAAACCTTCTACCATGCTTTAAGCTTAGGGAGAAGGAGAAAAAGAGAGAAGTAGAAAAGCACTAGCTCTTTCAAGGCCAGAACGGACTGAGCTCAAAAGGCTAATCTTCAGGGTCATCCCAACAATGAACACAACGAGAGTATTTGTCTCTTGTACCCAAGGTTCATTGTGCGGTGGATGCTATGTGTGGCCTTGGGCTCCAGGCAGGTGCCGTGTTCTGCCTCATCACCAGCTTCAAGACTGTAGTCACGTGACCCTAACCGGAGACACGATTGGCTTAAAACACGCTCAGCGTCTACTTCTGGCAATACCGAGTGCACAGGGCGGCTGCAGCAGCAACACTTCCTCGTTCACGCGGCCTCCCAGAAACTCCCGGTCGTCGCCGCGGCTCGAAAGCCCCGCCAGCTCCCTATTCGGGTGGTTCCTTGCGCCTTCGTTTGTCGCACACCGCTTTCCCTTATTCGTTCCTCCCAACTCTTGCTCGCACAGCATCTCAGCTTGGTGCTGCTTAATAATGGCGTTCCGCACCCGCTGCTTCAACTCCCCAACTTCCTCCTGGTGTGCTTTCGCCAGCGACGCTCTCAGCTGCTTGAGGCACCGCTGCAGTTTTCCCGCTGGCGCCACGCGTACCGCTCGCTTCTCTTCGTCCCAGTGTTTGCGGGGATCCTCCACCTAGTGTCACTGGATAAATTTGCAAGTCGCGCATCCCTTTTCCCTTCGTGCTCGCCTTCGCAATCCCCAAATCTTGTCACGTGGACGGAAGTGCCGCCATGGAGCGTCTTGCTACACCAGCGCCACTTACTTCCTCCGTGTTTCCACACTTCCATAGAGCGTGTTACTAGACCAGCGCCATTTACTTCCGTGTTTCCACAGTTCCATGTGAATCAACGGGACCGAGCGATAGGCAATAATGTCTGGGATTAATTGAGTACAACCCAAGAAATGTCACCCTCGAACTGTCCCATTTCTGAAAGCATAACTCATTTTACTTAATGTAAACATGTGCAAAAAACAAGGTGTAGTGCTACACTCTGCTGGGGCTAATGTGAAACACAGATTAAAGTTTATCGCAGCAAATTCAGGTTGCATTCAAGGCGGTTGTGCTCGGCAGTCTTCGGGTCGTTGAACGCAAGCCACGAGCTTCCAATATCAACACAACACATTTTAGTGTCTTGACCTTTCGATATCAACTCAACACATTTTAGTATCTTAATCTCTGATTTTACTCCGCTTGTAGAGGAGCCCACAGAAAGCAAGATTTCTACCCTCGATCTCTCTTCTTGCTCGTTTTAATCTTTGGGTTCTGGGTCATTGACTTGCTCTGTCCTGAAAGGTACACTCAGCTCAATATCGGCGATGAAGTCGTCTCGTCCGCAGTCCGGCACCTTATTGCATGCGCTTTCTACGTTGACGTAATTGGTGCCCTCCTCCAATGTGGTCAGCGTTCCTTGGCTTTCCAGTATATTATGGTCTGCCTCTTGTACTAGCTCTTTCCTGTTCTGCGCGCGACATGTCATCAAGTCTTTCTCGAGTACTTTATTGAGGCCATACACGAGTTATGTGCCTTTTGACACAAGGGCCTCACCAAGGTCACCATCGGTCTACTCCCCCTTGATGCGTTCGTTTCATCTCTTCCAGCCGCAGCGGTAATGGGATTGGTGAACCTTTCGTTGCTTCCAAAAAGGTACCTCTCCAGAAGGACTCTCGCTCCACCGAGTAGTCCCCTTTTGCACAGTGCTACTGCGCACTCTTTGGGCTTTTTGCCTGGCCCCCTTTCCACGGTTCGCACAGATATCTGTTTTTTCGTGAAGGGACGGACCACAGTCCCTTTCAACATGTTGATGTCGGTCTGCGACCTGAGTCGCTGTCCTGGAGACACAAGCTACTCGTCGAAAAGCGTAATAGTTCTGGCGGTGTCCCTGAAGCCATTACTACTGTGTCAATGTTGATCACCGGCCAACAAAACTACGTGTATGAATCGCTCCAAGCCACTCCACTTTTCGAAGCCACGTTGGGGTGCCCCGCATCTGACAGTCGTACATCTGAGTCACTTTTCTTGGTCTCGGAGCGGCCCCGCAGTCTTTTTTGACATGACCTGCTTTTCCACAGTCGAAAGAAGTCTGCGCGAACGTGAACTCTAATTTCACGTGACCAACAAGGCTGCAACTAAAACAAATAACTTAGCCGGGCTGTGAGTCACTGTTGGCCCGCGTAGATGCGAGGTGGACCTTAACACTTCGCGTAGAGCCTGGGCGTCATGATACCACGGTTCTCTTCGTACCGATCAACAAACTTCGCAAACCTATCACGAGTCTCCCGGCAGCGATCTCGAACCCAAGTGACTACGCCCAGCGGTAGGGCTTTCTCCATATATTCCATGCCAATAGAAATCTTTATTCGTGCCATGTCTTCTACGACCTCTGCCTTCATCCACCGGTCATAAAAGCGGCAAATATTGCTTGTCCACTTCGTACAAAACTCGCCCGGATTCCACCTGGTGTTTCCAGATTTTCTCCGGTACGCTTCGCCATTTTCGTGGTAGCGGGCCAGAAGCTCCCTCTTTTCAACTTCATAGTATATTGCCCTTGCAGCAGGAAACCCCGAGTAGGCCTCGAGGGCAATTCCCATCACAACCGACGCTAAGACGCAAGCCTGCAGCTCAGGCGGAAACTGATGAATCTGGCAGACTGTTTTAAAAGTAGAAACATATCTCTAAATTTCAGTTTTCCCTTCGAATGGTGGTACGAGCTTGACATAGCGCCGCACGTTCCCGCAACTTTCCTCTCCTGAACTCAGTCTGGATCTTGACATGGACTGGTTCGCGTCGCTCTATTCCTCACCCTTCCTCCGCAGCATCTCTGACTCCAGTTCCTGTGAGCGAATCTTGAGCTTACATTCATTATGATCCGGGACGTGCCCTACATGCTCAGTCACACTAGGCAATGATACTTCACGGTAAGGATACTTCACGGCAAGGACACTTCGGATAACCCCGCCCCGAAGTTCACTCTTACCGCCACTCGCGTCATCATCCACCTGTTTTTCCAAAATGCGCTGCAGAAGCTCGGTTTCGTCAATGGCCCAACGCTTTCAATTCCGAGCTTTGAACATCTCTCTCTCAGCTGCTTCTTGTTCTGACCCCACAAAACCGCGTGCGATCTCTCGTCCATGACGATGTCTAACGATCACCGTTCAGAGTTTTTAAGGTCCCGCATTTCTGGAATCGTGCACTTCACGTTCACGCACTCTGGTCTCCTGTGCTGGAAGACCATGTCTACCTCGCCTATCATGTGTTCCCGATGCTCCGTCGCAAGGACTTGACGAATCCCACGTACCGCTACCACCATGTAAAGCTGTCATTTATTATACGTTATTTCTTGGCACGCCGCTGGTATTGCTGTGCTGTTGTTCGGAGGTTCTCTTCTTTGTCCTTGACGTGACGGCTGTGCTGCTTGAGTAAAATTGCTCAGTCAATTATATCTTCGATGTGTAGAGTGTCATGCAGTTGTCACTTTTTTTCCTCTCCTAAATGTGGCTCAGGTCACTGTCGTGGAGTCAGCCCGGTAAAATGTTTCTCGGCACCACATTCTCACATCCCTGGCCGATCATCCCGCTCTCGCGACCCCCGCACACTTTGTCTTTTTAAATACCCCCGAACTCGCCTCATTCATCCGATCGGGCGCTATTTTCAGCCCCATGTGCACTGTATTACGATAACGCGACCAATTGTTTTTTCTAAGGGAGCCCACCTTTCTGCACCGTTGTTGTTGCACTTCCTCTGGGATCGGGTATACGTCTCACGACTCTGCGAAGGAAGACCGCCCCCCAAAGTGCCTACCAAAGAGTAATTATAATAATTTAGAAGGAAAGGCCCCATATATTTGGGCCCCTTCGTAAAGGCGGGGCATAGACGCGGATATCGGCGGTCCCAGTTGACTGTCCCTAAGGCCCATCTCATTCGCGGTGCCTTAATTTGCAGAAAGCAGTAGCAAGACATTGCCCCTAACGCCTCTGCCTAGTTTTCTGTCTAGCTTATTTGTCAAGCAAAGACCTGAATCACGCGTTGAATAAAAAAATAAGAAAACACCATCTTCCCGAGGGGAACCATGGGGTGATGCGGAGCATCGTGTTGGTTCCGAGGAAAGAGTCAGTTGCGTGCTGACGTCGAGAGATGGCGCCACCGACTGCCCTAGCGTTACCCCCTACGCGAGCCTTCGTCGCGGCTCGCGGCAGAGAAAGTTGGAACGCTCGCCGCTCGCCGTTTATTTTATTTTTTTCACACTTGAAGGAGAGGAGACAAGAGGAGGAGAGTTGCGCGTGCGCGCGCGGTGTGAGGAGAAGCCAACGCACGCGCAGTGCACGCAGCTGGTAGAGAGAGAGAGCGGAGAGAGTAACGCGCAGCTGTTGGAGAGAGGGAAGGAGGAGAGTTGCGCGTGCGTAGTTCGAGTGCCGACTACATCGCGGACGCGGGACATAGACCCGAGCAAGAGATGCTCCGCATCTAATAAATAAGATCGACAGGTGCTCAAGCAACTTCAACTCGTCGCAAAGAAACGAACACGCCTAATATTTCGTCTGCTTTCTTTTCCTACTCTTTTGTCGCTTTCTTTCTCGTTTTTTTTCTGGGTACCATAAATGTCAGTGGTCAGGAATCGGCTCATTATAATCCCGCCTTCAGCTCCCCCTGGCGGCAACGGACGGCTATTACACTGCCACCGGGACCGCCTGTACATTTCAAAACTGCGACGGAAGTCATTTCACGAGATACGAAAAAGGATTTCAAATAATATTAAATAGGAGATCATTGCAGATAAAGAGTATTGAAAGGTTAATTTATTGCGCATAGCCGAACAACCTTACAATGACGAGAAACACTGTCAGTACGATGACTAGTCACAGCGATCTACTGACGGCTCATTCAGAGAGGTGCGAAATTCCTAGCCAGATGTGCGCTCGTGAAATCGCCCTATAGTGAGCTATATTTCCGCTACACAAGTTTCCGAACGTCAACTCCTTCTGCTAAGACGTGAAGACATAAGTGCTTTGGCACTAACAAACGCCTTGGAGCAAAATCTCATGAGGCTCAACATGTAGGTAGGAAGCCTCAGAAGCCGACGTGAGGCCATCGGAGTTGAAGCGAGAAGTGTGGAGGGACAGGCCCCGGCAATTACCAAAAACCAAGAGACACCATTGGACGAAAAGGAGAGCTGACTTGGTGCCAACAGCAGTTATGGTAACCCTCGGTGCCCCGACGCTCTGAGGTTGACCAAAACAGCTATTGCGTCCACTCTTCTTTTCGTCCAATAACGTATCTTGGTTTTTGGTCCTCGTTGGAGACGAGTTCTTCCACACTTTTGGCTTCACCTCTGGTGGCTTCACGTCACCTCGAGAAGATTCCTACCCCCATGAGTCTCAAGTTAGGTCCCCTAGTATGCCAGATCGAGGCAAAGCTAGGTTTCTTGTGTCACGCAACCTGGGGTCGCACGTGCACAACGTCTCGTGGATCGAGCTTATTCCAACTTCTAATCAATCTTTTAATTAAACCTTCGTAAGCAACCCAAGCAACATGTTATTTTTGTCTTTGTTAATTTCGCTTTTTATTTTGCATCTTCAGCTCCCCAAGAAACAAAAAGAAATACTACAAGGCCCGGCGAGGAGAAGATCTCCATCGGAATGACACCCGGAGAAGACGTTACAGAATCAACCCCTGCCGCCATAGGAAGCCTCTTCAAGAGTAAGATACCTCACGCGAAGTCTGCAGCCTATAAGTGCTAGCATTTCTTTATTCTAAATCACACATACAAATGCAGCTATATATCTATTGTCGTTGTTTTGCAAGTCCGAAATAGCCAAAGCAGCATTCCTCTTTCTCTTTCGTCGTGTTAATATAATGCCGCACTCTTGGATGGCCCCTTAAACGATAGCTTGTAGAACAGCGTCCAAGTAGGATACTCTCGGCTCGTTTCGAATACAGCATAATTCTAAATTTTGGTATTGCGTTGACGAGCAAAGGCAAGCACTGTACTTTTGCGTTAGCGTTGCATGTTCTACGCTGCGCGTGTACGGAGCCCAAACTACGTCTTGGGTTGGCGCATGTCGACGACGCGCATGCGCAGCGCGGAGAACGCAGCAGTAACGCAAATCTACTTTGCTTGCGTTTGCTTCTATACGCAATACTAAAATTTCCTAATATCGTCATTTTGAATATAGTGCACCCAGAGTAGATTGTAGTTAAGAAAACAAAATACATACGGAGCGGTGAATTGCAGGTGTTTACAAACAAATGTCTTCTGACCCACCACTTCGCAAAAACAAATTTGGCCGTTGGCAAGGACTCAGGAACCCGCCGCTTGAAAAACTGTGCTCTCATAAAGATGTTAGCTACGCGCAAGTTTTGCGCAGCTGTTGAATCAAAATATTGCTTGTACCTACCTCGTTGTTGAGCGGCCATGCAACGTAGATCGTAGCGAATGGACCTTCCCGTATTTCGTGAAAATGTAAATTAGTCGGCGGGTCAGTAATGAGTGGAGTGATACATCTAACGTACTTGGATTAAGGGAGCGTGCGACTATTCTCATAAAAATTATTTTAGTCTGCGCAGGTTCTGTGGTTTTCCTGCATTGACACTTACTCGGGTACCCACAGGATTCCCTAAGTCACTACTGTATACCTTTGTATTTGTCGCGCTAAACACGCTCCCTATTATATTTTCGAAGGTTCCTTTTTGTTTACTTTTTTCAATTCATATTTAACAATATAAGAAAATATGCTAAAAACACGTATCAAAAGGATTTTTAGGGTCGCTTATTATATTTCAAAATAAATGATACGTTGTCTGCATATCACAGTCAAAATATTTTTACTTTTCGAGTTACTAAAACGCAAAAGGACTTATATATCGACAAGCCAGTAATACCCGCGTCAGACGGCGTCCTAAAGGTCCTTTTCTGTAAATGTCCTTCTCACTAAAGGCCCTTTCCCTAACGGAGATGCTGCCACACGACCGACAAAAAGACATTTACCAGTGATGTTTACTACTTTGGGGCTGACTACAAACAGATGAAAACGAAACTAAATATATTATTACAATATTATTTTTATTCTTGTAAACGTTACTTTTTGGTACTTTTAATTGTTATAACAAGTTTTAAATGGGTATTTTGTAAAAATGAGCCTCATATAGGAGTTGCGTTTGGTAGAAATATGAAGTACATCTGGCAACGACGCTGTTGCTCGCTGCTGTCGGCGTTTTTTCTCTTGTTTTGCCGGCTGTTCCTCGTTGCCCAGCTTCGTTCCTCTTTTTGAACCGTTTCTGCCTGAGCTAGTGCCTAGTCGTCTTTCATTTCTTTTAAGTGAACAATCGACGATGGACTTTTCTTGCCGAGAGGCAATGTGCCTCATGCAGGCGCGTTTGCGGCAGTTCCTCGTCATGGAGGTGGAGCTAGACTCCATGAGGAGCGAAAGCGAGACTCTGGAGATGGCGCTCCTCGCAAATTCATTTACAATTGCAGCTCTTGCCGTGCAAGGAGTAGAGCGAATTGAGCGCGAGCTTTGGAGCTACGAGAGAGGTGAGAGCTGGTTCGAGACCACCTTGCCGCACCTTGGTGACAGGAACTTTAACGCCTGCTTCCGGGCGTTCCGTGCACCATTCGGTACCTGGTTGACGTGTGTCGTCCAGCGATGGCAAGAGAAGAGACGAAAATACGGAAAGCCATTAGCGTTGAGAAGCGCGTGGCAATAGGCCTGCATAATCTCTCTTCGACTGCCGAGGACAGAACTATCGCCCACCTTTTTGGAGTCGGTCGCTCCACTGTAAATAGAATTCACCGCGAGTTCTGCGCAACAGTCGTCGCCAACTTGGAGCAGTCCACGGTGACTATGGTGCGCCAGGGTGAGCTGCACAACCACATGCTGGAGTTTGAAGCGATGTGCGGCTTTCCCAGTGCCATCGGCACCCTGGACGGTTGTCACCTGGCTGTGTCATCGCCGAAGGATCAGGATTGTGACTACCACAATTATAAAGGATGGTAAGTTACAGTGAACCATAATCAGTCCATGCATCGCTTCAGTATTGTTTCATTATAACAAGGGCATATATATAATAGTTCCCTTCTGTTCTTCAAATCGCGCATAGCCGACGCGTAGCTGCTGGAGTAGTAGCTCAAAACTGTTGGGTGTTTTGCTGGGGTATATCCAGGAGGAGATTGCCATACTTAAGAGTTGAAAACGGGACATCAAGAAAGAGGGCAAGGGGAGGGAAGGGGGGGGACAAAGCGAGGGATTAAAAAAGCTCTGCAACAATTGAGTTATCCGTGAAAGGCACTTCTGGGGCTTTTCATTGAGTAGTTGAGTACACAAGTACCTTTCTTACGTGTTCTGCAAAAATTAAGCATGACAAATATAGTAATAATGTAGGAAAATGCCCTGTACACATCTGTGCGAACAAAACTTGTTGAAAAATGGAGTCGCAGAAAAAGCTAAAACTGTACTTTATTGGAGATAGCATTGTTATACTGTTTATTCTGATACACTCTCACAATTAATCATTTTTTTTTTGTTTTCTTCCACTCACCTGGTGCTGATTTTGTAAGCAAGTTCCCATGAAAACGGGACATTTGGTTATATTCTTACAAAATGATGGGACGGTAAAAATAAATCTCTAAAACGGGAGTGTCCCGGCTGAAACGGGACGTCTGGTCATCCTAACCCAGGAATTGTTTTCGGGGAAAGAGGTGGAGGGGGTTGTTAAGCTTGATATTTACTACCCTTGCCTTTAAAATATGCAGCATAATTTAGGCATCATTTATATTTTAAAGCTCCCCCCCCCCTTTAAAAAATTAATAAATGATATCTGATGCATAGAGGGAGAAGAGGAGGCATTCAACATGGTGAGTATACCCTCTGGGTAGGCACAGGTGGTACAAGTCTTTTTGGTGACATAGCGCTGGTGCTTCATGTGTCGGACAAGCTCAGAGTGGAAATTGAAGCCTCGAGGACGTGCAGAGAAAGTATGTGGTAGAATGATCTATCAGTGGTACACTCGGGTTTTTCAACACAAAATGCTGTTCAAAATCAGCAGAACTGAACTGCCCAAGACATGGGGACAAAATAGGGTTTATGGGTCATCCTGAACATGTGCGGGGCTCTATGCGGAAGGAGTTTCTTGTGGGCAGCCACCGTGAGTCGAGCCCCTTGCTTGTACCCTTCAAAGTACGGAATGATTGGACAGCATCGAGAAGCTATAACCTTCGCTTGGACAATACTAGCTCCTCGCAATGTCTTTTAAGTGCAAGCACCAGGATGTGAAAGAGCACAAGGCACGATGATAAAATATGCACAAGAATCAAGGGTCACACCATGCATAGTCTCCATTAAGGTGTTCTCTGGGGAAGCAAGGAAGGGCGCAAGTCTGAAAAGGGGGGTCACGGAAGTTGTCCAAATATGAGGTACTAAAAAGGCTCTTGCTGTCATCTGACTACTGATAGTGCTCTGTGGCACGTGGAGGCCACTAAAAGCTATGATTTTGCTTCATATGGCATATTTAGTAAGTTTATTTGTTAACGTTTTGAAGTACTAAGTAAGTGTCCTAATTAAAACTGTAAACTCTGGTTAGTTGTTTATGAGAAAAGTTTGAGTGGAGTTGTACTCCCACTGAGCGGAAGTATTGTGTAGCCTCACAGGATTACTTCTTGTATTTTCCTTGTAGGTATAATGTAATACTTCTGGCAAACGTCGATCACCGACACGTTTTCGGTATGTGAACGTGGGCTCACCAGGGAGGTGCCACGAAGCCCACGTTTACCGACATTCAAGGCTGCCAGCACTTCTCAGCGGGCTCCAGGCACCCCTGGTCGTGAATGGGACTGCTGTGCCACCCATCGTGCTGTGCGATTCAGGCATTCCCGTTGACTCCGAACCTAATGAAGCCGTTCCCCCATGGCACGGTTTTAACACCAGCTCAAGGGGACATTAACCACTGCCTCTCAAAGGAAAGGCGCGGTGTAGAGAATGCCCTCGGACGACTGAAGGCGAGATTTCGTAGTATCATGGAGAGAACTGAAACAATAGAAAATATGAACACTCTCTTCCGTACCTGCTGCATCCTACACAACATCTGTGAGCGGTTGAACGACCCCGTGGACCCGCAAAGCCTGAAGGACACGCTTAAGGAGATGGAGAAGGCATGTCCCAATCAGCCAGCTCATACCAGAACTGTCGAGGAGCTGAGCGGCCCAGCTGTGCGTGCAGCTCTAGTTGATTACTTCGCCGCACATATAGAACTCGGGTTGCGTCAGTAATGCGTGATCACCCATCACGGTAAGCAACCAAGTTGCTGGAAAAAAGAAAATGTGTAAAGACTGCAAACTGCGGGACATAGACTGTAATGCTTGTCTTGCCTCATGAGCCCTACTAAGGAAAGTGTGGCTCCCTATTACACGTTACAAACGTCCCTCTTTATCTTGTGAACTACACAATGCAAACATGCCATTACAATCAGTCTCTGCTATTTTATGAAAACATACATATACCAGACAGAAGAGCATAAGTTCCTTTCTTTGGCACACATATCTTGTGAGATCCAATTTGTACAGTGTGTCAACCAAGCCATTTGTCACTACCATGATCTACTTGAAAAGAATGTGTGATAGCAAGTAGTTTAAAATTGGAAATGTTAATATATATATATATATATATAGAAGCTTTAAAAGGTTGCACCATTATCCCCTTGAGAATTCCTGTACATACAGTGTACTTGCACTAATTCAAACTCATATATTTAATACTTTCGGTTCATCCAAACATATTTAAATATTTTGGTTGTCCCGCTATGTTTTCAATGCATTTATAAGCTGCTTAATTCAAACAGCTTTTTCGCTCAATTCGTACTATTTCTTCATTGCGGTAGGTTATCCTGTACCCCCCCCCTCCCCCCCCCCCCCCTCCGAGCACTTGTGTACTGCGAGTCTCCCCGAGCACATTGTGTACTGCGGAAAAGCGACACCCGCGAAGCTCATGGGCATTGCTTTTCCTCAGTACGCTCGGTGCGCTCAGTGCGCTCGGTGAGAAGCGCACTTGATGGGACTAACCCATCGCGATTATGCAAGCAGTAGTCCTGACAATCTGCGTTCATTATTCATGTGTTTGTTTTTTAATTTTTCTGAGACGGTTAATTCTAGACCAAAAAAAATATTATTTGCATATAGCGAGCAAATTTATAAATTATCTGGATTAGGATAGCTGGGTGTCTCTTTAGGGTTAATTTTATGCCAAATATTTTGTTGACATGCCATGCCAATGTATGCATTGGACATTCTTATGCCACAGTTCATAGATAGTGGTACGTTAAAACTAACTGAGCTTAGAAGTAGACAAAAGGAAGGTTGTGAACAACCTTCATGAGTTCAGATGATTTTTTTTGTTTAAGCGTGGTACAACAGTAGTAAAAGACTTAAAGAAACTCTTCAATATTTAATTAGAAAATATTTGGCCAAGACCACTATTCGCTTCGAACTTCACCAATGTTTCATGTGTGCCTGCTTATAAATAGGCCTGTGTAGAGGAAAGTGTAAACAATATGCTTGGTATGTGTAACTATTCTATAGCAAATCGCTATTTGCCTCACATTATATTTAGATGAATTTCTGATAGTTAACCTCTGATATTTTAAACTAATGTCTCAGACTCCCTGGAGTTTATAGTAATGATAGTTGACTGCATGAACATTTTTCTAGTGCACGTCACCAAGAATGTAGGAGTGCACATAGTGGCATTGGGGGATCCTAGGAGTTTTGAAAGCATATGAAGGTGCGTTTTTTGGTGCAGGATATGCAGAACATTCAATGTATGGTACTCAATTGTATCTAAAGATACTTCCGCACCTAACCCCGTGTAAACAAGTGCACCAGATCATAACGCTTCAAATATGGGGCAAGTTCTGCAGTTCGGAGAGAAATATGTGAGGAACGACCGGCGCATCCTTCTCAGTACCGTTCAACCCTCAGCCAACTGCACTATAGTCGGTTGCAAGCTAAGAAAAAACCGGAAATGCCTCTCAGAGGAAAATGTAATCCTACGCCGAGAAACGCCAGCCTATCGTTTTCATGACGTCACGATTCTGTGAACCAATCGCGATCCTTTTGAAAAAAAAAAAAGCTCAACATGGCTGCTGGCCTTAGCAACGCGACGCTAGTTTCTCGTGACAATTATTCTGCTTTTTTGCACCGTGTTTTACGTGCCCGAGGTTACGCCACGAAATCTTAATGGTATCGGCTTGCGTTTGCAGCAGTGTTTGCGCGACAACGTGAGAATTCAGCGACGCTATCACCAACGAACATTTCGAAGCGGGCGCGAGGCTTAGCACTGCTGAGCCTCGCGCCCACTTATTATTTGCAATCGAAGGCGCTGGAAGACGGTACGTTAGACAGTATCTTGGACAGAAAATGAATTGGGAAGACGGTACATTGAACATGACTTTCTTTCTTTACTAAACAGCTATTTCGTTGACAAAAACGTATTCTAACTTATTTAAACGTCCTGAATGAATTAAATAAATATTGTAGTAGTTTAAGACAGGTTTACTGGAGGAAGAAAAAGCAACGTTGCTAGCGAACTACTTTCTCGATGGCGGAGGCACTTCAGATGGGCGCAATGCGCTTGTGGGTGGAGCTAAAAGATTGTTCTCAGGTTGCATCCGACTATAGTAAGTTACGCCGTCTCTCGTCGCCTCGTTCAATTCTAAGAACGATGAGGACGATGTTTGGATAAAATTAAACCCTTCCGATACACTTGGCTTTTCTCGGCCAGAGCTGTAGTAATTAATTTTGAAGTGTACTTTGATAGAATTGAAATTGCAGGTGGTTATCCAAATACTGATACAAGCTCCGGCATAGTGCACTGCAATTAGGGGAAGTCAGGCAGGAAGCAGACATCACTTGTATTTCTTTTCGCATTTGGTTCTTTCTAACCCATTGCGTAGCATGAAAAGAGGATACATAATTGCTCAGGCACATTGTGCCCAAACAGACTACGTGACCCGTGCCCAATAGATAAGCAGAGAAAGAAATGTGAGAGCTTCTTTTGTAGAAAAGGAATCTAAAGGCGTTGGGTACACTTTGGGTTATCACACGATAACTGCCCTGCTGCACTGATCTCATCCTTTGCATTGACGGAGCTGCAAGGAGCAACGGTGACCAGTATATTTAGAATAGGAATTCGAAAGAACATCCAACTTAGCCTCCACTTCTGTTACATGTGTGGTTTATTTAACGAGTTTGTATACTTTAGGTTATTTACTTTTCTTTCGGCTTCTCTTGCATAAGAACCAAAACGTCATGCATCAGCTGTAGCAGGCTGAGCTGTCTCTCTCTGAAGGATAGCTCGGCACTCCTGGAACTCTCCCAGCAGAGCCGGAGGGCACGCTGCTCATCAAGCAGCCCATTCATAAATTCTAGTTGCTTTTCAGCCAACTTCTTTTTATAGATTGTTCAGGGCTTTATTGCTGTGGCATCTCTTGCCCCTGGCCTTCATGCCCCCGACGCTGGAGGACCCTGTGCTAGTGCTTGGCAAGTCGAGGCTGGCCCAGGCTTGGACTATCTTCGGAGTCCATGGCACCAGCATCCTCGCAGATCACCTTCATCGTGTCGTTCACGTATGGTGGTTGGTAACTGAAGTCACTGATCTGGGAAAGTAATGCCGCTGCCTTCCTGCCTGCTAAGCCAGACACCAACAAATACCAACATACAGACGACAGGGTGATTGGCTGATCGGTGTCAGTTGCCATGGTGATCGCCATTTTGGGGCTTTCAATTCTCGAAGCTTCGAAAGAGTTGTTCCAACCAGTCGCACCAAGATCGCTATGGAGCATCATTGTACTGAAAGCGTTCCTCGGCCAATATAAGCGTCTTTGGCACTGTGTATACAATAATCGTATCACTCATGCTTGTCTCCCCAGATCTCTTACAATTATGTTGCTCTTCTTGTGCATTTCAAGAGAGGAAAAATATTTCTCCATGCCTCCAAGCACTGACGTCGCATGTGATGGCGTACATTTTCGTACTGCCATCACATGCAACTTCGGTGCTTGAAAGCATTGATAAAAAATTTTATTGTTTTGAAATATGCAAGAGGAGCTACATAATGGTGAGAGATCTGGAGAGACAAGCATCAGTGACAAGTTTATTGCATGCACAGTGCCAAAGATTCTTCTATTGGCCAACCAAGGAACGCTTTCAGTATGGTGATGCTCTATAGCGCGATCTTGGTGCGACCGGTTGGAAGGACCCTTTCGAAGCTTCAAAGATTTTTAAAGGCCCGAAATTGCGATCGCCACTGCAACCGAGATCGATCAGATTGTCACCTTGAGACGTTTTGTGTTCTGTATGTTGGCATTTGTTTGTGTCCGGCTAGCAGGCAGGAAGGCAATGGCGCTACTGTCACAGATAACGGTGACTTAAGTGGTAACTCGTGCTTAAGTGAGTTCATTAAAATGTGTAAAAGAATTGGAGGTTTGAATGGATACCATACCTCTTCTGCATCAAAGGAGTCTATGCACTCTTCCACCAGGCTGGCATCATTCACGGGGAGAGCCCCCAGGAATTTATGAATTTCATAAAAATATGGCCACGAGATTCCTTCGGATCCCGTTGTGGACCCCTTCAGCAGCTTCCTGGAGAAATACAGAACTTGTTTCCTTTTACAGTTGCAAAGTAAACAAATTTCGAAAAAAACAATGAACACCAGCATATTTATTATATTGAACAATGAATACGCACACCTGTATTGCCACATTTTGGCACAATGTATACAGCACAGTTGGAATGACCATCTCCCAGTCAAAGGTCGGCTCAGTCATATTTCAAGAAGTTCAGCATTATCACAGAATACATGATTTCTTAGGTGGTTTTTCCTACGGCTCAACTACGTCTTCCACGTTGCACTTGAGTGTGCTCCTACAAGGATTTTACACTATTTGTTTTGCACCAAACTTGTTTTTGTTTTTTGCAGACTATGTAGTCACAACAGGTATATGAGTTACTAGTTCACTGCAGCTAAGAGGTTACTTGCACGAACAGGTGACGAGGACCAGCAGAGGTCTGCACATTCTGCCTTTGTAACCGATCTGGAAAGTAGCACTACTTACAGGTTGGATTGTTTAAGGGCAACTTTTACATGGGCTGCGCACAGTTATATGTGCGATGGGGAACAGGAAACTACATAATAGGGAGTCTAGGCCAACTCGTTGAAGGACAGCTTGTCGAATAGGCCTATTTTTCATAAGTGACTGGTCGACGGGTTGCAAGTCAAAGAGATGATCTGGTAACCACTTTTTTAACATTGCAGCTAGCTTCTCTATCTCAACATGGATATATTATATGACCAGTTTATGTGGGTCACAATTTGTATAACCTCAGTGCACTCTGTTCTATATATTTGTTGAATCATAGATGTCTGGGTAGACTTATTTGTTTTATTATTAGGTACTGCTTCAATAATGCTTCTTGGGCCACGCAGGTACTCTGTAAATAAAGAAAAGGCTAGCACGAACCGGTGCATGCATGAAGGATATGAACAGAAAGACGGTGCAGTGTAGCATGGACGACCCTGACAAGAGGCCCATTAGTTTGGGAGCACCACAAAATGTGATGAATTACTGCTTCAGTATGAGCTCCCATCTGCATTCATGAGTGTCCTAGAGATGACAGAAATTTCTATATTCTTGGATTGTGAGGGGTCAGAAATGCCTGGTCTTGGTGTTCCGAGAATGCGTCCCATTGGGACACGCAGTTCGTATAAAGAGAACACAATACAGGCGAAAAAATGAAAGCAAATAAACAACAACAATAAAAAGGCAACCTAGGACGTTTGGAACATTTGACGACTTGCCCGTCGACAAATTGCCCCTTTCGACAATGTCCTTTCGATGAGAAAAATAGAAAGCAAATAAACAACGACAATAAAAAGGCAACCTAGATCAGGAGTCGGCAACCTACAAAAGGTTGCCGACTCCTGATCTAGCGCGAAATTTCCACGCGTTCTCATTCACGACTGACGCTCGGCAGCGTTGCTCACCATATACAAAACGGGGAATGGCAGTTTCAAGCAGCGCGCTCGCACAAGTGGAGAACAAACCAGACGCTGTAAAAAGGAGGCTGCAAAAAACACTTCCCTGTAGATTTGCATCAGGTATTCTATCTTCGTTGCCGCTTGCATGCGGCTCCTCATTATGTCCAAGCGGCCAAGAAGCAGCACCATTCTGTCGTACACGCCGGCGTTACGCTACTGGCGCCGGAGATCGCCGATATTATCTTCCCACACTTGGAATAGGGCGCGGGTCTCCCCCTCTGTCCATTGAACCCTAGAGCCCTTGGAGTTTGCGGTTTTCGTGTCGCTTGCGTCCGTGTCAGCCATCTTGATAAATGGGGTATCCGGTTTGAAGAATGCGCGCGATTGCCTGGTTTGAACCGCGAGAGTATGCCATATTATTATTCGCTTGCGGAGACTCCGAAAACACAGAAGAATACCATATTTCCATAGTTACAGTCTTCACGCTTTCTATTTTCACAGTTTTAATTATAATACAGTGCCAATTTTGTTTACGTCCACGGCATCTACTGTCGAGAGTACTCCTTTACGTCGGTAAAGGCCGTTAGCGAGCTCCTTTCCCGAAATTGCCATTTTAGGGGAAAGGGCCTTTACGGCGCCGTGTGGCATGAACTCCTCCTTTTGGAGAAGGTCATTTCTGCTAAAGGAGCCTAGGGTCTGACAGGGCTATTAGTTTTCTAAAGTGACGAAACGTTTTCGGGAACGAGCCTTTGCGCTGAATATACAGTTTCTAAAACTTTGAAAAACATTGAACATTTTGAATTAATTTGGTGAGTCTTGGAACGATGCTAGATTAAAATAATAAGCAGCTTAGTTACTAATGAGAAATGGTAAGAACCGCGTTCAGTACAAATGTGTACCCTCAGACAATTAGCTAGGTTTAATAAAGTCTAACTTGGAGACATATTCATATTTATGTGTATTCACATGTAAGTAAAAAAAAAAACAGTTTGCATAATTGACTGGAATAGCGTTTTGGGGTTGTTTTGCGAGATCTTTCGTTCTCAAGCAGTGGCTATTTTAGATCAGCGTTTGATTTAATTGTACAAAAACATTCTTTAGAAACTTATTGAATAATTATTTATTATTTTTAGAAATCATTTTCAAGCATTACGCGAGAAAATGTATAAATCAAATTACCCCATTCAAAAGATGCCAGAAAGATCGAAGCACGGCACAGGCAACTAATTGAGACAATGACTGGTTTACAATTCCGAATACTGTTTTTAGTGTCATCACTTGATTACTAAGGACAGTAATAAACACACCACATTTTGAGTTGTTATTTATTCATTTATTTATTTATGTGTTTTCTTTTAAACACTGCGATTCTTAGGTGACATTTTAGCACTGGGGGCTATAGTGGTGGTATTATCCCACCCAGCATTTTCAAATGTGCAAACTTGATGACGAACAAGAAAAAAATCTAACACCTGTAGCAAAAGAGAGGTTATATAAGACGGTATGCGAATAGTCACAAAAATACTACAAAACTACATAAATAACAACGTTATTTCCGTCAGTTAATTTTGTTGGACACATAATTCACTAAACAATTAATCTGCGAGCAAACAGAAATTTAAATCAGTGCGTGTCAAAGTTTAGTGGCATATCTTGATCACAAAATAATTAATTAAGAATTGCGTACTTTGCAGTGAACTTTAACTAATTGTTACAAGTGAAGTCGATAATGTAATATTTTCTTCCAAAAGACCGGTCTGTAGTTATGCCATGCGTTACACCGATGTAGAATGGACTGCATTTCATTTTGTACGGGTGAGCCACTAACATGCGTAATCGTGCAATAAATTTGCGGAACCATTTGCTAATAGTTGGAGAGTGAAAGAAACATACAGGAAGATCGGTGATGTAGACGAGAAAAGGAAGTGTTTCGAGCACGTTCCCTGAGGGAATGTCTATGTTGCATTTGATTTAGACGACACTCATTCATCCAGGATGGGACCCACGAGAAATAACAAGGGAAGTCTAGGTAACAGTAACGGGGTGAATTTTTACATTGTGCAGTTTTATTAGAAGACAGTTACAAGGCTCTCAATCGAATGTGTATGAAGCCTTGGAGAATAGCAACGGCGTCTTTTTGGCTTCGAAATTAAAATTAATGTAATGTAAAAAATAAGGGTAGTGCATCGCACAACAATGCGTTCCTGATTTCGTGCTGACTTATGGAAGAAAACCAATTAATTAAACTTAATTAAGGCACAAAATTTTAAAGCTCTCTTTATGTTACTAGCATTCCGTGGGAATACTGGTGAGTATTTTTGGACAATAATAAAAAAATTATATTTCTATCTCTTTTGTAGATACCTCGGTAATGTTTTTAGAAATATATTTCTATCTCTTTTGTATATACCTCAGTTTGTTTTTAGCTGAACCAAATTTTCAAAAAAAAAAAAAAAGGAACATGAGATCGAGTAATTTGAGCCCTGGGGAAGTGTTAGTGGCCATGGCGGCCTTTAGAAAAAAGGTGAAATTAGATAATTAGTTAGCTAATTAACTAAAATGTTTTAGCTGACTTTTTAATTTTTCACTTGAGGGCGCATATTGTATTTAGAGGATTGAAGAGCGACCACAGTACGGTCTAGCTGTGTCGTCAAATTTGGATAAACAAATTCCTGGTAGGCGCTACGAGGTCGAGAAATGTCACTATGGTAAATGGCGTCAAACCGAAACTAAACAGGAACGAGCGCCGGTAAAGTTATCGCTCCGCACTTCCGGGCATGTTACCAGATGCTAATACAGCACAAAATATATCGTTTAAAGAAAAAATACAAAAATCTTTTTTTTTATATTATTGATAAAGTTGATTTTCGATGTATTTGAAGACACCAGACTGCTCTATTATAATCTCTTGTGTGTATGGATGAGAAAAGCTGCAAATTAGAGAAATAATGTCCTCTTTTGATATTTTCTAAACACAAGAAATAGATGTTTACAAAATTGTCGCATTGCTAATCAGATAATGCTAGTCGGCATCTGTAAACGTTAGAGGAGCCTTAGGTTTAGAATGGAACGCTCTCTGTGAATATAAGATTGCTTGGGCAATATAACATAATCGAACAAACTCGTTGGGTTGGGTATATTGATTTATTGCAATAAAATATATATAGTAACCCCATGTCTAGAAAAAAAGAAAAAAACAACCTCTTTTAAAAAATAAGAAAATTTGTTTATTTTTACAGTTTTACAGGTGAAAATCGGATGTTTTGTGTGATTTTTGTACGAAGTTCTCTCACTTTTATGCAAACAAAAAATATCGAATTATTTTTAGACATTTTTCGGGTAAATCTATCGTATGCCAAGTATATTTTTTTATACACTTGACGAACAAGCCAAATTCCATTACTGAGGTAGAAAATGCCAAACATTGTACCTTTGACGTTCGGGTGACATATTTGGATCCTTTTATCTTCACATTCCTTTAATTGGAGCTTACCAAATACTGTCCTCGGGTAGTCCTCTTTGTAGCCTATAAGTTGATAGTACGTATGTTTGATTTTTATTCACTACCCACTTTTAATTACTTTTCAAACTCCGTGATAATATAATTTTTTTCATATACTTAGACTATTATATAATAAAAAAATACTTTTTTTAATTTATTTCATAATTTACAGACATATTGTTTTTCTATTGGCGAGTTTTGAATTCCCCCTTTTATTGTATTTTCGCTAGATGATGTCAAAAACACATCAACACGCCCGGGTCGGTAAAATGGTAGTTTCCGCAAGTTGGTTTCGTTGCAAGGTTTATACCTTTTATGTTTTCGCCTGAAAGACTCTATCTTGGTGCCGCTTCAATTAGAAGAGTCGTTATGGAGCAATATTATTATTCGACTCTATTAAATATGTATATCATTGAAATTAAACACAGCTGAACTGAAAATATGTTTTAAATACTAGTATCAAAAAGCAAAGCCGAGATTCACAAGTATAAATCTGCTTTTTCAGGGTTTATGTTTTAGCAAATTAGGAGGGTGTTTATATGAGTTCATTTTTCTAAATAAAGTTTGGAGTTTTTTGGAGCTTTCTTTTATGGGACACGGCGATTCGGAGTTTTCGGCTTTTATCTGCAGCGAATGAAACTCAGAAAACAGCAGCTCGCTAATTTTATCCCGCAGTTTTTTGATACATGAGACCGAATTCGACTATTGCCGTAGAGATTTGATGATGCGTTTCGCTGGCAAAAGTCGAAAAGTCATTTTCTGGGGAGTTAACGCGTACAAATTATAACGGAAAAAAAACGCGAAAGTTGTTTGACAAAAAACAAACAAAAAAAACACTGGAATTCATAAAATTGACAGTCTTTAAATTTGGAGGTTTTTGAATAAATCCGAATTGCCAAATATTTGACCGGCGAGTGTTTTTCGAAGTTCGTCGTATCTGATAAAAAAACGCAGAACCCTACCTATAAGGAGAGTAAAAGCCAATTGAATGCCTAACCGGGCATACAGAGATATCAGAAGCTTGTTCTGCCTTTGTGCGCTTGTGAACCGAGAATTAAATCAAGGATTGGACACAAAAATGGTTTATTAAGAGCATTAGGAACAAGAATTGGTCAATGAGAAGTGAAAATTCGAATTTATATGTGTGATTACTGCTTATTATAGTAAGTGTTTACATGAAACAAGCACACTATATTACGGAACACGTGATTTTATTTGAAAATACATAATAAATACAATTAAACATGGTGGTTACACACATTTCAGAACGCATTTTTCACCGTCGACGTGAAGCACAAAAAGGTGTGCATATAGGTTTATTCAATACAGGAACAAGGAATTATTTACCCGACAACGATAGCAGCAACTTATTCACTCACTTCCCTTTTTTGTGTATGCATAGTCACGCCCACTCACTTCCCTTTTTTGTGTATGCATAGTCACGCCGGGCTTAAGAACGAGACGGAACACTTCGAGCCAATGTCACCTCAGGTTCTTGAGCAGGAATATGAATTGTGGACCAAGCATTCGAAGAGCGTATTGTCACGAATGAACGAGACGAGAGGACGAACAGTGAACTGAAAATGAAGGCTTAATCGGCATACTTGTGCCAAACAAAATAAAGAACGAACGAGCGTCGAGGCAGCCGGAAAGCGGGCGGCGATTTGGCGGCGTAACAGCAAGTGAGAACGAGACTGACTCGACAAGCTCCCGCGCGGCTCCTTATCTACTGCGCGTGACTATCTTGAAATCCCGGCAAAGACGCTTCGAGCGTCTCGCGCTCGGGGCGAGAATGAACAGGCACTTTCGAGAGCAAGACAGCTGGACGAAGGTTATAACCGGAGCAAGAATGAACGTGAATCGTCTAAATGTCCGTGACCGAGCGTTGCTTTTTCGGCCGTTTGGGCGGCATTATCCCTCTTTTGAAAAGCGCATCGTCCCAATGCAACGCGAAAGGAAAACAAAAATAGCTAAACACACACAAAAAAACAAAAAAATACGGTGAGCCGAAAAAAAAACATTCAGCGTTAAATCCTAACGCGCGTAAAACGGCTTAAGTCGAGCTACGTGGACCACTTCGGTTCATTGCTAACAGCATTTTGATAGTCGGGTTTCGTCGGGGAGCACCTCGTAGTTCAAGAACCCAAGGCGGCGAATGAGCTTGTAGGGTCCGAAGTAGCGTTTCAATAGCTTCTCGCTGAGGCCGCAGCGCCGAATGGGCGTCCATGCCCACATCCTGTCTCCGGGCAGGAAGTGGACGTCCGGACGACGAAGGTCGTAGCGGCCAGCGTCAACACGCTGCTGGTCTTGAATCCGGAGTCGGGCGAGCTGGTGGACTTCTGCGGCCTGTTGAGCAACCAGCTGGCCGTCGTCGGTGCCGTCGTCTGTTGGGTCGTGGGGCAGCATGGCGTCTATCATCGTCGTCACCTTTCTGCCGTGCACCAACTGAAAGGCTGTAATCCCAGTGGTTTCTTGAACCGCCGTGTTGTACGCAAACGTGACGTAGGCCAACACCTGATCCCACGTCTTGGGTTTCACGTTCATGTAAGTACATGAAGATCATGTTGGCGATGGTCTTGCTTAATCGCTCCGTCAGCCCATTGGTCTCCTGGTGGTATGCCGTTGTACTACGGGGTTCGGTGCCCCTCAGGCGGAGTATCTGTTCTGTCAGTTGCGCCATGAATGATGAGCCTTGTTCCGTAATCAGGACTTGGGGACCGCCGTGTCGGAGGACGATAAACAAAATAAAGAACTTGGCTACTTCCACAGCGGTTCCCGATGGGAGTCTTTTTGTCTCGGCCTACTGGGTCCGGGTGAGGTAATCAGTTACCACGATTTTCCAACAATTTCCTTGCATCGACGGTGGGAAAGGTACAAAAAAGATTCATTCCAATCTGCTGAAACGGTGCAGCCGGGGGTGCGATCGGCTGCAGGAGGCGTGCCGGCTTCGTGGGCGGTTTCTTCCATCAGCTGGCACTCGTGGCACGATCGTGTGTAGAGGTGCACTGTCTTCGGCAACCTGGGCCAGTAGTACTTCTCCCGGATCCTTGCGAGAGTCCTGCTGCAGCCAAGGTGACCTGATGTCGGGTCGTCGTGGGAGGCTTGGGAAACCTCTTCTCGAACAATTGTAGGGGTAACCAGGAGCCACGTAGGGTTGCTGTTCTCGAAGTTCTCTTTATAGAGAATCTCTTGCCGGACGAAAAATGTTGGTAGGGCACGTGAAAAGGCTCCTGGAATCGATGCCCCTTGTGTCTCCAAGGGGTCGACCAGTGCGCGCAGCTCAGGAGCGTCCCGTTGGAGCGCTGGTGTGCCGTTAACGCTCACTGCGCCAATAAATCGACCATCGCCGTCGTAGTCTTTGGCACAGCCGGTAGCTGACTCGAAGGGGGCTCTGGACAGGCATTCGGCGTCGCTGAGCTTTCGGCCTGACTTGTAGATCACGGTGACTTCGTACTCTTGCACTCGTAGGCTCCATCGAGCAAGGCGTCCTGATGGTTCCTTCAGGCTCGCTAACCAGCATAGCGAGTGTGGTGTGTGACCACTCGAAAAGGGCCCCCGTATACGTACAGAGCGCGACACTGTTAGCGCGAACAAGCGATCGTCGGTTTTTCCAGGTTTTCTCTTTGAAACAAAGGGATGTCATCCAAGCTATTGTTGCTACGGAAAGAGCTCATTTAGTTCTATAATGTAAGCGATAAAATTTCGTGCTGGCTAATACTATTTAGAAGAAAAATGCGAAAATGCGCCGATGTCGTGTTCGCGCTAACAGTGTCGCGATGTGTACAAGCGGAATTTCGTGATGGCCCAGACGACGGCGAGACAACCCTTCTCGGTTTTCGAGAAATTTCATTCTGCGTTCGACAACGTCCGACTATACTCCGTGTGACTAGTTGCGTGCAGTACAGGCGAAGGCAACGCCAGGCGAGAAGAGAAAGGGGAGGCACTAGAAAGGCTTGGGCAGATCCTCTTCACCTCTGTAACGTTCCTAGTGCTCTTTCTTTCTCCCCTTGCCATCCAGTGCCCTCCCCCCTCGTTCCGCCTTCTGAGTGCTCGCTCTTCCTCTCTTCGCCTGGCGTTGCCTTCGCCTGCACTGCACACAACTAGTGACAATGAGTATAGTGTAGGCGACCACGCGCTCTCTACCCTCTTTTCGTTGGACCAGTACAGCGCTAAGTGCCGTGTTGCCGGCATCCGTGCGAACTTCTATTTCAGCTGATTGGTCGAAGTGACCAAGAATGGGTGGCAAAAAGAGGCGTCGCTTCATCTCCTCGAATGCCTTTTGTTGTTGTACTCCCTATTCGAAGTTTAGGGTTTCCTTCATGAGGTGCGCGAGCGGCGCAGAAAGCTTTGCGAAATCCCTGTAGTATGTGCAAAGTCCCAGGAATCTTCGGAGGTCCTTCTTGTCGGATTACGGTGGAAATGCCGCTACGGCGGGAATCTTCTCAGGGTCAGGGCGACCACCTTCGTTGCTCACAACATGGCCCAGGATCTTCAGTTGGCCGTAGGTGAACCGGAACTTCGTCGGCTTGAGGGTGAGTCCGGCGGTACTGATTGGCTGAAGAACGGCCCGAAGGCGCCGCACGTGCTTGTCAAGGTCTGTGGAGAATGCAACGACGAAGTCGAGGTAAACGAGACAGCTCTGCCATTTGAGGCCTGGCAGCACGGTGTCCATGACACGCTCTAAAGTTGCTGGCGCCGTGCACATTCCGAAGGGACTCACCTTTGAACTCATACAGCGCATAGGGTTTGACGAAGGCAGTATTCTCTCGGTCCCGTTCGTCGACTTCGATCTGCCAGTAGCCATCTTCAGGTCCATCGACGAAAAGTATCGGGAGTGGCTCAGCCATTCCAGTGTGTCGTTAATGCGGGGGAGCGGATACACATCTTTCTTCGTCACCGCGTTGAGCCGCAGGTAATATTGAAGCGTTCCGTCCTCCTTTCTAACCATTACAACCGAAGAGGCCCATGGGTTGCTCGAAGGCCGGATAATGTTGTGGTTGATCATCTATTGCACTTTTATTTATTTATTTCAGTACCCTCAAGGCTCTGAGGCATTACAGAGGGGAGTTGTACGAGAAATATTTGGAATACAAACACTAAAATCCAAGTACTAAAAATGTAAAAAAAAGTGTAAAGAAGTTTAGATATTATAGATAAAGAACAAGGCAAACAAACAAAGAAAAATATTAACATAAGTGTCAGGTTCGTTCGGGAAGGTGAGAGAGAATCATGGGAACCAGAGCCAGCGGGAGAAGTCGAACGTACTTTACTGTAAGAAGAAAGAAAAAAAAAAGGGAAAGAAAAAAAAACAGGAATATAATCAAGCGTCGGATAAATGAAATAGATCTTGCATTCAAGGTAAAGATATGTACAGTCAACCAAAATAGTCATCACTTTGCATTGTCACCATGGGATGAAGCGGGTGGATCGTCGTTGGGCGGATCGTCGGAGAATGATGCCCGGCTCGCTGGTGCCCTTCGGACCAAGATGACGATACTGAGCGCGGTGATCCAAGCCTGGTGGAGTCGATTGCGAGGACGGGACGTAGCCGACCGGTTCAAACCTGGCGGAGTCGATTTCGAGGACGGGACATAGCCGACCCGAGCTCCGCAGCCCCAGAAGACAGCCGTTTAATCTCGCGCCTCGTCGGATTGCTTCGAACCCTGCTCGCGCCTCTTCATCCTTCTTCTTTTTTCGCGCCGCTGAAAATCTCTTCTTTATTCCTTTTATTTTTCATTGTCTTATAAACCATGACAATAAGTAAGCAGTCACCGCGCTTTTAAGTAAGTCCAAGGACGGTATGTTTAGCTATTGCGCGGAAAGGCGGTTCCACTCTGAAGATATTTTGGGAATAAAGGAGCTATAATAGGCTAGGGAATGCAACGAGAAATTCATACTTTAAATTGATGATCTACGCGCGGCGAGATGAAGACAAGATTTAACATTAGTTAGCTTTTTAGTGAAGTATTGGAATAATATTTTTTTAAAAGACGCTAAGGATATATTTTTTGGCGTAATGGAAGAGCAGGAAGTGATAAATTAGTTTTCATAGTTGAGACACTAGATGTGCGATGATAGTTAGTAAATATAAAACGAGCACCGAGATTCTGTAGCGCTTCAGAATCAGCCACCAGAGTTGAGAAACCCGGGTCTCAGATCACTGCGGTTTAGTCTAGTTTAACACGGAGAAACGTTATATACATGAGTAGTTTTAGGGACAGTGGGACTAACCGAAATTTTATCTTTAGGTAACCAAGTATGGAGTTACCGTTGGCGATAATATGGTCAGTATGTGTTTTCTATGACATGTTAGAAGTGATGTGCACCCCAAGGTACTAGTAGCATGGTACAGTTTCAAGAGGAATTTCAAAAATTTGAGTTGATGAAAGATGTAGTAATTCGACAAGATATTGTAGCGTGAGCTACACTGGAAGAGGTTGAGCAGCTTCGCGTGGCTCAAAAAGAGCCGTGCTGCGCATGCGCGAGGAGCAGTGACGTTACACGGCGCACAGTTGGCGCGTTGGAGCCGCCGCCACCGCGCGTTCCGCAGCCGCCGCGCGCGCCTCGCCGGTCTGCGCATTCCAGAGGAGTGACGTCATAGCAGCGGCAGACGCACTGGCACCGCCGCTGCCCAGCTGTGCGCCTCCGTTGCGCAGTAGCCAAGTCTGACGCTGCACCGGAGCCCCTTGATAGCGCCTCTCATTTTGTGCGTATAAGCTTACGCTACCTATATCCTGGCATAGCCGAGCTAAGCCACCGCAATTTTTTTTTTCATTTATTTACATTTGTTAGTATTAAGGGACATTTGCCGCAAAGAACACCTATCAGCCAAAGCTTGTAAGTCACTAAGCCTCAGCGCTTAAAATCGTCTTTCGTGGGGTGAAGAAAAGTAGGTTTCTATGCACGAACCACGGCCGTGAATTTTACAACAATTTAGTTGGGTAATATCTCGAAAAGAAGGGAGCTAAATTGTATTCTGTGTTTTCAAAGCAAAAGGCTTCAATGCAAGAACGCGTGCAAAGTACCCTCATGAGTGGGATCTATAAATATTTCGCGCATGCAAGAACGAGCCGATTAATAGACGTCCTTCCCAAAATTGTAAAATCCTACAACTCGAGCCACCACAGGACGCTGGGTGCTCGACCCATCGACGTCACTGAGGAGAATCAGACCAATTTCTTTCTTCATCTTTTCCCTCCTCTATAGGGAGAACCCAAGAAATCGAAATTTCGGCTCGGGGACAATGTTCGCATATTCAAAGAACGACATTCTCATAAAACGTACAAACAGTCCTTCACAGATTAGTTATTATATATCGTCGACACAATCCGACTAGGTACTCCAACAACATATTGCCTCGTCGACATGGTGAGAAAGGAGCTCGTTCTCGGTTACATTTACGAAGCTGAGTTGCAACGTGTTTCCATCCCCAAAAACAAGGCCTGGGTCATCAAGAACATTCTGAGAAAACGACGTGCCAGACATACACGTAGCGTATTATATTACATTTTTACTCAGAAAGTCTAGGAGGCGCAAAGTTGCCTTGTGATCTAGTTTTATCTCATACATCGAGGGTGTTCTTCCCGTCTAAGTTGATACACATTGAATGGACTCCGACGGAGAAACATCCACTCACTTGTGTTGCAAGTGTCTTCGCACCGTAGGTCATGTATCCGCGAGACATGAACGTCTGCCACGTTAAAACATTGTTCTAGGTTGCGAGTGTGATGTTTCTCCTAGTTTACGCAGATTTTCTTGGTATAATAAGCTTTCATTCATGCACGTATTGCCAAAACAAAGTCAGAACATCGATGAACTTTGATGCCTTCCGTCAAGCTTGTCTCGAGTGTGCAATGTCAGTACGGGTTTGGTGGAAACGTGGCAAGTCCGAAGACAATAACGTAGATGACTGGAAGAGAATGCACGATGGCAGGTATTTGATTCCTGACAATCGGTTGTGTGATTTCCATAACTAATATGCGGAGTCTTTGCGGTGATGTATATACAAGATGTTTCACGAAAAGTGGACAAATTTGATATTGCGAAAACTACGCGTCGCAACAATAAAGGCTTGTGTCGGTTTTTTTTTCTGAGCCAGTGGCCCATTTAGAAATATTATTGAAGTTCGGGATAAATAGGTTGTTAATTTTTGCGTAATTAACGTTTTAATATTGTGTTTAAGGGTTGGTTGGGTTTAATGGTTGGGATTGGCTATTGGGGTGATCGTGTACACTTTTACTACTACTTAAACCCTTATCATCCGAAGGCAGCTTGTGCCACTTCGCGGAGGTTTTTAATTTCGACGATTAAATCCGATTAATTTTGGAAGCGATTAGAAATAATAAATTATTTTCTATCGCGATGTCTAACAACTGTGGCCGACTTGCAGATGCTACATGAGGCCCACACCCACATCCGTGCCTAAAATTTTCATAATCAAAGCTTTTTTTTTGTTTTTTAAGCAGAAACGTAGCTCTCTGGTAACACGGCCCCGTAACACGCAGCGGACCCAGGATCAAATCCTTAAAAAACCGCGGCGAAGGCGACTTCCACGCATTTAAAAATATTGATGACGAACGCCCCACTCCCTACTACCACAACTACAACAGACGTCATTTCCAGTGGCGGGAGGAGCGCATAATTGCCATTTCCCTAATACCAATGTTCCCGATAGTGAACCTATACCTAGCGTACACTTGACTCACCTTTCGTAGAAGTGCCACACACGCTGCTGAATTCGCTTGAAGTCTCTACTGTCGGCCCTCGGGATCGCCTGATCCCACTTTTCAAAGTGCATCGCCCTACTGAAAAAAAAACAAAAAAAACATTTGAAATTCAAACGGGTGGCAAACTGGTCGACCCGTTTGAATTGAACGGGTGGCAAACTTGTCGATCCGTTTGTATCAAACGTGATGATGGGATACGGGTAACGGCTTGAAACGGTAGCCGTTTGATACGGGTGCCCGCTTGATGCTGGTGCCCGTTTGATACGGGTGCCCGTTTGATACGGGTGCCCGTTTGATACGGGTGCCCGTTTGATACGGGTGCCCGTTCGACCTGGCACGTGACCACACATTTGAGCGCGCCATTCGGATAGGCAAACTATTCGCTAGCCGTAAATGGGTATCGTCTGGAAAGTAGGTTATCTTAAACTTATCTAAGACGTCCCGAAACTCATAAGCCTATTTATAACAGGGAGAAAACACGTAGAAAAAGTGTGCTCGAGCACGTGCTTGCAAATGGGTTGGAAAACAGACACAAAAGATTGTTTTCAATTCTCCTAGAATTTTATTACAACTTATTCCGTAGACAAGTACAAACGTGCAAGCGATCTGTGAAATGTGAAGAGGCAGTCTAAGTTTTTATACATTTGAGATGATTGCAAAGCAAACAAGAACCGAGGTATTTCTAGACTATAATGGCAGACTTTCAGGGAAATTATTCTCCCGGCTGCCGCGAGAATAGACGCTGCATAATTCTCTAGATAATCTGACGAGTACGCGCAGAAGAACGGTCAATTGTTGCCAACAAGTAGGTTGCAGTGCACCTACCATAATAATAGCGGACATGAAAGATGCAATCCAAGATATATGGCGGCACGGCCAATGCAGGACAACCACAGAAACACAAAAACGATAATTACGGCTCCTTGGAGTTTCAACACGATGCGGCGCATAAGCTGTCAATTGCCGAACCCAACCAAACTGCAAGAATTCCAGAGACTAGGGTGCCTCAATGTCCTTCTGTTAAAGGGATACTGAACCATAGAATTTAGTGTCCATAATAAGTGGCGCACGTTCTTTCACGAGCCAGCAGCCGCCGGTGTGCGCGAGCACACGCAACAAAATGACGTCAAAGATCTCCATTCGCGGTTAAGATGGCAGTGAAATGCATGGGCTTCGGGCGAAAGGAGAATAAAGACAAGGTTTTCATCTATACTGTGGTGTCTGGTGTAAAAGGTAAGCGATTAATTGGTCTAACAAGCATGTAGCTTTCACTTGTAGAGATGAAAAGCCTGTCTTTATTCTCCTTTGGCCCGAAGCCCATGCATTTCACTGTCCTCAAGCGCGAATGGAGGTCTTTGACGTCATTTTCGTTGCGAGTGCTCGCGCACACCTGCGGCTGCTGGCTCGTGGAAAGAACGTGCGCCACTTATTATGGACACTAAATTCTATGGTTCAGTATCCCTTTAAGGGTGATGCCACCCTTTGTAGTACCCGATGCCGACAGCACGCGCTCACGGGGAAAATACAAAGAAATCGACGAAAACAAAATGTCGCCATAGCACAGTCACGCCACAAACGCGTGCAGGACACGCTCTTGCACGCGCTTCTGAACAAAAAAGAAAGATAAAGTGTGGGACAAAATGGCGAGATGTCTCCACCCTAAGCAAAGCGCACATGAAGGCACCCTACCAGAGACTATACTTCGTTTCACATTAGCTGTGAGCGAAGCCAAAGCTAGAAGCGCGAGACCAGCGCTTTTTGCGTTTCTCCCCAGCTCGCGCGCTCGAGCAAAGCCTGAACGCACGGAACTTTCGCGCTCGCGCTTCCAGCTTTGCCTTCGCTCGCACATAAGGTGAACGAAGTATAGTTTGACGAATTGCTTGTTGCCGATATACGCGTAAAACTTCTCGAACACTGATAGCTTTGGTGCACATCCAATACGTTGTCGCGAGACATCCTAATACGACTGCAGGAAAAGTCGACAGATCGAAGCAGGTAGGACGAAAGAAGCTCGAATTGCAACGGACAACAAGCCGACAAAGAAAAAAGCGTCTGCCAGGGGGCGCGCGTCCGGATCTCGGAGGTTATGCTTATCAGCGTGTAGCGTGCCCTCCTCTCCATCGGGCCACGTGACACAGGTGATTAGAGAGGAGGAAGGGGGCGAGGTAAAGGGCGGAGGACACCGGGACCCCTCATCCCCCCGCCCCCCCCCCCCCCCCCCCTCTCCTCAAACATTCTAGCATGACGCGTTTGTAACCTCGGAGAGCAGCGAATCGCGCGCATTTCAGCACGCTCGAAAGCTGGAAATGGCACCGGCCAGAAGCTCGGCTTGCGCCCGAGCAAGAAAGCACCCAGCGCGAGCTCGTAGTTCGACTGCTGCAACGGCGGGCGTGCTCTCGCAATGCTCGATGTTCTTGCAGCCACGTGTTCGCGCGCTACCTGCGCTGCGTCTTGAATTTACGTGAAACGGAGTCTAGAAGTGTAATGTTTTACGCGGTCGCGCCTTCTGCGAGAGAGATTCGGACTAAATACGTAAATTGAGGCAACAAAGAACGCCAAAGTTATAAAGTTCTGTCAAAAATATCGGCTCGCAAACGCCGCACGTTCACATAAAAAAAAAATTTTTTTTCTTGCAGTTGCAGTATAAGCGAGCATTAGCGCAATCAAGATATAAATATAATTACTCGCATTACGCGGATGATTGTAAATCAATGAACCGGCGCTCCCGGCCTTTTGGAAACAGGCTGCCACAGCTGAAATAGGCGTGCCCATGCCGCCGATTTGTACGTTCAGTATCAAACGGTTCCGGAGAGCCGTTTGATTAAACCGGTACAATTTGCCGGTCACAGGTCACCCGTCTGCGCAACATGGTCACCAGTTTGAGCAAATGTGCGACAACTTTGCCCAAACGAGTGGCCCATTTGCAAAAGGAGTGACCTGTTTGCCCAAATAGGTGACCGTTATGGCTCATACGGGCAACCCTTTTGACAAACTGGTGACCGATGTGGCTAAACCATTACCGGTATGAACCCGTTTACATTCATATAGGCTCCAAATGGCTTTTTTTCAGTAGGGCGTTTTCCTGAGAGAACGAAACTAATTTGTTGGAGCGCTGGTAAGCGGCATTTTTGTATGGGACAAACCACCAGCGCTTGATAGCGATGTTGTGCCCCGGCGCCTTCAATCACTTCATCACAAGAGTCCGCGAAGTAGAGATGCGGCTGCGTGCTCGCGCTCGTCTCAGAGGCTCGTCGCTAGTGCATGCACTTGCTCCCACTGGCACATCCACATACCACGTCTTTCATAGAAGCGCCGCTCGCCACAATATTGGCAGAGTCCGACGAAGTGTCCCCTCTCCCCAACGTGGTGGGGGCTTGCATGTCCCAGCACAGAGAACTACACTCTAAGAAAAAAGTTGGCCTCAAAGGACTAACGGCAGCATTTGGTCCTCTGGACTCCCAGTTGCTCCCCGAAAGGACCATCTGGATCAAGCTAGGTACCGTGCGCAAAAGCTGGGGACTAACTGCGCTCAACTGCGACTAACCGATAGGCGTGCGCGAGCAAAAGCATCCATTAGTCCCCCTTAGACAGGGCGCATCTGTATGGTTTAGTCCCCGAAGGCAAACGGAATTTTTGCCAGGAGGACGGATGCTATTTCGCTTGTCTTGGGGATCGGCGACACTCATCCCAGCGCGGCTGAAAGTGTTGACAAAACTCGGACGAAACTAGTGAATTTGTTTAATGTGCCACGAACGTTAAGAAATTACAAGGTAGAGCTTCACGCGTTGTGTGAATGCGAGTTAACTAATGTGTTGACTCGACTTCACCCAACTATCTCGTCAAAAATGATCCGTTGACATTTCACTAGTCCCATTCACGTAATTTGCCTTCGCGCAAAAAAAATGAGCATTTATCTAAACGCAACACCTTCAAATACTAACACTTTTTTTTCTCTTACATGAAAACTAACTGTTTGTAGAAGCCGCACTTTCAACACCAGAGTCTCGCAGTCAGAATAAATGGTCACTTCAATCGCTAAAACTGAGTTACTGAGAACAAGTCGAGCCTCGTCTCTGCGTCTCCCCGTGACCAGCCTTTCTGGGTATTCATATGTCGAACTCAAAATCCGCAACGACACACTTGATGCACGGCACGTTCCTATCAAAAAGCACATCCAGGGGCAGTATCCAGACGCCTTCATGCCATCGTCGTCGCTGTTTCAGATAACATTCCAGATGGACAACGAAGAACGAACCGCGCCCGGAACGTCACCCATGGCAACACCCTACTAATACAAAACAAATGCGAAAAAAAGAAGAAAAAAAAAGCCACTGGAGAAAGTTTAAAATACTTGAAGGGAGAGAGAGGGAGAGAGAAAAGAAAAAAAACGTGTTTGCTTGTACGTCACTCGATCGGCGTGTTGAAGATGGCGACCTTCTCCCGTCCTTAGAGGTCTGCTCTGTCCGTGTGTTGTGAGTGGTGGGAGGGGAAAAGAGATTTTCTCGTGCGCGACCTTCCCCCTCCCCCCAACCCCCTACCCCGCATGCTTTCTTCTGCTCCTCGCTCACGCGGGGGTCGGGCAGATGGGGCTGATAGGGTCCGTCGGGAAAATGGGAAGGGTTCTTTGTTTGAAAAGAACCTGTTTTTAGTAAGTTGACAGTTGAAATACAGCCTTCGTCGAAAATGGTCGCCGTTTTTTCTCCCGGTTTGTCTCCGATCATTGCGGGAACCGGTTTGGATTCGCGGTGCTGCAGGACTGCACTTGATCTGTCAAAAAAAGTTAAATTGGACGTTTTAGTGATTTATACAGCGTAAGGTTGGTCTGCCAGTAGGGGCGACACTGGTTTACACTGTAGATGAGCAATTTTGCCAGTGCAGTACGACTGCTAACCTGGGGTCTTTAACGTGCTCACGCAGTAGTGATACACGACCGCACGACGGTACGATGCTCATCCAGATCGAAACGGGCAGGGTGGGGCTCGAACCCAGGATCCCTGGGTTCTGCAGCGCGAGCTTTCGCTCCACGCGCGTCGAGCTGGGTGTGCGCTTCAGCCCACTCGGCCACCGATCCCCCCCACTTGGTCTGTTCTGAAGCTACAAGTCAAGGGAACTCAATTAAGGTATGTCGAAGTTAGGGTGCCTCAATGTCCTTCTGTTTAGGGTGATGCCACCCTTTGTAGTACCCGAAGCCGACAGCACGCGCTCACGGGGAAAATACAAAGAAATCGACGAAAACAAAATGTCGCCATAGCACAGTCAGCGCCACAAACGCGTGCAGAGACACGCTCTTTCATGCGCTTCTGAACAAAAAAAAAATAAAAATAAAGTGTGGGACAAAATGGCGAGATGCCACCACCCTAAGCAGAGCGCACATGAAGGCACCCTAGTCGAAGTACTTCTGTTTATGGTGCATTCATTAACTGCGGCTTCATAAAGTGTTTTATTTTGAGCGCGTTCTCTAGCTTGCAAAGCGCGCGCCATGCTCTATTCTTTTTGGCACCATAGTTTCTGATTTTGTTATGCAGCAAAGAGACCTGATATTCAATCGTATCAAGCGAAACGCCAGTTCTGCCGATGGCTTATTTTTTGTGTGTGTGTTTTGCAGCCCCTGGCAGGATAGCTTGATCATGAAGGCCTGTCCACACATGCAGCGGAGGGCTACAAACATAGCGCTGACCTTACGCAAAGCGCGTACTGACGGGAGCGGTCACCAGCTTTGTATCGCACCGTCAAAACTGTTGTTCATTGCAGACGAAAAGTAGATAACGACACGTGAAAAGCGTTAGATCAGCGCTTCGCTGCATGTGAGAACCGGCTTTAATGGAGACATTTATTCCTTCGTACACTAGACTGTCGCGTTGCTAGCGGGAGCTCGTGCCGTCACTTTGAAGCATAGTTTGAGCACGCACACGCTGGGGCTGTAATTCGCAGCGAGCGGTCTACTAAAAATCTAATATTGCGCTGGTCTGCTGTCAACAGATCGCATGTTGGATGTGAACCATTGTAGAACTTACGCAGCCTATTTGATATTTTACTCTGCGTGTGTTGTATCTCATACTTTTGTCGAGCGATCGGGTATTTCATGCTGCCCTGTTACTAATAATCCAAATTTCTCGCAAACAGGCAAGAAGCTGCCGGTGCCCCGATAAACGGTGCTGGGACCATGACCGGTTTGGACAGACGTCCCAGTGTCCAAGCCATCGTCAACGCAAGTGCACTCTTCGAAATTTGGCCTTATCGTGGATTCTACCGCCCAGGAACTTCGATTTCAGTCATCCTTAAATGCGATGTGTATCTACGAGGCAATAAAGCTACGTTTAGCCTGAACTGCACAATTTTGTTTCGGAGAAGTGTGGCTTGGGACCAAATGTAAAGGATAAACCTTTAGTCCCATGAGTCTAAATCCAAGGGCGCAACGTTTAGACCCAGGGGTTCAAGTGCAAGTGCCTAACGGTTGGTCCTCGGGGTTCATTTGAAACGGTTTAACAGTTAGTCCCAGGGGTCCAAGTGCAAGGGCCTAACACTTCGTCCTCAGGGTTCAATTGAAACGGTGTAACAGTTTGTCCCAGGGGACCAAGTGCAAGGGCCTAACAGTTGGTCCTCAAAGTGCAATTGAGACGGTGTAACATTTGATCCCAACGGAGGAACTGCGAGAGACTAATGGAGGGGTGCAACGGTTACTCCCCTTCCCGTTAGTCCCCGAGGGGACTAATGGGTGTGGCAACGCACTTGCTCCCCTCGGGGACTAAGTCGCGCTCCCCTTTTTCTTAGAGTGTATAATTAGTTCACTGTAGTGGGGCAAGCAAGTGAACTATAACTATAACTAGCACAAGTCTCAGGTCTAGTACACCATAGGAGTTGTTCACACCTGAGACGAGAGATGGTAGTCGCGCCCGCGCACACGTACGTGCCGTGGAGACAACGCCTGCCTCGGGTTGGAGGTGACTTCATCAAATTACGTGATATCCATCCAGAGTGGTTCTCCCCTAGGACGGGAGATGGCGGTCGCTCCCGTGCACCCGGCGGTGCCTCAGGGCCGATGACTGCACCAGGCTGGAGCAAAACATCTCGCTATTACAGCGATTTTTATCGACTGCTGAGTAACACCAGTCTCCATTTAGTCTTGGGTAGGAATGTTGACGGGTGTGCGGACTGTGTTCCCTTTTCTAAATACTTTAGTGACCACGAAGTTGTGTTGCGTGTGAACGAAGAAATAGAGTGGTTGCGCAACGAAATCTATATTACAACACGCACAAATCGGAGTCGCTGATCGTTTACCGCAAACTAGCATGAAAATTTGAAGACTTATTTTACCCTAAAATATTCTTGACGCTGGGACTGCTTTGTCCGATATCTTGCTATGATAAGCCAATATATTGTTAACAAAGAAGTTCCGAAAAGTATAAATTTTGTTCTTCAGCCGCCATTGCCCATATCTTTCATGCTCATAGTGACGATTGTCACACTATCGCTTACGAAATTAGGAGCTAAAGAAGTAAATATTAAATAATTAAATAAGCCAGATTATTTTGGCTTTGACGGAGATTATCGTGTTATGAGTATGAGAAGGTTTCCTTTTATGGAGGCCAGCCTTGCGCATCGACTGGATTCTTTGCACTCAGCATCGTAGAGCCTGTTGTTTACGCACATAAAAAATGAAAGCCGTTTACAACTCCCTGTAACGCCGGATTAGAGCGCAGCTCTTGAGGAGGAGGGGAAGGCACGAGGGGGGGGGGGGGGTCACGTGACCTCGAGGGGGGGGGGGGGGGGGGGGCCGGTGAAAATTTTTCGCTAGATTTAGCAGGAAAAGTTTTCCGCTAAATTTAGCGGTGAAAATTTTCCGCTAAATTTAGCGGGGAAATTTACCCATCATGCACCGCGCGGTTACGCCGACGGCGACGGCGACGCCGCTCCAGCCGGAAACGGGCGCCTAAGAGCTGAGCTCTAAAAAATAATCAAGGAACATGGATGGGACCTCGCAGTTTTGAAATGAGTATGACGTGAGGTGTGAATAAAAAAGGGCTCTGCCAAAGCCGCCCGCAGAAAAGTCCCTCCGTATATGAAGTGACATAATTTATTACTCATTCATATAAAAGCGCCTCAGAAAAACGGGGACAAGGCAGAGAATACAGCAAGGAGCGCTACGTACAATTGAAAGTTTTATTGAAAACGCAAATATTTAAGGACACAATCGCCCACCCCACATAAAAAGGCGCATTCCTTATCGGTAGTGTGCATCGACGCTGCACCTACGCAGCTTTCCTCTCCTGCCAGCTTTATACTGTACGCTTAGAAAGTTGACCACTCTTAGAAGAAAATTACTGAGAAGAATATGCCTTCTTATGTGGGGATTGCGATTGTGGTTATAACAAATTCCGTGTTTTCAATAAAACATTCAGTTGTAAGTGGCGTTTTGTGCTGTCTTGTTTTTCGTTTCCCCCCTTTTTTGGAGGAGCTCTTATATGAATGAACATGAACCAAGTAGCTCAATTAGCCGTTTTGTTGATTTATTGTTAAAATGTTACACCTCGTTGGTGCCTCCACTCAAACGTGGCAACGTGCAGCTAAAGAGAAAGAGAAAAGCTGGGAAGGGGGTTGAGTGATTTTTCGTTCGCATGAAATTTAATCTGCTGCACTACAACCTGCCGTACTTGTGTTGCTTTTATTCTCACCCACATCAAAACAGTTTTACAACCAGCGCTTCATGAGCTTGAAATTATCTCTCAGGTATTCCCCCGTGCCACACGAGGAAATAGGCCTTACATGTCACGACAGTGTTTGGGCATCATTATTATCTATTTCGTAGGAGCCCTGATTCGTTGAGCAATTGATAACTGGAGCACTATTATTTTCCTCTTCACAGACTACAGGAGGGTCTGCATACTCGGGACCATGCCTCCGAATTCCAAATACCAGCTGCCTATGCAAGCGCTGGACCCGTGTGACCAGATAGTGTTTCTCTTCAACCAGTTCGAGGGCGACCATCTTACTAACCTTGGTAACCAAACGACTCTGCTGAGTGCCTTTTTGACCTTGACAATGGGCTTCTTAAACAAAGAAAAAAGCAAATTAGCTACAGGTCGGTTTTACCCAATGTAGGGTAAACTGTCTTTCTGATGTTGAAAAACAATTTACCCAGTACCACTATCCCTACGGCCTGGAATACGCCTAAAAACATGCTACTACAGACTTTACACATACACCCTTTTTTTAGGGCGTAATTCGACCAGCTTCCGCCCACTCATGTTGAGTATAAAGGCCCGTTCACACTTGCGACAGTCGCTGGAGCGACGAGCGACTAGCGACTGGGTTTAGGTCGCGGAGCGACCAAAACAGGTCGGTAGCGACCGATTTTGAGCAGTCGCTCCCCGACCGATTTCTCAAGTCGCAAAACCGAGTCGCTGAACGGCGGAGCCAATCAGAGTCTCGTAGGAAGTGATACGTGTGTTTGTTTACATCCGGCACTGCTTCCCGCGGGATATAGCGACGCGCGCACGGTTGCGGTCACTGGCATGGAGTTCTCCGCGGAAGCTTTAATGCTGGACTATTTGTTTCTTTACAATAAGCGGCACCCCGACCACAAGGAACGGGGCAAAAAGCTGCAGGCCTGGAACGAGATCGGCGACATTTTCGGCATAGCAGGTACGTACACCCGTGAGCGATATGAAGGTGAACAGCCCTCCTCTTGTTTTTGACGCTCCTGCAAGTTTTGGAACAAGCTCTGTTCCAGAAGAGGACTAGAACGCAAAGTTTAGACCCTTGGCCACGTACCATTTGAGACGTTGACAGTTAATATAGCTTTAGGGAGCCGTAAAACAGGCAAGAAACCAAGTAAGGTGTTCACCTTCATATTGCCTTCGGGTGTGCAATATCACGGTTGAGGGAGCGCACGTATAGCCGTTGTTTTACGTTCCGAAGCACCATTACGTTTTTTTTTTGTTTTTTCCTGCCGGCACCTTTGATCAGAAAAACCTTTCAGCCGGCTCGAAAAGGTGTTGATTATTATCTGTTAAGTTGGCAGCGAGCCTGGCGACTCGTCGGTCGCTCAATCAGGTGTGAACACTGATGGTCGCCAGTCGCTTGTCGCTAGTCGCTCCAGCGACTGTCCCAAGTCGCAAGTGTGAACGGGCCTTAAGGGCGATTTTTGCCCACTTTTTTATACACAGTAGCTTCCTCAGTACCTCAGTAAAATTTTACATACCCATACCAAGTTTGCTAGGCACACGAAATATGTAAGGTTATCTGTAAGAAATAAAAGGAAGATCCAATGGTGGATTTTAAAGGCATAAGTTAGCATGACCTTTGCATAAAGCCACACACGTCCTCCTCTTAAAAAAAGTTCACGCTGACACCATTATATTTTTGTTTTGGCTTTCTCTTTTGCTTCTTCTGTTTTTCTACCTCTTTTTGGCTTTGTTACAGGATCAGTAGTTGTGTTTTCCAAAGGGGGACGTTTGTGGCCTTTCCCAAGGGTCATGCTAAGGCATTTAAAAAAAAGTAGCCATAAATCTTCCTTTATTTTTTTTCCGGCGAAGCGCCGAGTTTGTATTGCCCAAGCCTTTGTCGCACGTAGAGTGCCTCAATGCCCTTCTGTTTAGGGTGATGCCTTCGTTTTTACACTCTGTTTCATACTTAGCGTGCAACGCTGTCAAAGCTACTGGCGCCAGCATGGGGCTTGTTCTCGTTGATCATTTGTACGCGTTCTCGCGCAAACAAAACCATAGATAAAGCCACGCGGTCGCGCCCGTAGCTTTGACAGCGTTGCACGCTAAGTATGAAACAGAGTATAGTACCCGATGCCGACAGCACGCGCTCACAGGGAAAATACAAAGAAATCGCCGGAAGCAAAATGTCGCCTTAAGACACTCAGTCCCACGAACGCGTGCAGGGACACGCTCTTTCTCGCGCTTCAGAACAAAAACCAAAAATAAGCGTTCGAAACAAAATGGCCAGATTCATCACCCCAAGCAAAGCGCACATGAAGGCACCCTAGTCGCACGCAGACCCACGTCGGCTTGCCACTTCTTGCGCCACAGAGCCGTTTATTGAGAGAGTTTGGCCATACATTGGTTTGAATAGGCGAGCATCTCGGGCCAACCACAGGCCGCGAAACAGCACCTAGCGGTGGTCGCGTGCTCTAAATCTGTGCCACGACTATACTTCGTTTCACCTTACGTGCGAGCGAAGGCAAAACTGGAAGCGCGAGCACGGAAGCTCCGTGCGTTCAGGCTTTGCTCGAGCGCGCGTGCTGGGGAGAAATGCAAAAAGCGCTGGTCTCGCGCTTCTAGCTTTGGCTTCGCTCGCAGGTAAAGTGAAACGAAGTATAATTTGAGCCGTGCCGAGCGGAACTCCGCGTCTCAAGACGCTCGCGCACCCCACCCTTTGCACTGCTTTCTTTCAGCCAGTCTCAGGACGCTGTTCTAGCAGTGCATACAAAGGCATGGGCACGAGCGCGTGGCTTTGGAAAGTGCCTCCTATGCACGAGGTCTCGTACAAACAATAGCGTTTCGCTGAGCTAGGCTCACGCGCCTGTGCCTTTGTCTTCACTGTCGACATTTGTGAGATGGAGTAGAGGTCTCCTGATTGGTCGACGCTTTGTCACAAATTTAGTTTACGCTCTAAGCGTGGGGGGAATATTCGGCGCTGGCGGCGGCCTTTGCTCCGCCTATTAGCCCCGAGAGCGAACACACGCGTCGCTGTGGTCGGCCTTCCACGATTGGCCGAACGCTGACTATGACGTAAGAAAGGGGATTATCATCGACGGAAATAAGAGGAACGAAAGAACTTTAATTTTGACGGTGTTGGCAGTGTTCCTTTAAGAGCGCAATGATTTCAAGCTTCCACCATGCTATTTACAAGCACCATTGAACTTGTTGTTTGCAAGGTAATGACGTAACAAGGGGGAACCATAAGAGGGCGCCACCACAACTTCTCGCCGCTAATTGTCCAAACTCTCCTAATATACGGCTCTGTTGCGCCACATTCCTGTCATCCGAGCTATAGTCTGTTTACCCTGAAGCTGACACGGCAGCCAAGGCTACAAGCGCGAGCTAGCACGCGCTTTTTGCTTTGAAGCGCGCGTTTTTAGCGCGAGCGCTCGTTCTGCGGTAGAATACCTCAAAGCAGCGACCTCAAACTGTGGTGCTTATGGCAATCGCTACAGTCTCAGCTTAAAGGGATACTGAACCATAGAATTTAGTGTCCATAATAAGTGGCGCACGTTCTTTCCACCAGCCAGCAGCCGCCGGTGTGCGCGAGCACTCGCAACGAAAATGACGTCAAAGACCTCCATTCGCGCTTGAGGACAGTGAAATGCATGAGCTTCGGGCCAAAGGAGAATAAAGACAGGCTTTTCATCTCTACAAGTGAAAGCTACATGCTTGTTAGACCAATTAATCGCTTACCTTTTACACCAGACACCACTGTATAGATATGGTTCAGTATCCCTTTAAAGGGGCGATGCAACAATTTTTGTACTTGGCGCAAATACCGCTTAAAACGGATCCCTGACGTTAATGACCTATGAAACAAGCGTTCGTTTTTCACCCCAAGCAATAGAAGTCCCAGAAAAAAATTAAAGAAAAACGAGCAGCGTTCACCCCCTCAACTTGCTGCCAGAACAAGTGGCCACGTGATCTGGAGCGGATTATATGCCGCCAATGTTGATCATAGCCACGCGCTGGGGTTGGCAAAGCACAGGACACGCGCTGAGTTCGAGACATTGTTATGGCTCGGCTATTGTCGTCGTTGCAGCGATTGAACACGGGCCACTACCCAAATGCTTCTCGAGCTAGTAATTATCACGAGCCCAAATCGAGTGCCCACGCAATGCTCGGGTCCAATCTATGAACCGCATTCAAATATCGTCATTGGGGAAGACTGCGATCACCCCCAGCTACGTCATCAAATTTTTCAAAGGAGAGATTGAATGAAAATGATCGATTTTGTCCTTAAAATTACACCGCAACAAAGGAGTGTCTTGGCCAGTGGCGTTGCGTGTGAGTATCCTTGAGTCCCAGGTGTGCAAGTAAGCTCGTGTAAAATGAAAAACATTCCAATTGAATATCGTTGCACCGCTCCTTTAAACGGAGTGTAGGCGCTGCTTCCGCTCCTATGTCTCGTTCGCCCGCCGTGCACGCTTAGCAGCGCATCCGCTGCCTGACGCAGCTTTCGCTGTTCACCGGTTTCCCGCGCGCGCATTGGCTTCCGGCACCGTGACTTCAACTCCCTCTCGCCTTTTTCCTTCACTACTCTCCACCTCTCTACTCAGCGTGCTTCCCTTTCCACTGTTTTGCTCACAGACGGACGCAGTCAGATTTTCGCTGTTATGTAGTCACAAATAACACATTATTAATTTTGCATAAAACCTACTCCATTCCTCAGTGGAAACGTGGAGGCACAATAACCCCTCATTTCCGCCAACATTTCCGCGGTCAACCAAAAACCGAGAGATCCCATTCCTCATCTCAAGGTTCCGTGTCCTAAAAAGCCAGCGTTCGTCATTAAAACAAAAAAAAAAACGATTTCGGGGTTCTGATGAGCTACCAAATAGCGGCCAAGAAAGGCGGCCACTTGTTTCTCGAGATGCCTGTCTGTGGACTATCTTTGCAGGGTGCTTCGTACTCTGGCCAAATACTAGATAAAAAATAAAGATGAAGATAGCATTTTTAAGCAACAGGCTACAATTGCTAAATAAAGAACTCAGTGAGTATACAACATAATTTGCAATAAATGTTGCAACATCTGTTAAGTCCATAGGTTTATATTGCAATGTTTTGCCCAAGCCATATTAAAAACAAATTGCAAAATACAGTGTATCTACATTTCCTCTCAGGGAAAAATAGAAAATCAAGATGGTCAAATTCCGAATTTTTACTTTTATATTAAAGAACACGATGCGACTGCCACCAATCTTGTATGTCATGGTGTAGTCATTAATATTAATCGAACATATCGCCAAGAAGCAAGCATGAGATATGCCTAAAAAACGGGTGAGCCAAGTTAAAACTTTATACATTCTGGCTGAATGTATATTACACAGAATCGGTATTTGGCCGCAACCATTTTTGGCGTATTATCAATTTTGTTCAATGCAGATCTTGCAATACTTCACAAGTGCACAAATTTCCGTGAAAAAAAAAGTCTTTCGTTTGCGTGCCAAGCCCCTTCAGTGCCTCCTATAGAAGTTACACTATCACTGTCGGCTTTTCTCCACGAGATGTACAGGTCCGATGCTCCACCTTGTAATATGCAGGAGCGTCCACGTGGCACCGCCAAAAGGCCGTTTTTTTTTTCTATGCATGTGGTAATATTGAAAATATATCATATATGTGTTTTTTTTTTTTAACATGTAGAACACATTTCTGGAAGCGAACAACTTGATTCAAAACTTAATTTAAAAAAGTTTGTGCGAGTCAAATTACCGAAACTACCAAAACCAAACCAAGCAAAGCCAGGGGCTCTAATCGGGGCACTTGGCGAAAAAGTCGGCAAGGAATTCGGCGGTTGCGATTGGCCGGTGCCACGCTTGACCTTGACACCAACCAATCACGGCTCTCGAAGTCCTCGCAGGTCTTTACGCACTGTTTCCAGATTAGGGCCCTAGGGGGCCCTTGTGCAGCGCGAACACAGAGAATACGCTAAACGCTTCTTCGTCTGCTTCCGCGACAGCTTGGGAATTTGCCGGTTAACATAACTCGCGCGCATAGAACCAGTTAACGCCGACTCATTTTCGAAATAATTATAAAAAAATCGGGCAGTTCTGTGCCACTACACAGTACAGACACAGCAATAGCTCTGACAACTCACGGCAAAATGATTGGGTATTGTATCGGCGTCGCGTTCACGTACCGTGGGGTGCGTAAACAAAAGCGCTACGGAACAAAATAGTCTTCTGACCATTTTGTTCTGAAAGCTTTTGTTCCTATTTTTGTTTTGTAAACTCTGTTTCATACTTAGCATGCAACGCTGTCAAAGCTACTGGCGCGAGCGCGGGGCTTAATCTCGTTGATCGTTTGCACGAGTTCTCGCGCAAACAAAACCATAGATAAAGCCATGTGCTCGCGCCAGTAGCTTTGACAGCGTTGCACGATAAGTATGAAACAGAGTATAGCGTGCGAAAGCGCATCTCCCCGCACGAGATTTTGGCATTGACACTGCTACAACGATCACCTGCTATGTGTTGTGTTTTCAGACAGCGCGTGCTGTGGGCATCGGGTACTACACACACCCTAACGGCTCATTCACACTGGAAGCGCATCCGCGTTCACAAAGCGGTTGGGAACGCGGATGTATAAAGATCCAGTACAATTGCACGCGCACTCGATGACATCGAGTGCGCGTGCAATTGTACTGGATCTTTATTCAACCGCGGTCGCAACCACTTTGCGAACGCGTATCCGCTTCCAGTGTAAATGAGCGGTAAGTGTAGAGTGGTTTTTAATGCTGCGCCATAAATCAGCAGTAATCCCTCTGCTTTGCACGCAACGGACCCAGGTTTTAATCTTGGGGGCGACAAGTGATAGTTTTTCGTGGATTTGGCAACATGGACGCTCTATACAATGGCATCTACAATATCAAAAATGACAACTACAACTAGAAAAATAACAGAAATGGACGTCATTTTCAGTGGTGTGAAGACCCCTTAACAGCTATCGCTGTAAAATAAACCAAGAAATAATATTCCGCTGAAAACCTTGAGCTCGTCTCGAGCTTTAGACTGTCGGTCAAGGATGTTTACACACCTTGCTGCCAGTAATGCTCGTGCAACATCATGGAGTTTCTTGCGAAGGAGCTGGTTGGCTTCATTACACGACAGGTTTGTGCAGAACACCTTGGTGGCTCCATCACACGGAAGCCACACGTACTATTTGCCCTCTCCCTTTCCCTTGACCACTCCTCGGAGGCGGCAGGCATTGTGTAGCTACATAGGAGGTGCTGGCCCCTTATGCACTTTTTCAACGTACCGGAAATGTAATTCCATTGCCGACTATTAAAAAATCTGGCAATCACCTGGGGTCCGATTTTGGCAACTGCAAGAGCAAGAGCGATATATTCTTTGCCCTTCGCAGAACGACGGAAGATAGCGTTCGGCAACGGTTCGTCTACCAACGGGATTGATGAGTGCAGTTAGTCTGCTACGAAACGTCAATTGCAGAGGGCGATAAAAAAAGAAAACAGCGTGCGTCGTCTGCTAACAGATCTAAATAAAAGTTGATCACCTCATACGAACCACGCGCCGAAGTGAAGTGAGATCCGACCCACTGCTGTTTTTATGTTGGAAGCCATTAGTTTGGAAACCTCAAGTTTTTCTGCTGTCGTATAAAAGCTGTCAATGATCGGTGGATGAAGGAGTGCTAAGGTCAAAACTATCAGAGTCCGCAAGACCTTTCTCGCTATCTGTGTGTTGTTGAGACCAACGTTACTACATCAAAGCCAGTTGACAAGCTTGTGCATCAGCCCGCCCAATAAAAAGAAGCTGCAGAATCCGTGGAACAATGGATGATGATTACCTGCGCTGGAAAAGAAATTTATCGGGGTTTTTATGGTGAACATAACAAAACTTCGGCCTGGCCGCTCTTTACAATTTCTAGACCTCCGGTAAGAATTCACAGGCAGTCATGTATGTTGGTTGTATGATCCACGATCGAAGAAGGGTCACCCCCATTTCGACTCCTCGCATTCTGAATTCGTAAAAAGGAGCATTGTTTCATCTTGCCTACATGCGGCTTTGTAGAAATCGTGTCAACATGTGATGCATTCCAGTTTCATCTGGCAGGTGGAGTGAGGGGTTGCGGCCGGATTCCCCACATTGTTGTTGGTACCTGATGCAGAGTCGCTGCTTAAGAAAGTTAGGGAAAAGCCACAGAGTAAAAAAAGAGGCTAAGCAAGAGACCGATAGTCATTTCCTGCCTTCATAAAATATCCCACAATCTAAAAATGTGGCGGAGATATACCACGTGCGTATGGTGTTTTCTGCACCTAACAAACAAACATAGTAACAAATATGTAGAATGTACGATGGGCGTCGTGTATAGGATTCCGCTGACGTGCGACACGGTATACGTTGGCGAAACGGGCCGATGTATAAATGAATGATTGCGTGAGCATGCTTGGTCTCTGAGGTCGACAGTGGGAAGGGGAGAGGGGGGGGGGGGACACTTGCCGCTTTATTGTGAAGATTGTGGATGCCAGCCGGACTTCCATCACGTCACGATTGCTGAAAAAGGGGTTGATCGGATGACTGGGGGGATTTTTAAACACCTACACGATAAAAAAGGTGGGACTGGGCAATGTGTAAGTCAAACATCGGTCCTCCTACATAGTGAAGAGATATGTAATCTCGACACGTGCTTAATTGGCCTTGATGGTGTGGAATGCTTTTGTTTACTTCGGTGTTTCTTTTAAATAAAAACTTCAGTTGAGAGTAAGCGCTTGTCCTTTGTACACCCATCTACTTTGTCTTCGTTTCTTGTGCGCTGTGTCAAATCCACTGAAAATAAAAATTGCGCAAATGTTGGCACAAAAAAAGCATGATTCGGAAATAGTCATTCTCCTTTGTCCGTGGAGGCGTTCACTACGGTGGCGCTAGGAACGCCATACGCCCTCACCTGCTCGCGTGTAGACAGCAGAGAATAACCGAGTTCGAACGCCGCTCTTCCGTGGAGTTTGCCGACGGATAGGTATAAGAACGTTGCTTAAGACGTTCTCACTAAATGTTTTGCACTACTGTGAGCTCGCGAACGCGGGTCAAAAATGCTCTATTGGTTGATCACTCGCAAGCTGTGGTGCCCCTCGCTTTCACCTTGCTCAAAATCAAACCCCTGGGGCAAGAACCAGGATTGACGTTGAGAAGTTCGGCCATTTCTTTCACTATCACTCGACGACTTTATATTATGATACCTTCTACTACTCCAATATACTCTGGTTCCACCACTCGGTGTGACAGACACACTCGAGAAGAGTTTGCTACTGAACTCACTCCGTTTTAGAACTTCCTAGTTTATTCGTGCACTTGCTCGAATGAGACAAACCTCCCTACGTTACAATTTCATTCTACGATGGACTTCACTAGTTTTCACACCATTCCTACCCCAGAAACAGATAACTGAACGTTGCTGCTTTTAGGTGCATGAGTCAAGTGGGGCGGCGTTCATTGCGGCGCAACTCTGCCGTAATGTTGGTTGCATGTACTGTGTTTGCACCCGTAAAACGCTAGTAATTATTGGCATGACGTATAACAGCAGAATGTCACCGCATTTTGAAGTGTCATTTAGATTTAATAGCTTACGCTCCTATTTTATTAATTGTTTTTTAAACTTATTTCAATATACTGCCAGTCGTGTGGCCAAAGCAGGTTCGGAGACATTTTAAAAGTACAAGCACACTTAGTATCAAAAATGTTATCAAGTAAACCACATATGTTTAACTATAGACCATATGCAAAAAGAAGCGCCATCTAGTGTATTCATGATCAACAATCAGATTTCCTCCATATTGGGGGGTTCCCGTACCGACGATTTCGCCCGAAAAACAATAGTCCCGGCAAAGTGTAAGTCGTAGAACTAAAATATGATCACCTGCTGCAAGTCCAGTACGAACCCTTCACAGGACGTCTTCGAGAAATACCGTTCATTGACCTGGATGGCCCAGTTCACTGCTTGAGTGACGAGTCTTGCGACCTCGTTGCTGACAATTCCTTTTCCTGAATTTGGCGGCCGTCTTTCTTTTCTTCTTTGATCCGAAACTAACCAGCAACCCATTGAGTGTACAAATAAACTGCCCTAACATCATGAAAACCGAGTTAAATGCAGATGCGCCTCGTCCACAACTGGAAGATGTGATAAACCCCCCAATATGGCGGCTCCTAATGGCATGATGATGATAGCTGGCAAGGATTTCGCATATGGCTTATTAACCGCATCCATGCATAGGCAGTTTCATTGATCAATACATTTAACGAAAGGTGTTAAAGCGATGAGGCAAAATAAATGTGTTATATTTTGTTATAGTTGTGTCACTTAAATTTGTGTGTGTAACATATTTTTGAATATCACTAAAGTGATCACAATGTGGAACAAATGTCAACATTATTCCGGTACTTATGGGCCAAATGTTCGCATCAATTATCAATAGGGAGACATGTGATGATGATGCTAGCGGCGTCATGCATCCGTGGCGCGAGAATAAAGACAAGAAGTGTCTGGCACGTGGTCTGGCATCTCGAGCTGCCTGCACACGCACACTGAGAACGATGGCGTTCATTCCTTCCTGCCCCCAATTTACTCGGGAAAGCTTATAGCAAATTGGCGACGAGGGTAAAACCTCTATTATCTCCTTACGGCAAGTATTAGCCGTGTTCAGCTCCACCATGCCGAAGTACGGGACCCTGGAAGTCTTCGACGGGGAACCAGCGGACTGGTTAGAGTACATGGAACGCACCGCGCTGTTCTTCGAGGCCAACAGCATTCCTACTGAAAAAGAAGGCCAGTTTTTCTGACGTCCTGCGGTGCTAAAACGTACTCCATTCTGCGGAGCACCCCCAAGGCTCCTAACGAAGTGAGCATAGAGGAGATTTTTGGCGCTCTCAGCAACCACTTCACCCTAAAACCCTCTTTGGTAGTCACCCGTTGCAAGTTCAACAGCCGATGTCGACACACGGGAGAATTTGTGAGCGACTATGTTGCCGCACTCAAGAAACTAACCGAGCACTGCGAGTACGGAACATTCCTGAATGACATGCTTCACGACAGACGTGTCTGCGGCATCAATGACTCCACAATGCAGACACGGTTGCTTGAATAGCCCAATCTCACGTTCGAGTCCGCGATCCAGCTTCTACTAGCGATGGAAACTGCGAAGAACGATTTGAACTTGCTAATGTAACAAGGAAAATGTCAAGTGGCGTCCGAAGCTATCAACGTGGGCAAAGAAGCTTCATCGAAGAGCATCACTTGCTATCGTAGTGCAGGGCCTCATTATGCGTCTGTGTGCAAGCACTCGAAAACAAAGTGCAACGGATGCCACAAGACCTTGCCAGTGTGTGCAAATCAAAGAAGCAGCAAGGCCAATCCAACCATTCCGGACAGAAGAAAAACGCTCACAAGCGTCCTGTCTATGCTGTTGACAATTCCGAACAGTCGTCCACGAGTCAGCCACCCGTGACGTAAAACATGTGGTCACTGAAATCCTCCATATCTTCACCTCCATATGTTACTACTTTGGAAGTGGCGGGGAAACCACTTCGGCTAGAAGTGGACACCGGAGCCAGCGTCTCCATCATCGGACAAAGAAGTTTCGTAGAAGAATTTCCAGAGCTTCAATGTGAACCTTCGGATGTCATCCTAAGATGCTATCGCGGTGACCTTTCTAAGGTTCAGGGAAAGGTTGTCGTACCTGTTCGATTTCTAAACAAAGAAGCAACGCTTCCTTTGTATGCCGCACGTGATCAGACTCCTACACTCCTTGGAAGAGATTGAATCAACGCCCTTGGAATAAGTTTGGCCGATGTGAAAGAAGTTACCGCTGCATCCAGCATAGACGCAATTCTGAAAAATCACAAGGAAGGTTTTTCCGACAGACTAGGTACGCTGAAAGGCGTGAAAGCTAAGATCACCATCCAAGAGGGAGCGCGGCCCAAGTTCTTCAAGCCTCGCACGATTCCGTTTGCGTTACAGGACAAGGTTGCTCAAGAACTGCAACGACTTCAACGCGATAAAATTATCTGTCCTGTGAGAACATCCGAATGGACAGCACCGATCGTGCGTGTTCTAAAGCGTGACGGCCGAGTGCGGATCTGCGGTGATTTCAAGGTTACTGTAAATCCTGCAACTATTCTCGAGAAGTATCCGGTACCCAGATTGGAAGATCTGTGGGCCAAACTTTCAGGAGGCGTCAAGTTTACCAAACGACCTGAAGGACGCATACCATCAGGTGGAGCTCGAGCCTGAGAGTCAGAATATTGTCACCATCAACACTCCAAAAGGAATTTTTCAATATACCAGACTACCATTTGGAGTATCCTCGGCTCCTGCAATCTTCCAGAGAGAAATGGAAAACCTACTGCAGGATATGCAACACGTCGTCGTATACTTTGACGATATTCTCGTGACTGGACTCAATGATAAAGACCACCTAAAAAAATCTTGAACAAGTGCTACAGCGTCTAGAGGTCGCAGGTCTCATGATCAAGCTAGAAAAATGCACTTTTATGGCCCCTGAAGGGGAATACCTTGGGCATGTGATTGAAGCCGGAGGACTGAAGCCAACGCCACGCAAGGTAGAAGCGGTCCTAAATGCGCCTCGACCAGTTGACCTCAAGCAGCTTCAAAGCTACCTTGGGCTCGTCAACTATTACCGGCGTTTCCTTCCCAACTTGTCCTCAGTACTTCAATCGTTGTACCACCTGCTCGCTGCGAATACATCATGGCGATGGGGGCAACAAGAGAAGTCTTTTCACAAGAGCAAAGAGCTCTTGACATCTGCAGCAGTACTTCAACACTTTGATCCTAACAAAGAGATCATCCACAGCTGTGACGCATCTCCTTACGGACTCTGCGCTGTTCTTGCCCATCGAGATTCAAGGGGACAGGAACGTCCCATAGCCTTCGCCTCGAGAAGCCTCCTACCAGCTGAGCAAAATTACAGTCAGCTTGATAAGGAAGCCTTGGCACTCGTTTTCGGAGTGACGAAGTTTCATCAGTACCTTTGGGCTAACCAGTTTGAAGCCGTCACTGACCATAAACCCCTCCTTGGACTTCTGGGCCTTGACAAGGCCATTCCAGAGAGAGGATCACCTCGAGTCGTACGTTGGGCAATTACACTAGCACCGTACAAGTACAAGCTGGTCTACCGACCCGGCCCGAGCATAGGTAACGCCGATGCGTTGAGTCGCTTACCGTTACCAGTGGACAACTTCCAACTTCCGCGGCCAGCTGATGTACTCATGCTGGAAGCGGCGTACCCTGCTGTTCTCTCCGCCGCAGTCGTTGCACAGCATACCGCGACTGACCCAGTGTTGTCACGAGTGAGACAGGCACCGTGGTCCGGTAGCGATCTCCAGGAGGACCACAGTGGTCGCCTATTCGAACAAAGCTGACAGAACTCAGCGTCCATGAAGACTGTTTACTGTGGGGATCAAGAGTGATTATCCCACTCAGGTTACAAGAGCAAGTACTTCAATTACTGCACGAAAGCCATCCAGGAGTGGAGAAGATGAAGTCCATTGCACGTAGCCACGTCTGGTGGGATGGGCTAGACCACAGTATCACGGCAAAGCTTAAAGATTGTCGTGAATGCCAAGAACATCACCGTTCCGATCGGAAGGTACAGTCAACCCCGTGGCCTTTTCCAGAATGGCCATGATCCCGCTTACATGTTGACTTTGGTGGTCCATTCCAAGGACTTTATTTCCTGGTATTGGTCGACGCATACTCGAAGTGGGTTGAGGTCATACCGGTATCGTCACCCTCTGCTGATGCTACGATCAAATGCCTTCGGAACATCTTTTCGACACATGGTCTACCAGATATTGTCGTTTCGGATAACGGTCCGGCCTTCGTAAGCGACAAGTACAGCGAATTCCTAAGCCGCATTGGGATCCGACGTATGCTGATTCCCCCTTACCACTCAGCATCAAACGGAGCTGCGGAACGCGTCGTGAAGACCGTGAAAGTAATGCTGAAGAAAGCGTCATCTGGAGATTTTCAGACCAAGATTGACAGGATGCTTCTGATATACAGAACTACAAAGCATTCACTAACAGGTCATACCAGCTGAGCTGCTAATGGGCAGAAAGCTAAAGACAGCCCTAGACCTCCTACATCCGGACATGCGGAGTGAAGTACTCTGGAAGCAGCTGAAGCAAAAGTTACGCTGTGACCAAGGAGCACACAAAGGCCCTCTACCTCAGCATGGTCAAAAAGTGTTTGCCCGAAATTTCAGGTCAGGGCCTTCATGGCTTCCTGGGGTTCTTATACAACCATCGAGTTCATCATCTGTGCAAGTGGAACTGAGAGATGGGACTCGTTGGAACCGTCATGGTGACCATCTTCGAGGACATCGTCGTCCACCTGTGACACCCTACAGAGAGCACGGGGCAACCGACTCCTCAGCTGAACGAGACAGGTCAACCGGATCTTCCGGGAACGAAGATCATCATGGACCAACAACAGTACACTCTGACAGAGGAGCTCCTCGAACTCAGGAAGTTTCATGCCAGACGTTGCCAACTGTCCAGACTCCAAGTAGTCCACAAAAGCTACGCTCTACGAGAGTAAAAAAGCCCGTAGATCGTTACAGTCCTTAGACTATAGTGACCCGAACTTTGACGTCTAGGTTGTGAGACAGTATTGTTGCTCCTTTGTATAAAAAGGGGAGGAGTGATGATGATGCTAGCGGCGCCATGCATCCGTGGCGCTAGAATAAAGACAAGAAGTGTCTGGCATCTCGAGCTGCCTGCACACGCACACTGAGAACGATGGTGTTCATTCCTTCCTCCCCCGATTTACTCGTGAAAGCTTATAACAAGACATAGTCATCTGAACAGATTGCGTTTGAAAATAGATCGGACAGCCTTACTTTGTATTGTCACGAATGGCAATTAATGAGGCGACCAATGACTGACGAAAATAAACGTTTAAGGGGGCGAGCTTGTGCCCAAAACAACGTAGAAAAAGGCTAGCGTTGCAGGCTTTGAGGGCGGCGTAACAGCAGGATTGAGCGCTGGGGCGAGACTGACTCCTATATTAAGAAGCTTGTCAACTCCGGACGCGTGGGCTTCTGGAACAATCGGCACAGAAGTTTCGGCGCGTAGGACGTTCGGCTCTCGACCACGCAACAGTGTTTTCAAATTTACCAGTACGCGACTTTTACAGAAATAGCAAAATGGTGTGTCCGCTTCTAGGCATGGAACCTCGGCGCTTTGCGTGAGAGCCAAGCACGATAATTATTTGACCACGGGCGCGCTTGCTTTGAGACGCGCGTGCTTTGAGACGCGCGTGGCATTACCCCCCCCCCCCTTCCCCTTGAAGACGAGCATCGTATCGATGCGACGTGCCGGGAAAAAAACTGAGAAAAACACAAAAAAAATGGGAAAATACGGAGGCTGGTATAACACAGTCCTATCAAGCGCAGCACGGAATCACAATTCACAGTCTCATCGGGCATAGTGCGGCTTGATGCGCGCGACGTGGACGACTTCAAGTAGTGGCGGCTGCCGATCCTCCTCTACTCGTTGGGTTATCAACTGGGCGTCATTGGGTCCGTAGTCTGCTGGCTTGTGGGGCAGGATCGACTCGAGCGTGGTCGTAACCTTTCGGCCGTGTACCCGCTGGAAGAGAGTCACCCTAGTAGTCTCTTGCACCGCTCTGATGTAGGCAAACGTGACGTAGGGCAACGCCTCGTCCCACATCTTGTGCTCTACATCGACGTACATGAATATCATGTCGAGGATGGTTTTATTGAGTCGATTCGTCAGCTGGTTGTTCTGCGGTGGTACGCCATGGTGCGACGACGCCTGGTGTGGTTGAGACAAAGAACATATTGTGTCAGCTGCGCCATAAGTGATAGCCGCAATCTGCAATTAAAACCTCGGGAGCGCCGTGCCTAACGACAATGAACTCGATGAAATACATCGCTACTTCAACCGCAGTTCCCGACAGAAGGGGTTTGGTTTCGACGTATCTTGTAAGTTAATTTCTGGCGGCGACTATCCACCTGTTTTCTTGCTTCGATGGTGGGAACAGTTCAGTCAAGTTCATTCCTATCTGTTGAAATGGGGAAGTTGGCGCGGGGAATCGGCTGAACATGTCCTGACGGTTTTGTGGGCGATTTTTTCCATCTTTGACATTCGCGGCGCGATTGGGTGTAGAGGTGGTCTTCGGAAGCTTGGGCTAGTACCACTTTTCACGAACTTTGTCAAGTGTCCTGCTGTACCCGAGATGCTCCGCCGTTGGGTCATCATTGCATCCTTGGAAGACTTCTTCTCGGAAGCCGGAAGGGATAGCCAACAGCCATTCAGTGTTGTTGTCGCCGAAGTTCTTCCAGTAACTACAACACCCCTTGTCAAATGGCGAAGGTAGGCAGGATTCATAAGAAAGCACGGAGTCCGTAGTCCCTTGTCCCTCTTGGTGCTCGATGAACGCTCGCAGTTCAGGGTCGTCTCGTTGGAGTGCTTCCATGCGCTTGACATCCAGACCGCCGAGGAGACACTCATCGTCGTCGTTTTCGGTGCAGGCAGGACCAGCCTCGACGGGGGCCCATGACAGGCAATCGGCGTCATTGTGCTTCCGGCCGGAGTGTTACACCACAGTCATGTCAAACTCCTGCAGTTGTAGGCTCCACCGAGCGAGGCGTTCGCAGGTTTACTTCAGATTCGCGAGACAGCAGAGCGAGGGGTGGTCTTTAACCACGCGGAAAAGACTCCCATACAAATACGGGCGGAACTTTCTTATTGCCCAGACGACGGCAACGCACTCTTTTTCAGTCGTTCAGTTCCTCTCCGCAAAAGATAGACAGCGTCCGACTTGCGTAAGCTACTACTCGCTCTTAGCCCTCATGCCTTTGGACCAGTATCGCGCCAAGTCCGGTGTTACTGGTGCCCATGTGGATCTATATAGATCCACACGGACGCCAGTAACACCAGACTTCGACCTGTAACTGGTCAAAATTTCCATGACTCATAGGCGTCTGAAGTCGTCGTTTGAGGTCATCGAATAACCGCTGGTGTTCTTCTGTCTACTCAAACTTTACGGCGTCCTATGTGAGGTGCGTCAGCGGTGCAGACCGCTTGGCGAAATCTCGAACAAACCGCCTGTGCGGGCACAGAGTCCGAGAAACCTTCTTACGACCTTTTTTTCTGATGGCGGCGTAAATGCGGCTACGGCGCGCGTCTCTTCGAGGTTAGGGCGAATAACTTCGTTGCTCGCGACGTGGCGAAGAAATTTTGGTTCACCATAGGCGAACCTACACTTTGTAGGCTTGAGTGACAGGCCGGCGGTCTTGATGGCTTGAAGCACCATAGGCGAACCTACCCTTTGTAGGCTTTAGTGACAGGCTGGCGGTCTTGAAGGCTTGAAGCACGGCTTGAAAATGTCTAAGGTGCTCATCGAAATCCCCTGAAATTACTACGACATTGTCAGGGTGGACGAGGCAGTTCTGCTATTTCAGACCTGCCAGCACGGTGTCCATGGCTTGCTGGAAGCTTGCTGATGCTGTACAAAGTGCGAACGGCATCACTTTAAACTCGTACAGTCCATTGGACTTGACGAAAGCACTTTTTTTTTTTTGCGGTCCCGTTCGTCGACTTCAATCAGCCAGCAGCCCCTGTACAAGTTCATCGACAAAAAATATCGGGAGTATCGCAGCCGGTCTAACGTGTTGTCGATGCGAGAGAGTTGATAGACGTCATTTTTTGTCCCAGCATTCAGTCGACGATAATCCACGCAGGCCCTCAGGGTCACGCCCTTCTTCTTTACAAGGATAACTGGGGCGCCCTCGGACTTCTTAAAGGTTGAACGATATCGTCGTCGAGCATTTCCTCTACTTGATCTCAAGTCACCTCTCTTTACTTCAAGGAAAGTCGACTCGTGAACAGGGAGCGCATCGCCATAGTAACGAAATGGTGCTTCGCTACTGTTGTTTGTCGTACATTTGACGTAGTGGCGAAACACTCGCCAAACTCACTGAAAAGGTCAAGCAGCCGCCCTCGTTCAGTACCGGGAACCTTCGGGTCAATGTCAAGTTCCGAGGGAGGCTTTTCTTCGTGCTGTGTTGAAGCTGGCTCTTCCGAAAGTGCAGCGATCGCGGTTGAGTTCCGGAGTTCGTCGATCTGGCCAACGACGATACCATTCGTAATGTGTTGCGGCGCTTGTCGAAAATTTGTAACCAGGACCATGGCACTCCTTTCTTGAAGTTCCGTTGTTCCTCTTACGACACCCATTCCTCTTTTCAGAAGCAACTGGACGCTTCCTTCGAGCAGAACTCCGCCTCGGATAGCGTTATCGGTCCCAACGGGTACGAAAACTCTTGACCGCGGCAGTAAGCACACGTGTTTTGCAAGGACTCGAACCGCAGATGGCTTCGCGATAGGTTCCTCCGCTCCGATGTATGGCGTCGGTCGAGTGGGAGGTCTTCGGCGTTCTCGTAGGCTCCTTACGTCGTCGGTCTATGGCAACTCCACCTCCAATGGTTGCCGCGCTTAGGTTTCCCGGTGCTGCAAAGGTGACAGCCTCTCACGACGGGGTCGATGCATCAGCGAAGCTGGATTTAAAGTGACGGCGACCGGGACCGGGACCCGCGGCGAAGTATAGGCGGTGGAGACTGAGGTCATCGGGGGTACCCTTCAATCCCCCGCGGTCGTTCACCCTAGAGTGGGTGTGGGCCGTTCAAGTGGAAACCGTGCAGCCCTATTTTCCTGTAGGGGCGACGGTGGTAGATATCGTCGCTACCCCGCAGGGGTAGCACAACGGCAATCGATCGGCCGTCCTCCACACGTCGGTCTTCCTCGGCGATGGTCGTTCCGGGGGGACGTACTTTACTTATTTTTCCTGGCGTTGAGGATACTGCGGCATCGAAGTGTCTCCTCATGGTGGCGCCGTGGCTTGGCGGTTAGCTTGCAGTAGTCGTCAGGCCATGGCGGCGTAGGTCAACGTCGGTTCCTCCAGGGTCGTCGTGCTGATGGTAACTTCTGGTTGGAAGGCTCGGTGAACCTCTTCTCGGACGACCTCGGCGAGCAATAGTGAGGACGAGCGATCCGCAGCGGGTAGCAACTTGCGGAGCTCGTCCCGGACGACTTCACAGATGATGTCGCGGATGCTGGGGATGCTAGGGCTAATGTCGTAGCCCAATACCGAAGAAGCAGCGACGTTTGGGTGCCGATGATAGTGGCTGACTCTTGCAAGGAGGACACGTTCCATGTTCATGGCCTCCGTGATGAAATCTTTGACGAGGGATGGGGGTAGCAAATAAGGCGAAGGCGTCATCATTTACACCTCGAATAAGGATCCGCAGTTTCTTTTAGACGGTGGCTTGAGGATCGACGCGAGCGATCACTCTCAAAACATCCTCGACAGAACTGGTAATAGTCTCGTTTGCTACCTGGATCCTCATTCGAGGAAGGTCCTCGGCCCTCTCCCGTCTATGTTGATTGGTGAACGTACGTCTCAGCGCATACTTGCAGGAGGTCCAGGAGTTCAAGAAAATTTCGCGATTTTCGAACCAGTGCCTGGCCGTTCTTTCGAGCACGAAGTAAAGGCTTTCAGTCGCTGTTCGTCCGTTCGTCGCTTGTGGTTGTCCAATCGCTCGTACCGCTGTAGATGTTATGTTAGGACTTCAATAATTGAGACTAGAATCATGTCCATTCCATAAGCGTTGTGCCTCGAGCTCCTGCCTCGATCTCACGAGCTCCCCCAACACTTCTTCTTTATTTACGAGTCCGTATGCCAGGAACATCGCATTCCCCCCCCCCCCCCCCCCTTAATTAAGCAACCACTAAAGGTAATTACTGGTTTGCAAAACGCTTTGGTGGGTGTCGGATTCGCGTAGTATACCGCCCCTCTTTGAGATGTTCATCAGTCATGTCTCCCGTCACGTCGCTCGACCCCGACCTGGTTGTTGGAGTCTGTGTTTCGATGCCCTCGTCCTCGACAATGACCGCTGACGCTCCAGGGTTAGGACGCGTTTGTTGGTTGTTGGCCACTGAAATTTCTTCCGATGATGTCGGGACACACACCGGTTTGTACATGTGAGTACTGTCTGGTGACTGTTCTCGTTGAGGCTGAGCCGGGATCAGCTGATCCTGATGGCGTCTCCATATCCTGCCGGGGGACACCTGTACCTGGAAGGATACCGGTCCTGTTTGAGAAACGATAGTACCATGCGTCCACTTTGACGATCCTCGATAGTTCCTCGCGTAGACGTCGTCACCCTCTTACAGAGTGCACTCATGTTCCGGCCTCGCCCTTTGTTGTTTGAACTGAGACCTCGCCACTGTGTCCGAAATGGTGGGCTTAAGAAGATCTAGTCTGGTTCGTAGCTTTCTCCGCAGCATTAGATTGGCCGGAGACTCTTTTGTTGTTGGATGAGTCGTGTTTCTGTAGGATAGCAGAAACCTTGAAACCTTGGTGTCAATAGACACCCCAGACGTTGTCTTCTTTAAATGGTTCTTCATGGTCTGGATGAATCGTTCTGCCAATCCGTTAGTCGACGGGTGGTACGGTGCAGACGTAACGTGCAAAATACCGTTTGTCTTGACAAAGGTCTTGAACTCTTGAGACACGAACTGCGGCCCATTGTCTGATACAATGCTGACAGGCAGTCCAAAGCGTGCGAAACACTGGTGCAGGCATTTTATCACGGCTTCGGACGTCGTTGAGTTCAACGCGAAAACCTCTGGCCATTTCGAGTGTGCATCGACTAGCACGAAGAACATCTTGTTCATGAATGGCCCAGCCAGGTCTATATGGACTCTCTCCCACGGGCGTGTTGGCCAACTCCACGGATGTAATGGTGCCTGTGCTGGGTTATTTCGTTGCACTTGACACTGCTTACAGGTTCCCACTTCGTCCTCTATGTCTTTGTCGATGGAGGTCCACCACACATAGCTTCTAGATATTTCCTTTGTTCGAACGATACCGAAGTGATCTCTGTGCAGCTCTTTAAGGACTCTCTCTTGCAAAGTTAGTGGCACAATTACCCGTAGGCCCCACATTAGGCAGCCTTGATGAACCAATAGTTCAAACCGACGTGTGAAGAATGGTATCATTTCTTCTGCGTATTTTTCACTTCCCCAGCCCTTGAGCACCTTCTCCAAGACTTGGCTTAGGACAGGATCATGAGACGTCGCCTTTGCAATATCTGTGCTCTTCACTGGGAAGTTGCTGAAATAGTCGCAGTAGAACACGTAGGTTTCATCTACGACGAGTTCGTCGGAAGTCTTCGCAGCTTGCGGAAGTCTTGAAAGACAATCGGCGTTGGCGTTGTCCTTAGACGAACGATAAACGATGTTGTATCGATGTCCTGCCAATCTGCAAGCCCGTCTCTGAAGGCGTGCTGCCGTCATCGTCGGAACTCCAGTCGTAGGTCCCAAAATATTTTGAAGTGGAGCATGGTCAGTTATTAATGTAAAGGGGTAACCATACAGATAGTAATGAAACCTTTTTACGCCAAAAACAATGGCAAGTGCCTCTTTTTCCAGCTGCGAGTAGTTCTTCTCATGCGTAGACAGTGTTCGTGAGACGAACGATACGGGTCTTTCTGTCCCGTCTTTCATGATGTGGGACAACACCGCTCCTAGGCCGTACGCTGAGGCGTCGCATGCCAACACGATCGGAAGAGTTGGGTCAAAGTAAATCAGCACTGGTGCTGACGTCACCTTCTCTTTCAGAGTCTTGAAGGACTCTGTACATTCTTCGGTCCAACTCCACTGGACATCCTTGTGCAGCAGGCGGTTAAACTGACTCAAGATGGTTGCCAAGTTTGAGATGAACTTGCCATAGTAGTTTGCTAACCCCAAAAAGGAGCGCAAATCTGCGTCGTTCTTTGGCTCGGGTGCATCTCGTAGAGCTGCCACCTTGTCATCCAGTGTCCCTAGTCCCTCGCTGCTGATGACATGGCCTAGGTAGGACACCTCCTTTTTGAAAAACCTGCACTTCTCCATTTGAAGTCGGATGCCGTTCTTTTTAAGGCATATGAGAACATCTTTCAGGTTCTTTAGGTGCTCCGCTTTTGTTCTTCCTGTTACGAGGATATCGCCAATGTAACAGGTGGTGTGCATCATGCCTTGTAGTACCTGATCCATCGTTCGTTGAAATATTGCTGGAGCTGAGGCTACGCCAAAAGGAAGCCTGTTGACTTGAAAAAGCCCCAAATACGTGTTCTAGGTTAAGTACTTCTTTGAATCTTCGTGCATTTGAACTTGTAAGTACGCTTTGGCTAGGTCAAGTTTAGTGAATAGCTTCCCTCCCGCCAGCGTTGCAAAAAGCTCTTCGATTCTGGGTAAAGGATAACTGTCCACATCGATCACGGGATTCACGGTGGACTTGTAATCCCCGCAGATCCGGATCTCGCCGTTCTTCTTGATGACTGGGACAATTGGAAAAGCAAACTCACTTGTTGCAACCGAAGTCAAGATGCCTCTTTCTTGTAGAGCCAGCAGTTCCTTGGCCACAGCATCCCTTAATGCGTGCGGTACTGGCCTCGCCTTTTGAAATGGTGGAGACATAAATTGTTTCAGTTTGAGTTCTGCTTCAATCTCTTTTACGCATCCCAGATCATCTGAGAATATTTCCTTATACTAATTTATCAGACCTTCAATCTCCTGCCTTCCTATCTCTTCCGAAAAGTGTATTGCTTTGATGTTTGCCCAGTCCAACTTCATGGCTCTTAGCCAGTCACGTCCAAGAAGAGGTGGTCCCTTGAAATCGACCACTTGCATCTTCAGGTTGGACTCCTTGTCTTCATGCAGCACCGTCACTTGTACTTCCCCCAGCGGCTTAATCTTCGCTCCGTTAAATGCCTTCAAGACGACATTACTTCGTTGCTTTTTCAGGTGCGAAAATTTAGCCTGGTACTCTTGTAATGGCAAAACCGATACGGCTGCTCCTGTGTCTATTTCCATTCTCAAGGGAATTCCACTGACCGATAGCGTTATTTCTAACGTCGTCTACGTCTTCGTCAGAATCCTCTACAGTTACAGCCTTCATCTTTTTTTCTTTTCGTTATGCTTACTGAAGGGTTTAGACGCTTGTCCTTGCCACTGTGGAGCTGAGCCTTTACAGACTCTTTGCAGGTGCCCTACTTTTCCGCATCTTCTGCATTCCAAGCCCTTCCAGCGGCATTTGGCCGACTCGTGATTCTTGTAACCACAATGTGAACAACCGTCTCTTTCTAAAGGTTTGCTTCCCACCTTAAGAACTTCCTCGCTGGACGACCCTGAGCCGTGTAGAACTTCCGCACTGGAAGATGCGGCTTGCATTGCTACCGCCATTTCAAGCGCTCTCTTGAATGTCAAATCCTCTTCTGAAAGCAGCCTTTTTTGTATGCTGTCATTGCATAAGCCACATACAAAGCGGTCTCGCAAAGTTTCACTCAGCGCTGTTCCAAATTCGCAGGTTTGAGCCAACTTTTTCAGTGCCGCGAAATACTCAAGGATGGTTTCGCTGTCCTTCTGGTCCCTCTTGTGAAAGCGGAAGCGTTCAGCAATCACAATTGGCTTCTGTGACAGATGCGCTCGGAGTATCTCGACAAGTTCCAAATAAGTCTTACTTGATGGGGCTTCCGGCGCTACGAGGCTCTTGAGTAGCGCGTAGGTCTTTCCGCCGACGATGCTCAGGAATGCCGCCACTCGTCTCGGTTCCTTCAAGTCGTTGGCGATGAAGAATTGGCCGATTCTTTCGGCATAAGTTGGCCAGTCCCCTTGCGCTTCATCCAAGGGCTCGATGCTTCCAAGCGTAGACATGGCCCTTGTAGTAGCACTGAGCGGCTAGTCAGTCCTAGACGGAATACCTCGTCGCCAGTTTGTTATGTTAGGACTTCAATAATTGAGACTAGAATCATGTCCATTCCATAAGCGTTGTGCCCCGAGCTCCTGCCTCGATCTCACGAGCTCCCCCAACACTTCTTCTTTATTTACGAGTGCGTATATCAGGAACATCACAGTAGGCAGCCTTTGACCTCTTCAAAAGGTACGTTTAAACTCCAACGTCAACGAACCTAACGTTCGACGACGTGAACCGACGTTCGTCGTTCACTTCGCCACGCCGCGCTGCGCTGCGAAAGGAATTGTCAACCGTGTTTATAGTCCGGCGTCGTTCAACGCGCCCCAACGAATTGCTTCACATTGCGGAGGCGCGTCACCATGGCGACCGCGTGTTTTGGTCTCGCTGGTTGCGAATTTCCGCTTCGGTTCGCAACTTGCAGCGCTGCCCGGCTGCACTGTGATTTTCGGCAGTTTACATCTCCGCGCTGGGGTACGCTTGAAAACAAGGAAATAACGAAGATAACTCGCGTAGAAAAGCATTTATTTTCTGACGAAATTCGTACGTGGTTAGCGAAAGAAAAACAAAACTATCAGCCGGTCGTCGTGTCGCCTAACATCAACGAAAAAAAAGGAGATGGTGGTTAGGAGTGACCAGCTTCAAACATTATTAACTACTAACTTGATTTCATAAGATTTACCAAAATAACATTTTCATGCGCGGTGAACATCTAACTGTACCGACTTATATTTCATCCCGCATAGATCACCAGTACAAAGTCGGTATCCCCAATTACAAAATTAACACTTATTATAACTCCTTGGTTCCTCGCACTAGTTCTCATTGAAATCGCCTTTCCGCTGACATAGCCTCCATAACCAGTATTATTGATTTTAACCCAATAGCGCCCATTGTACTTTAAAAAGTACACGCGCGTTTTAATTTTTTTAGCATTAGAGATTCAATATTTTGTTTCTGTTAGTTTCACTTTTTGACCCAAGGTGTCGGGTCTGTACGTCTAAATAAGTAGTCGGCGCCTGCTTTCCAGTATTACCACTCTGTCCACCATAGAAATTTGGGAAACACGTGGACTGTGAAGGCGCCTTCAGTAAGCCAACCGTTTACATTTTCTTCTAGCCGTATTAGGCCAGATTTTGTTTCGAGGTTTGATGAAATTGTTTTAGCATAGAGCGAATACAACGCTGCATACTTTGGTTATTATGTTCCGTGTTGTATTTTCATATAATGACTCACAAAAGATAGCTGTACTTTGTAAAGTACAATGGGCTTTCGTCCATTTTTTCTTGCAGTCTGCAGCGGTTATGAATCCCGACGTTTTCCTCAGAAAAAAAATGTTTTGCCGGTTGAGCGACGCTTTAGAAGCAGTTCTAGACGTTGTTCAAGATGCCTCCTGACCCATCACTTGACACAGACGAAGAAGAGGGAGATGATGACGCCACCAGTAGCGTTCATGTGAATGATGTCTCAAGTAACAGACTCAAATTTTATTAATATTTAGCGGGACTTGGCAACATTCCACATAAAAACTGAAAGTATGTATGAATGTTTTAGGTACACTAGAAGTGCACTGCCAAACGAATGAGAAGGACGCTGACAACCAACCGCGGCGTGCGAAGCAGGCAATGCTCACAAACCCAAGCTGGGAGAGCAGCAGCCCGGAGTATACATGGTCATCTTCAACGAACAGGGCTAACAACGAGAAGAGACTCGGAAGTCTGACTCCTTCGGCATGTCTCCAAACAAAATATTCAACACAATTTTGGATGAAGAAGTCTTGATTCACATCGTCATATAAACTGGCACGCACGCCAAGCAAAAAAATGACCACGGCTTTGCTCTTAGCCTGGATGATTTGAGAAAATTCATCGGTATTCTCTTGTTGAGTGGATGCCAAAGCTTCCCAGTCAACGGCTGTACTCGTCGCTTGATGAAGATGTTGGCATCGCTTGCGTCTCCAAATGCATGAGCAGGCAGCGGTTCCTCGACATAAAGTGGTTCTTGAATTTAGCCGACAATGACCGGCTTCCAGGAACAAGAGGGAAAATGTATATGGTGCATTAATTCATGAACTTGCTAAACAAAACATTCAGGCAACATGGCACTTTTAACGAGGTACTTTCTGTTCATGAGCCCATTGGGAAGTACTTATGCCACCACCCTTTCAAGCAGTTCATTAGAGGGAAGCCAGTTCCTTTTGGAAACAAGAACTGGATTGTGTACAGTGCGGAAGGTTACCGCTACCCATTCGAGACTTACTAGAGAAAGTACCACACAACAGACACGAGGCCGCTAGAAACACGTGCCGTACTTCCACTACTTAAAGGAGCGATGCAACGATTTTTGTATTTTGCGCAAATACCGCTTAGAACAGATCCCTGACGTTAATGACCTGTGAAATCCCCGTTCGTTTTTTACCACACACAATGGAAGTCGCAGAAAAAAATAAAGAAAAACGAGCAGAGTTCACCCCCTCAACTCGCAGCCAGAACAAGCCGCCACGTGATCTGGAGCCGATTATAGACATTTCCAATGTTTACAAAATCACAGCCCAGCGTGCGATCTTCACAGCCCAGCACGTGCGTGTTCGTCGCTTCGGAAAGCAAGGAAAGCACGCGCCATACGCACCAACACTCAACATGGCACCGGCCATACGCTCTTTTTCGGAAAAGTCTATATGCCGCCAATGTTGATCATAGCCACGCGCTGGGGTTGGCAAAGCACAGGACACGCGCTGAGTTCGAGAAATTGTTATGGCTGGGCTATTGTCGTCATTGCAGCGATTGGACACAGGACACTACCCGAATGCTTCTCGAGCTATAGATTATCACGAGCCCAAATCGAGTGCCCACGCAATGCTCGGGTCCAATCTATGAGCCGCATTCAAGTATCGTCACTGGGCGGTACTGCTACCGCCCAGCTACTTCATATGGTTTTGCGAAGGAGAGATTGAATGAAAACGCTCGGTTTTGTCCTCAAAATTACAGCGCAACAAAGGAGTTTCTTGGTCAGTGGCGTTGCGTGCGAGTATCCTTGAGTCCCACTAGTGCCAGCAAGCTCGTGTAAAGCGAAAAATATTCCAATTGAATATCGTTGCACCGCCCCTTTAAGGCCGCCGCAACTCCCACAGACCATGTTCTGTTTTTCGACAATTTTTTTCACTAGTCACGACCTCCTAGTTACGCTGCAGCAACAGGGATTTCGTGCTACGGGAACGATCCGTGAAAATCGCCAAAAGAATTGTCCCCTGGCCTCCAAAAAGGAAATGGAATGTAAGCAGAGAGGTCAATTTCATTCGTGTTTCAACCCAGATGCTGAAATACCTTTAGTAAAATAGAAAAAATAACAGTGTAGTCACCATGGAAACGAACTACAACAATATTGAGCCAATATGCTTTTTAAAACGGTGGTCTCCTGCAGAGCAAAAAGTGAGCGTGCTGCAACAAAAGCTGTTCAGCAGCTACAAGAGTGGAAAGGGAGGCGTACACCTTTTAAACCAAGCTGCGAACTACCGAATTGATATCCAGGGAAGAAAATGGCGGTGGGTGCTGAGCACACAGATGCTTAATGTGGTGGAGGTAAATGAATGAGAATTCACCAGATCACAGGAAGCTCAAGGCTAGATCTTCTGGCATTCACCAGGATTATTACACGCTACTATCTGCGTCTAGGTGTGGAGAACCTAGGAGTGTGAAGGGCTCCAGCATCGGTTGCCTTGGATGTTGTGCTGGACAAAAATGGACACTGCCCATATAAGGTCCCAACGCAATTAAGTTCTCAGTCTTGCCACCACAGGTCGATGTGAGCCGGCGAAAAGTGCGATCTCTGTGCCTGAAGCATGGTTGCTTTAAGAAGTTTCATGCGCAGAAGTGACTCTTACTGCAATTGCCAGTATGAGAGCTCAATTTACTTTATAAAGTACGGTGCCATAAGTTTGTAAAAAATAAGTGAGTTATCATGAAAACGTTCCCATGTTGTTCCAGCACTTACATACATTTGTGTACAAAATTTCAATCGAAGTGGATGGCTAGATATTTCATGGACCTTAATGGGTTAAAAATGCCTTGTTTGTTAGTTTTTGATTCACCATTTTCTAATTGGTATTACTGTTATAACATTGTATAACATATTTTAAATGTCTGAGCAAGCGTGCATTATTCACTGTATTATAGTTCATTGTATCAACAACTGTATCTTCGTAGCCTCCCCCCCCTCCCCTCTGTAAAGTCCTTAGGGGCCTTGATGGTAAATAAATAAATAAATATATCCTGTGCACAAACCTCATGACAAGCCTTTTGCGTCGAAAACCTACGAATATGACACCGAATTTGGAAGCCGGTGTCCATCGAAAAGCTTCAAGCGCGTCCGCGGTGTCGTTAGGCCTACACATATTCATGGCTCCGAGACAGGTCTCCGTCGACGCGCCGGCTCACTCATTCGAGCGAATGGAATAAACAGAATGACTATCGGAAAGCTGTGCGCCGACACAAGCACATTCAACTGTACAACGCCTACACTACATGACACAAGCCCGAACGGCAGGCAGACGAGCACACAACACAGCCCAACCGATGCCCGACTGGGGCAATGACGGCAGCACGGCAAACACGGGGGCTGGCGTAAAGGCTTCTGGGTAACGACCATTGCCAGCCGACGCCGAGGTTGGAGCAGGGCTGACCTCGGCGCAAGCTTTGACGACGGTCGCCGAGGCGCGGTACGTTAAGTTAAAGGGGCGGTGCAACGATATTCGTTTTGAGCGTTTTTCACTTTGTATGAGCTTGCTGGCACTAGTGGGACCCAAGTACACTCGCACGCAACGCCACTGACCAAGAAACCTCTTTGTTGCGGTGTAATTTCAAGGAGAAAGCGAGCGTTTTCTTTCAATCGCTCCTTCGCAAATTTTGATGACGTACCCTGGTGGTAGCAGCATCCTCCAGGAACGATATTTGAATGCGGCTCATAGATTGGACCCGAGCATTTCGTGAGCACTCGATTTGGGCTCGTGATAATTGATAGCTCGAGAAGCATTCGGGTAGTGGCCCGTGTCCAATCGCTGCAACGACGACAATAGCCGAGCCATAACAATGTCTGGAACTCGGCGCGTGTCGTGTGCTTTTCCAACCCCAGCGCGTGGCTATGATCAGCATTGGCGGCATATAATCGGCTCCAGATCACGTGGCCGCTTGTTCTAGCTGCGAGTTGAGGGGGTGAACGCTGCTCGTTTTTCTTTAATTTTTTACTGGGACTTCTATTGCGTGGGGTGAAAAACGAACGCGTGTTTCATAGGTCATTAACGTCAGGGATCCGTTCTAAGCGGTATTTGCGCAAAGTACAAAAATTGTTGCATCGCCCCTTTAAGATCGACTCTCGTCGGGGTATAAACATTCCTTTTGCAGCAGCGTAACGCAACGAGGTCGGGCGCGCGAGCCCGTCGACGTTACGTTGGAGTTGGAGCATAAGCGCACCTTAAGCCTCACCGTTGAAGGACGCGGGCGTGCCTGCCTTGACGGGTAGGACAACGACGAGTAAAGTGGTCGTTATGGCGGTCTTTTCTAGCTTTTGCGGCAGGGGATCGAATTCCGGGGGTTGCCCTTTGGCACGGCGGCTTCTTCGGGCTTCGGCGTCTTGTATAAAGGGTAGACTTCCGGGGCTGAACACGTCACTTGTTCTTAGAGTTTTCGGAGGGGTCCGCTTCACGGGCGTAGAACGCGATACCGCGCCCCTCCACTGAAATGTTACGAAATGCAATTCATAATGCAACGAATGACTGACGGAAACGAAACGTTTAATGGGGCGAACTTGTGCCCAAATCAAAATACAAAAGGCTAGCGTCGCAGGCGCTGCTGGCGGCGTAACAGCAGGATCGAGCGCTGGTGCGAGACTGACTCCGGCTCGCCTCGCGAAGCCACTTATGTACACGCGTGCGCTTCTGAAACAATCGGTGTAGAAGCCTCGGCGCGTACAGCATTCGGAGCTCGACCAAGCAAGAGGTTCTCGAATTTCCCAGAACGTGACATTTACAAGTATAACAAAAACGTGCGTACGCTTCTAGCGCTAGAACCTCGGCCCTTTGCGTGGGAGCCAAGCATGGTAAACATTCGGCCACGGGCGCGTTCTCTCGGATACGCACGTGGCAGATGCATTCTATTTGTGTATGTTTTGTTTTGTGAATGGTTACCAAACTGGGCTTGCATATCCAACCGTTCTTATTATCAGTGACTTACATGGTGCTACTTTAAGCTCTGTGTTGGCAACTTCTAACTTCCTTTTAAGTGCACAAAGATTCCTTCACCTTGTATTGGATACTTTTTCTATATCTGTATTCCAGCTCAGATTCTATTTCAAAAGAACGCCTAGGCATTTGTATTTCTGAACACATTTTAAAGGCGTCACCCAAAACACTATGGTGAACTGTGCTGGTGCGTTTGTCTACATTATGTTCATGTATACTGTTGTTTTTGTTTATTGCATAACATCATTTGCCGCAGCAGCTTGTCAAGTTCTGTAAATGTTCATTCAATAGGGAGTTTCAGCACGTCATTTCCAAACGAACGGTTCGTCCTCGAACGTATCGACGTCGCCACTGCGCATGCGCGTGCGAGACGTTCGGGGCTTCGGGTGGCTCTCCTCGTTCCTTCCTCCCATTCCTGCCGCTGGAGAAGCCACCGGTACGCTGCCAGCACCGTTCACGACTCGGATAAAAAAAAGATGGCGGTCAGTTTGGCGACTGACTCCGCTGATCCAGCCGAGCGTTAGGCTTAACACAGCGGGTGGCGATTTGCCAATCTATTACTCTGCTTCATTTGAGAGGTTGAACCAAATCATTTCGAGGGCTCCTCACTATGGTAAGAGATCGTGATTGCTGTAAACCGGGAATGCTAGTAAATATTTGCGATCTGCGGGCAGACAAGCTGCTGTGGCGGCCACGAGCAGACGAAATGATTTGGTTCGACGGCACAGAACGTGAACAATCCTTCAAGTTCAAGATGGCGGAGACACACCATATACCTTTACGGTCATTCAGATTTTTTTATTCAATCTAGCTTCGCAGTTCTTAAAAATTCCAACCGGCTAATGTTAGGTCGGCCGTCTTGTTTACATCGGTCGTACGCCAGAAACACGAGCCGCCGCGGATTTACACGTTGCAGAATGTTCCACACGTTTAATAGAAGGTGGCGCCTACGGTCAAACACACTGATCATCATTGTCTACACGATTGAGCCAGTTCCAAAATTTTCTAAATTATGTCGAATTTCACGTATGGTTTCACGGAACGGATCAGCTGCACCGTTAGTGATTTTGGAACCGTTGGCTCGAAAAAACTACTTGCTAAACCTCCCTAATATCTTCTGGTCATCGGGTGTTTGTAGTTCTGAATGTATAATTGTATCACCGGTAAAATATTTAATTTTAACGCAATCTTTAAATCCTTGGCTCCTATCACTTATAGGTCATCGTAGGTAATTTTACTAAAGTACAAGGTGAATCCACACTAATTTTGAATCTTGTATTTGTAAATGGTGGAATCAGATATAAATACGAGTCTGAAGCCGTGCAGGGTATTTCAGACATTATGGGCCCTGCTTTTTTTGTTATCTAATATAATACTTCCATAAAAAAACCAAGTGTTTTGAATTTTGCATGTGCAGATGACGTATCTAATCTTGACATGTTGGAAGTGAAATATGATTGACTTAAAGGCCTGTGTTTGTGTAAGGATTGTAATACTAACTCATTGTGGTTGTATTTTAAGAACAAGGTCCAAAATTGCATATCTTGCACAAGGTTGTAAGTAGGGCGATTTGGTATGTTGACATGGTGAACAAAACAGCACACATAACGACAAGGACAGAGAGATGGAAAATGCACAACACACAAGCGCTGACTCGCACCTGAATTTATACAAAAAAGGATGAAGAAGGGGACGTTCTGAAAGATACGCAGAGCACGCAGTGCCTGTCACACGCGACACCACACTATTTAACTACAATGTCTTTGCCCTATAGTCCGATCTAAAAACAATGTCTCGGTTTGAAGCGGTGTCACTGATGGGTGGCTAATAAAGCAGTCCCAAGCTGTGAATGCAATGCGCTCCCGAGATTTCGCGAATCGTCTTGTATCAATAATGGCCAATTATTGTTGTGCCTTTAAGTATCGGAGAACGCGAGCTAGAATTGCAATGTGCCGAAATCGCAATGTACGGAATGGTAGAAGCTATGTGGGCCAAACTGGACCGTGCCTAAACGATCGCCTTCTCGAGCATGATTCTTCACTGAAATCTACGGTGGGCGGTCATCTTCCCATGCATTGCAATTTCTGCCCCTTTTCTCCGATTCTTAAAGACATAACAACATTTGGACATTATGGGCACAAGACGACTCGCAAAATCTTAGAAGCGCATTGCATTAACAGCTTGGGGAACTGCTGCATTACCCACCCATCAGTTACACTGTTTTAAAGTGAAACCTTGTTTTTTGATCTGACCATGGGGCAAAGATATTGTAATAAAATGGTGTTGTGTGTCGTGTGACATGCACTGCGTGCCCTGCGTGTCTTTTGGGGCGTCCTCTTTTTCTTCCTTTTCTGTATAAATTAAGTTGCGAGCCAGCGCTTATATGTTGTGCATGTTCCTTCTCTCACCTTTTGTCTTTTTGTGCGCTGTTCTGTTCACCAAATGTATATCTTGTTTCGTTCCCCGTGAAAATAGAAACGTTATCCCTAATAATCCGCGAAACTCGACGCGGATTATTAGGGTTAATCACCTGAAGCGTCAAGTCAATCGTGCAAGGAAAGTTTTTCGAATGTGTGGTGTCTCTGTTATCAAAAGCAACATACCAGTGTTGGCCAATAAAATGAAGGCTCAAATATATTCAGAAAAGCAAAAAATACTTCAATGTTACGCTCTGTCACTTCATTCGATTGTCCCCCGAAAACGTTTGGAGACCAATATCGCCGCTCTCTGCTATCGCTAACGCATTTATAAGCGATACGCACGTTGTCACTGACAGTGCCAAATATTCAAAACCATTTTATGACCACTTTAAAGACGTTTTTACAAGCGTTGATGAAAAAGTGCCAAACTGCGCAACGCATAACCCCCTGTAAAACCTTTCAGACCTAGTTTTAAGTGTAAGTGGAATGTTTAACATTTGGCTTAACCTAAATGACAAGAAGTCCGTCGGACCTGATTGCTTACCAAATGCGTCCTTGAGTCCCTACGCTGAATAGGTCTCAAGGTATTTGTTTGTCTTTTTCGAAAAATGTTTACTTGAAAGTGCGCTTAATGAAAACTGGAAAACCGCCAGGATTCGACCATTCCATAAATTTAGAAATAAGCAATACGTCGCCAAATATAGGTCGATTTCTATTGCTTCTGCATCGTGCACGCTGCTAGAATATCGAATTCATTAGCATATTTTGTGTTTTCTTGATGAGAACGCAGTTTTTACAGGGAAACAGCACGGTTTTTGGCGAGGTTATTCTACAAGCACGCAGTTAGTTGACATGATACATGAATGGTCGTCAACTATAAAAAAGGCAATCAAATCGATGTATCTTTTTAAACTTTGCGGAGGCCTTTGAGAAGGTATTTTATAGTAACCTAACCAGCAAGTTACGCAATAATCTAAAACTTTATATGCTCACCAATTGGATTGTTGCATACCTTTCTAACAGACACCAGTAAGATTATAATGATACCATTTCTGATAAGCTACTTCTAGGGTATCCTCAGGAATCGGTTCTGGGATATCTTTTCTTTTTTTATATTGAAGACATTGTGAATTAATTTTGTTTTTAAGGTGAGATTGTTTGCAGATGACTGCACGATTTATTATGAAGTTGGGATTCTACTGATCAATGTAGGTTGAAGAAAGTTCTGGATTTGACAGTGAAGTGGTGCCGCTATTGGCAGATCTGCATGAATTTTGATAATACAGTTGTTATGTTAGTAACTAAAAAAAGCCCCTCTAATATAAATATATGGTAGATAACCAAAGCGTTTCATAGGTTTCAAAAATACAAATATCTAGGATATGGGATAACCATCAATAATTAATTTAACCTTGAACAAGCACATCGACTACGTTTTATCTAATTGTCTTTGTAAGTTATTTTATTAAATATTAACCTTACAATATTCTATGTGCAACACCAGATTACTATCCTATAAAACTTTTATTCGGCCGATGTTGGAATATGGTAACGATATTTGGGGTCCGTTTTACAAAACAGAGAGAAATTGGACAGGATTCCAAATAAAGTTGTAAGGTTTGTTAACACGTATGGGAGGATATATCAGTACATAGTCTTCTGCAAAGAGCTGGCCTGCAGTCATGGACGGAAATAAACCGGGAATGCTGATTTAAAGTTTATATTAACACGCGGAAAATTTAAAATTAAGCTAAATGATCACATACATTTTCACAGGTCTACATTACTTGAAAAATGCTGAGACAGGTCTTTTTTTTTTCACGGACTGCGGAGGATTGGAACAGGATTCCTGGAAAGACGGTCGACGAGCTATGTGTTAAAATCTTTCCTGGGAATCTCATAGGATTTGTTCGGTGTTATGTTGGTTTTTGTTTGTTTTTTCATTCTATAATCGATCTATCTGCTCATGTCATCATTCCTTAAATAGAACAATGTTCGTTCCTACTTAAGAAAATATCCTTGTGAGATTAGCAAAATCGCTAAACAAATAAGTATAAAAAATTAATATATTGGGTGAATAGCCGCGGCCCAACAACAAATCCCTGAGGCAGGCCTAATATGAGGGATATGTTGTCTGACATTGTACTATTTAACTGCACGAACTGCTCTCCACCAACCAGAGCAGCTTCTTTCTAGGTCAGAATTTGATCATTGTAAATAATATATCTGAGTTTATGAAGTCACTTTAGGTAAGAGACACGACGAAATTCCTCGGCAAAATTCAAGAACACTACATCTATTTGTCCGCCCTTGTCGAGGCATAAATTTAGGTCGTGGGTTACTTCTATCGGTTTTGTGACTCTTGAGCCATCTCGCATAAAACGAGAGTGAAAATTTTCCAAGAGGTTATTTTCCTCACTAAAAGTTACGATGCGTTTCGTGGACGCCGCCATTTGGTCGCCTAGTGCTGATAGGGAGAAATTGGCGATAGCTACGATTCGAAAATCCTTATTTCCTTAGATTGAGACACAATGTCATAAAGTTCTGGTGGCCTCGTCTTGTTCTGTCGTAAAAAGTTTTACTATATTAAGAGGACGAAAAATTGTTTCCTGCGATTTCAGATTATACTTCTGATAAGTGGGAAAAATTATTCCAAGCAAAAAACAAATGGCTAAGGTGTCGTTACTCTGAAGTGCAACTTCTTTGTGGCTCCATGTTCCGTCAAAGTGTGATGACATTTGAGAGTAAAAGAGCAAAAATAACACTGACTGGTGGCTGAGGTCTTTTCTCGTTAACCCTAGTGGGCAATCGAAGAACTTTATATACTTTGTTTAATATTATACCCAGGTAACGCCAACTTCGACACATTTGATAAGTACAAGGGTAAGGCCATGAGGTTTCTCGGATATGATCGTAAGCACCTGGATGCGGCGAAACAAGACAAAGTTAAGTGGATCCCATGGGCACAACCAAAAGCGAAAGGGTTTGCAATACTGGGCATAGGCGCCACGACGGATTCCTTCATGCACAATGCCATGGAGGTGACGGTGAGTCAAATCTTTGTATCGACATGCGTGAATAAAATTTATAATGACAAAATTTGTATAGTTCCGAGTGAACGTTTTAAAAATGCATACATTTAATAAATGGATCGAGTAAATGCAAAAAATAGGAGCATCGGCTTCTTAAACGTCGTCAGGGGACAAAATAAAACAGATTTGACGTTCGTCTGTGCTTGACTTTGAGACGCAGCGACATTGGTTCACGCTGTAGATAAGCAATTTAGCTACCGCAGTACAGCTGCTAGCCTGGGGTCATTAACGTGCATCCCGCAGAAGTGATACATGACCGCACACCATTATAATGCTTATGCAGATTGAAACGGGTTTGGGGGGGGGGGGGGGGGGGGGGGGTTGAGGATTGAGCCCTATTCCTGGGTTCTGCAGTACAAGCTTTCACTCCAGGTACTCTGAGCTTCGGTGCGCTGACACACTCGACCAGTTTACCTGCGGGTAGTTCTAAGCAAGTATAAATATCTACCTCAGCGACTTGCTTAGAGCAATCCTGAGAACCCCGAAGCGGCGTTCAATGGTACCCGAACCGAAAGACGATGTTCGATGACACCACCTCATGAACTTCGTTAAGAAGCCAGTGTTGGCTTAGAAGCGGATGTCTTGTTCGTTGCACTCGATCACTGAAAGGGTGGAAAACCCACACAATAATATATCTTTTAAAAATAAGACGAAAATGCGTATATTACTTTAAGCACCCTAACGCACTACATTTAGTTTCGCTGTTTCGTAGGTCAATCATTAGTTAAAATACGAGAGACACAAAATTCGTATGTAATGAGAGAAAGTTGAATCAATAGGAGCAACAAAGGCGTGGCCACTGCAGTAAAACAATCGTCACCAAAGCAGCACATCGTGGCTGAGTTTAATGGTACGGCTAGATGTTTCAGTATTTATCAAAAATTGCCGAAAATGCGCCACATGCAATATTCTCGACAGCAATCTTCATGACCTACTCGGGAGGTTTTTGATCTTCTTACAACTGTGCATGAAATACGCCTGCGTTCATCTACATCTTCACAATATTTGCACCGCATATTTGTGTATCGTAAAGCTGTGTATCTACCCGTACATAAATGCAATTTATGGCCAGACAGAGAATTGCACAATTACGGTCTGATGAAGCCATATTTTATACTATAAAGACGCATGTGGCTTTATCTGCGCAATTAATATGACCATATCTGGCATCTTTGTACGTGTGGTTTCGTTGCAGTTAAGAAACGCAGTGCGACCGCGAGCACGAGAATAATGCATCTTTTGGCATTTAGGTCGTAAGAGACGTTAGCAAAGAACTCACGCCCATATTATAACCCGTTCAGTTTTCAATTGTATATTTTACACGTTTATTTACTTTAGCTCTGATATATGGAGTGCGGGATCATAAGGAAAAGTACAAGGACAATGGGTTCGTTCCAATCAAAGTACGCAGATATCCACCTAGCGCGCAAAGAAAACTTTGGCGGTTGTGAGACGCATATATGCACCATAAAGTCCGGCATTAAAGCTGGACTTCATGGTGAAGCGAACATGCTGCGAACAAGCGACGCATGCTGCATGTAGGTGTTCGCTCGCTGCGCGCATTGCAAGAAGGATTGTTCCGTCACGCACAACATGAAAGGGACGGCGTCAGCTATTCGCCTCACGTTCGCTTTATCAACTCCAGGCTTTAAGCCGTGCACCATTCTAATGATTACAGACATCCGTCCCAACAGGCTATTTCCACAGTCATAGCCTTCTTTATTCTAGAATGCCTGTCAATGCCATTGAACGCCCAGCAGGCGGAAGCAGGCGAAAAGCAGCGCCAAATGGTTACCGATATCGTAGCGCAGAGGCACATCTGGGGTGATCCTTCAACCAGGGCCAAAAATACGCGTGGTGGCCTTTCTGCGAAACAACACCAAACCGCAAAGGAGAAAAAAGAAAGGCTGCTACCGGCGCATCGAGAAATGAGGGAGGGGCGGAATAGTAGACGGCTGCTGGAAAACGTTCTCTTTTCCCCTAAAACAAAACATTCCCTCTGTGTTTCCGGACATTACCACTGAGGCATTGTTTGGCACTGCCCGAGAGACCCTTTGCGCGCGCCCTCTTCACTGATCTCGTATCCCCTTCACGACGGCCATGTTCTTTCGCCATTTAACAGGCTTTCTAGAATAAAGGAGGCAATGCCACAGCCCCGCGCGCTCCTCTTCGTTGCTTGGGAAAGCGAGCAAATCACGCGTCATTGCATACGAACGCTAAAAATGGCTCCGGCCTGAAAAAGCAGAGGCTTCGCCTTACGACACGCGATTGCAGCCTGCCTCCATGCTTTGCATGCGTACGCTGAGCAGACGTCGAAGTATTATCGAAAGTAGTAAGCTTGCGATGGCACGAGCCCTTCATGTGTAACCTACAGCAGAGGATTTTGCAGGCTAAATTGCCCTCAATTTCGCTTCACATTTGTTTTTAAATTTTTTTTATTTATTCTATTTACGCACATTTTGATAATGTTCCGCTGTTATTTGCACGAATCTTCCCCGCTCGTGCTGTGTCTGATGCATTAAACGTTTCGGGGAATTTATTGTTTACAGTTGTAATTGTTACGTGTACACATTTCATGATTTCTGTAGTGAACTTCTAGAGCGCCTGGTCAGTTGTCTTTAGAGGCGCCACACTTGTTTTCTTCAAACTCTCGGATTATTAAAAAATGAGAAATTTCGTCTATGGTCAGTTCAGGAGAACGGGTTAATATATGACTGATTCACATAGTGGCCAAATTTAGATATATGATTATGCTAACCCTTTTTTCTTTTTTTGGCATACCATTTGACTTCTCACACACTGGATTCCTACAGATGTAGAAACAACCTGCGTTGTGTCAATCCCCTATGTTGACACAACAAAAGGTTCCAAAGAATTTTATAACATTTTCATTCAGTTAATGCGATCCCGCTTGAATTCTAGCGTAAATAATCCAACTTTAATGACAACTGGAACGGCTATCCAGAGCCCTTCAAAGGCACATAGATGTGTTTCTCCAGAAACAAGAATTGGGCCAGGCGTCCTTTGAAAGAAATATCGTGGGGTCTTCTAAAAAGATTAAGGAAAATTATAGGAGTACTCTATTTACAATTAGATAAAAGAAAGACACTGAAACTTCGTGCACAATATCTTGTACCGATGTTACCTTTTGAAGGTTGAGCAATTATGGCCTGGGCACTGGCAAGCTATTCGAAAGTAGCATTTTATATTTCTGTGCTTTCAAAAGTTATTATATCTTGCAAAAATTACCTTACGGACATGTTTAATGGGTCAGGTACTCGTTCACTTCCTATGAGGTTATGGTCGGCCATTTCAAAATTACTAAATGCTGCAAGAGATTGAGGATAAGCCGGGATACGAAGCTGGTTGTTGGAGTAATGGAACATCGAATTAAAACAAGCCACATTATTTTCGAGCACCTTAGTCATGAAATATCAAAACGTAATTTCAGTTCCAAGTTTTAAACCATAATGTTCAATATTTTTGCAGAAGTTTATGAGCGACTTGGCCCAAAAGAAAGAGGACATTCCATTTATTTTTGGATTTCGATTTACGGCCGCGAACGTCTCCAGCGTTGACACAACACTGTTTCTCAACTCGGCGTTTACGAAAGCGCCAGTCACGTGAGTGCGATAAAGTCTGAGGTCGAGTTTTCTTCGCAATTGAATACCATTGCTATACAAAATGTTTGCTCGAATTAATAATTGTAGGCAGGTTCTTCGAGCTAGTGTACAAAACCTTTTAGCCTTTCCCTTTTGGTGAACAAGGAAGACCAGCGAATCTGTACTATGGAGGGAATGAAGTAATGGCCGACCGCAAGTCGGCAAGCCAGAGTGGAAAGGCTCGAAAGGTTGCGCCATCTATGAGCGATAGCGGCAAGCGAACAACCGGCAAACACAACACTCTGGACAACTACCGCCATCTATGAGCGACGGTGGCAAGCAGAGTTTTGTGTCGACATTTTTTTTGCGCGGGACACGATCCTGGGGAAACTAGGCCTTAACAGCTCCGCTGTAAAAAAAGAATGTTGAGGTGTTCGCAGTTTTCCCGCACAGCTGAAACGGTGTTTTCTTTTAGAAAATAAATTTGACACTTCGTTGCTGGTCATTCCGAACTCCGTCGTTCAACCGCGCGTGGAAACATTACAGCCCCAATAGAGATAACTCCAGAGAAGCAAGATCTTAGAAAGAGAGATCACAGAGAAAAAAAAGAAGGTGATGCCTCAAGGGTCCCTCGAATCAACACGTAAGCAAGAGACAATGCGCCTTGGCCGCATCTCAAACCTCGACGCCAAAAAAGCGCGGAATATGTTCCAGTTTATTTGAAAGGCCAATTCAAGTAGCGCCGGGCAGAAGAAAGATTTATACTCAAGCGTAAACGCAGCATTGGTGGAATCATGCATTGTGGCCACCCGATTTCCGAAATGCTGAACGTTGATACCGCTTGTCTATTCCGAGTAATCCGGATGTGTCGGTATCTGTGTACATGGTATTGATCCCACACGCACCCACTTGACGTACATGCGCGCTGCTATTGGTCTGCTTCTGACGTTCCACCTTTTAGCCGCGCGATCCTATTGGTGTGCTGTGATCTTGGCCGCTTGTGGAGAAGCTGCGAAATTCAGGGTGGCGCCTCGCCATTCTTGGTTCAAAGACAATTTATCATGCACCACCAAAGAATGTCACCTGGAGGATTTCAGGTCGAGTTCAACCCCGTTATATCATGCAGAGAAGAAAAAATGATTACGGTTGTGTTTATACAGCGTGAGGTCGGTTTCTTTTTGAGGAGTGGTGACACTGGTTTAGTCTGTAGATGAGAAATTTAGCCAGTACAGTACCACTGCTATCTCGGGGTCTTAACGTGCATCACGCGGTAGTGACGCACGATGCAGAGAGGTGTACGATGCTTATCCAAATAAATATTTCTAGTGGTGGCAATTAAACCCAAGATCCTTTGATTCTACAGCACGAGCTTTCGGTCCACGTGGTCCGAGCTGGCGTGCGCTAACGCACTCGGCCACCAATTCTCTCTCAAAAAATTCCTCAAAAGCGAATAAAAATACTCCTGTTTTTACAAATTATAGGATTCTCTACCCCTCACAGGAAATTTTATCTCCAAGAATAAGATATTAGCAAACATTTAGTGACATCCGACCATCGCTGCGCAGATCAAATGCAGCGTGCATCTCTTTTCTACAGGGTGTCACAAAGAAACTTTACAGGGTTTTTATTTCCGCAAAAATAAACTAGGCATCGCCGAACGCTCATTCTCCGCCCAAAGGTAGCCCTAGAGGTCACAACCAGATGGCAAAGTTTCAGCCCGATCCGATAACTTAATCAAAAGTTATAAGTGATTTTCTGAAAGTTTCAATGGGAAAATGGCGGCCGACGGAGTTTTCGAATACATGGGGCTCTATGGCACCAGAAACCGAAAACGGGCAAAAATGGGCTTCATTTTCCCATTGAAATTTTCAGAAAATCACTTATAACTTTTGATTAAGTTATCGGATCGGGCTAAACTTTGGCATCTGGTTGTGACCTCTTGCGCTACCTTTGGGCGGAGAATGAGCGTTCAGCGATGCCTAGTTTATTTTTTGCGGAAATAAAAACCCTGTAAATTTTCTTTTGTAACACCCTGTATTAATTGAGATAAATTTTCATCTGATCTAGTCATGGTAACACTAGCCTTGCCGTCACAATTCTAAAAGTATAAAATATACGTTACTATCATTCTGTAGCGCCAACAATTTAATACCTCGCTACCCATTGAAACAAGCTGGACGAGCTGAAAAACACATTTTCAACGTGAAACATTGTTTGGCTTGGTGTTCGGCATTTCCTTAAGCCCAGATCAAAGCGTGGCCGTGAGGCTCGACACCGATTCGTTTTAAGGGGGGTATGAGAACATTGCAGTAAAAAATCGTTTGTTCCAGGAGGGAATAAAACTTAGACCATTTGGATTCTTAAGCGTGTTTATCACCAAAGTGTCACGCCACATCGCCGAGAGTTGAAGTACTATTAACATGAAACGTTCTTCACCTATGTGTTCGGAGTTTTGTGAAGCCCAGATAAAAGCGTGGCCGCGAGGTTTGACACTAATTAATTAACGGGTGGGAAAGGAAGAGTAAGGTGCTTGACGCTGATTGGTTAACGGAGAGGTAATGTGATTATAGGGGTAGGCGAGGAGGAGTGAGGTAGGCGAAGGGGGGCTCGACCACCTGTGCGCATTGAGGGAGTTGATCTCGAGAGTATGGAAGGTTCTGGAAGATTGCCAGGTTTATCAGCCCAACTAGCGGTCGTGTCGCTCCGTCTAGGAACAAATATTAAGTGCGAACATGATACGCTTGAATCTATCTGATGAGTAGCGCCTTGAATGTAGGCATCTTGCGCCTAGAAATTCAGAGTATCGCTAAACGCTTGGGATGCTAGAACATTTCACGTATACACCACAATGGCGTAGGAATTTACTATACAACTTTGTGAAGTATTTGCGATTCCAAGGGTAATCATCTGATTCCCTCCCTTTTTTATTCTTCTCTTTTTTTTTCTATATCCCACACCAAGCTGTGCTTGTTTTTGCTGCACACTTGTATAGGCGTTAGCTCCCCTATTTTCTCTTTGATGTCTCTTCCGGCGAGTGATGTCGCCTCCTCTTAAGTTGCTAATGCCGCGTGATGGCTTCCAAATTTCAAATAAAAAAACTAACATTCTTACCTTCACCATCGTTCCCGCGTCGGCAGTATATTTCAAACCAGTCAATTATATAGTCATAAAAGATAGGCGAACTAACTACCTACAACGTCTAAATATAAGAAAAATGCCATTTAGTACTCATTATGCACAACCTCAAGAACCAGTTTTCCATTTTCACCATGCTAAAGAGCTTGCTGTAGCTCCGAGGCTGCAGTTCCCCCCTTGGAAAAGTTTCAAATTGTCGTCTTCCAACAGGAATGTCTCGGCTCGTCCAATTACCCAAGAATTCAGGTCATTCCCATACAAGGTCCATGATATTATAGACGAGGCACCTCCAACGTTCCCTACGGGAATCCCTTAATATGATCAATTTCTGCAGGCGTTTTGTGACCCAGTGAGCGGCGTTATTGAACTCCTTGGAAACCCTGCTCTGCACTTCCACCGCAGAGAAGTCGGGCCCCTTGCCTGGTCTTCCGACGCATTACTTACCTTTGAAAGGGTCAAAAAAGATTTCGCTGACGTTACAATATATGTTTACCTTTCACCTGATGCAGTGACATGCCTCACCGATTCTACTTAGCGCTATGTGTTACTCACGCCTCATTAGCGCCCGAACAACACGGGAGCTCATCACCACCCGTTTTGTTTGGCGCAAGGTCCAGGCTGACGTTCGTAATTCTGTACGCTCCTCTCATGCCTGTCAATTGTCTAAATTGCAATGTCACACACGAACGCAGTTCGTGAAGTTTAAACTTCAGTTGCTGCGCTTCGAGCAACTTCACGTGGACGTCACGAACCTTCGCCACCATCATGTTGATGGTTCGCAGCATTATCTGCCTGCAGATATTGCGGGGAGCCATGCCAACGCTTCACCCTACGCCGTCAATAAACAAAAAAAAAAAAAAACGCGGAAGCTTTTTTTTTTAAAAATTAGCTTTTGTTGACGCTTCCCAAAGTTTTCATCGGGGGAGACTAGAACCTGTTCAGGTTTTAGTCGAAAACCTGTTTAGGACTTGTATAATGCATCATTTCTGGCTCGCGATCGATCTCGCGCTTTCTAAACACGGTTACTCTGAGGGAAACATGAAACTGTTCCAGATGCGAGACTAAAACCGGTCTTTTGTTCCTTCGATTCAAACACATATAATATTTTGACATCACACAATGGTCAGCCCCCTCATCTGCTAAGTGGACATAGCCACTTCTCAAAGAAGGGGGGGGGGGGGGGGGGCGGTACCATCTTAACTAGAGCACTATCTTCACCAAAAAGAAATGAAGTTCGGATGGACGACGCGCGATGTGTGACTTTAGACACGATATAGAAACCCAGACAGAACCACGGGCAATCTTCAATCAGCACTGGCCGCTCCTTTCAAAATCGAGCGTTTTGTAAATAATATAAACAAATATGTTGTTATCCTACGAAAGTCACGCAATACGCTATTATCTATCGGTAGAATGTATGGCTACATGACAGCATAGCGTAACTTACTGGAAATGTCAAGTGATCTTGCACTTTTCAAAAATATTATTCTGACAGAAGGACACGTTTGCTGGCAAAAAATCTTCAAGAGAACAAGCACTTATTTAAAAAGAAATGTTGCTTTGGATATTTTGTATTCCTCCAAGCTACCCAACCTTATTTATTCGGTAACCACTAAGCTGACAATGCGGTGAAAGCTAGGTGCTCAGATTTCACAGTAGGTATGTAAATGTATTTTGTTTCATTGAAAATTGGCGTTGCTCTGCTTTGCTCATTTGTGCAGCACTAGTTCAAATAGATCTAGATACGCCTGCTTCTTCATGAGATCATTTTGTTTTCTTCGCGAGACTACAGTATACGGATCGTTGCCCTCGCCGTGCTCATTGCACAGCTCAGAACACTTGAGATAGAACCCCAACATAGCGAGCAAATGCGCTTTGTAAACGCTATTGGCACGAAACACTAAAATCATATTTGATTTTATACATTCATGTTTTAAAGGACATCGTGAACTTTCCTTTAATAGCCCTCATATGTAGCTCTACATTTTGTCTGTCGAAGAAGGCGCAAAGCCAGTTGTAAAGGCTGTTACCCGCCTAAGACAAGCCAACGAGGAGGCAAAGATAATATTTGGAATCACAGCAGCGACTTCTAAGATATTCAGGGTTGACCGTTGAAACACTGAGCATTCAGAAACACATATTATTTCTGTATTATAGCTTGATCAGTGGGTCGCTACTTCATTCAGCGCCGTGTTTCCACCTCTCGCCTAGAAGCCCCTTCCAGGCAAAGTGGGAGGTACGATAACTTGTAACTCATTGTCCAAGAGCAAAGGAACGTCTGGTCTTCAATTCGAATACACAATTCCGTCAATGGTAATGACCCGCAGTTAGCTGGATCTTGTGCGAAGCCAATCGCAGTGTGAGTAATAACGACGCTTTTCTTCTTTTTTTCGTAAGATGTTGTTGTGTCGTTTTCATCCTACATGTTTACTGAATCTTTAATATTGCTTGTTTCATGTCTAGTTTGTACATAAACAACTTTTATATCCTGAACCTTTTTTTCTTTCAATTAAATTTACGACACTAAGGCTGCCTCCGAAGGGCAAGGCGATCACACTTTTCTTCCGATGAGAACGGCGTAATGCGATTTGCGGCTGCGGTACTTGAACCACATTTCTTTTCCTCAGTCAGCAACCCCACTGCGCACAGTACAGTAGTATTTGTATCTCTGCCAGCACTTTCATTTTGAGAGACGAAGAGAAGGCTTTAAGCAAGACATTATTCCGGCTTCCAATAGCGGATATGCTGAACAACCTTGTACCACTTGGTTGTTGTTGGTCCTTCTTAACGGTACGGAGGAGGCATGCGTTAGGCAGTGGCGGGTGCACAGTAGGTCAGACCAGTCTGATGTTATTTCGTCACTTTGTGAGGGCGCGGCCTCTCATCTGTAAAATGTAGATGAGATGACTGTGCAATTAAATCGGCGAATACTTTATAAATACGTCAACAGAAGCCTTGGACATTAGGCTGTCATAGAGGAGCTGGTATATCTGCTGTGGTACCGTCTCTATCTAAAATGGCTATCAGAAGATGTCTGATGGTCCATCAGGCGTATGGTTTGTCCCATTTAGGAACAATGGTGGTCTGGTTGCTTGATGGCCTGATTGTTTGAGAATTTTATAGTTTGATGGCAAATGCTTTGATGGCGTAATATTTTCATGGTTTGATGGTCTGGCGTATTATGGACATCTGACTGCCTAATGGTGTGATGAATTGCTGGTCTAATGGGCGGTGTGAATTTCTTACACCACATATGTACCGGCGTAAGATAAAAAGACTGGATTACAGACAAATATGAAAATTATTTCGTGCACATCAATATTTTATAACGGATCATGCGAAGCGAGATACTTTACGAAACACACGGGGAAAACTAAAAGTTACGTTTTTATATTAGTTATTGCATGTCATTATTTATGTATAGAAGATGTTGAACGTCCCCGCCGTCCATGCCGGGCATGGCGGCGTCGTGCGACAGTGTGCAATGCACTAAATCTTGTCGGGCGAGGATCCGGTAAGCCTGGTCTTACCGGATTCGCGGCTTCGAAAACGTTTCTTCTCTCACACATTTAGTTCACACTACAAGTTCTTCCAGTAATTGAATTTTCGATTAAACAAAGTGAGTCTTTCGGCATATTCTCTGCCACATAGATTGTAGACATGATCTACTTGACATTCAAAGCTGATCAACAAATTGTTTCAAAAACGAACCAGAACACAATTAAAAACAAAACTACGTTTGCTAAACATACCTGGGTCTATAAGAAGGTGTCTCCGTGATCCTTCGAGTATCCTGGGAAAATTTTAGAGGCGGATTATTACGGATTGAACACCCCGCTATCGAGCCACACCGCACCCTCCCAGCCACTGCTCGAACGTCCCAAAAATGGTCAGGTTTTTCCCCCTGACCGAAAGGTATCATGAGAAGCACCATCAGCCTTTTGACGTTCTCGTGGTCCATCAATATCTCCTTGTGGTCTCCCCAGGACAGCATCAAAACGTTTCAATAGACCATCAGTCACCTACAGAAAAGTTTTGACGATCTGTGACCTACCAACAGAAGCCTTTAAGGGTCCGTTAACAACCATAAAAAAAAATTGATTATCCATCAAACACCGTCAAGTAAGCCTGTCGGATCATCAAAGAAGTCTGATGGGCCATCAAAAAGGCTCTTAGGCCATCAACAAGCTATTTTGGTCAGACAAGAAGGAATGATGGGTCGTCAAGAAGAAGTGATGGGCAATCAAGATAGTCTGATGGGCAATCGACAAAGTATGATCGACCCTCAAACATTTCTGGCGATCTTTTCAACCGGAATCACGGCTTTTTTCTCTTTTGTATATCTCGTGATTTTATTACTTTCAGGCGTCACACGTCCCCGTTTCCCCGTAGGTGCCAATAATTCCACTTGGTAAGGGGTTAAAAAACCCCTTACCAAGTGGATCTGGGGGAGGGGGAGGGGAAGGGGTCCCGTGACCGCCCCGGGTAACGTGACCTCGGGGGAGGAGGGGGAGGGGGAGTCACGTGACCTGGGGGGAGGAGGGGGAGGGGGGTCACGTGACCCCCCAGATCACGTGACCCTCCTCCCCCGAGGTCACGTGACCCCCCCCCCCCCGGAGGAGATTGAAGAATGAGGGGAGGAGGAGGAGGGAAGAGTAATCAGGGGAGGGTATACCCCTCCTCCTCCTCCTCCCCTCATTCTTCAATCTCCTCCGGGGGGGGGGGTCACGTGACCTCGGGGGAGGACGGTCACGTGATCTGGGGGGTCACGTGACCCCCTCCCCCTCCTCCCCAAGGTCACGTGACCCCCCTCCCCCTCCTCCCCCTCCTCCCCGAGGTCACGTGACCCCGGGGGGGTCACGGGACCCCTTCCCCTCCCCCTCCCCCCCGAGGTCACGTGACCCCGGGGGGAGGGCTCGCGACGCCGACGGCGACGGCGACGGCGACGCCGCTCAAGCCGGAAACGGGCGCCTAAGAGCTGCGCTCTAAAAAATGAAAGACGTTTACAATACCCTGTAACGCCGAATTGGAGCGCAGCTCTTGAGGAGGAAGAGGGAAGGGTACTGCGGGAAGGGGAAAAGGGTATACCCCTCCTCTCTTCTACTCACCTCCTCATCCTCCCTTCTACTCCTCCTCCCCTCCTCCCTCCTCTTCCTCCTCCTCTTTCACCTCCTCCTCCCCTCCTCCTCCTCCCCCTCCCGTCCTCCTCCTCCCCTCCCCCTCGTACTCCTCTTCCTCCTCCCCCTCCCCACGCGGTGCATTATGGGACATTTCCCATAATGCACCGGGCGGTTACGCCGACAGCGACGGCGACGGCGACGCCGTTTAAGCCGGAAACGGGCGCCTAAGAGCTGCGCTCTAAAACAAGTGCGCCTTGTTGAGCCAAGCCGCTTACGTGCAGAATTTAGTCTTACATCTCAACACCGAAACTTACCCACCGCATTCATGTATAGTGGGACACGTGGCTCAGAAAAGACTTAGCAACCCAGATAAGTTTAGAAAGAGAAAGACATTCCAATCAATCATCATCAACATCAGTTTACGTTACTTATAAAAAAACACTGACTGAATTCGCCCTAAATGGGAGAATGTATACGGCGCTAAGCACACTTATAGGAAGTATTCACTGGCGGCCATGGCTGTGTGCACGACTGCTGAGCGCGTGCTGATGGCGAGCTTCCACAGTTCTTTTGTAACGTGCATTCCGCACCCTCAAGATTGCCGGTCTTAGCAACCTATTAATGTGGGCTCGTTCAGAGCATGCGCTCTAGACATCACCCACAAATATGGCGCCCAGTGAATACTCCTTATAGGGAGCCCATTAACCCCGTATGCAGGCGGCAACGAATATGCTGGTGGCAACGAAAGAACTGCTCCTTGACGTAGCTTTGATGTGGCCAGCGCGGACAGGGCAGACCGCTCGTTCATGGTGAAAATAGTGGCAAAGCGCGGAATCTGCAGTAATTTTCCGGCCGGTCAATCTATACATCTCGCCCCCTTTTCGTACGGGGGGGGCAGAGTGACTGTCAAAAGTGTGAGTGAGAAGATGACTAAATCAGTATGCAGTAGGCATAATGTTTCTACAGAATTAGCGAATCAATACCTGACAATATGACACTCAACCATCAAATAAATGAAGTTTATTTAAAGAGAAAGTTGCTTCAGTCGCAGGCATTTTTGTGCCACTAAGAACGCTGAGATGGAACCCGCAATCACCATGGCTCGGGTGTTGAAAAGGCGGTTTTACAAAAAAAAACAAAAAAACATTATATCATTACGTTAAGTTGCCCAAATACCAGAGGCCAGATTCCCGAAACTTTCTAACGACAGAAAAGTTCGCAAATTTATCTGACGACAAAGTTGCGAACGTTTGAGCATTCCCGAAGCAAAATGTTTGTTAGTTATTGCGTAAGTTACGACGAAAGCCTTAACTTACGCAAAACGTACAAACATTTCGCTTCAGGAATACTCAAACGTTCGTAACTTTGTCGTAAGATAAACTTACGAACGTTTTTGTCGTAAGAAAGTTTTGGAAATCTGGCCTCTGGCCTCATTTCCGTCTGGATATCTACAGGTCAGCAGCAACGGAATAGAAAATATCGGTAACAGATGTCAGAGACTTTTTTAATCTTATTTTATCGAACTTCAATGCTGTTAAAAAGTCTCAAAAAATTTTGAAATGTAAAGAAAATTAAAATTTTTCTCTTTCCCCTTTAAACTTCCAAAGACATGCAAATTCCTAGTGACGATTGCGCTAGCATTCTTAACAAGGTATTTGTTTTGGCGTTATCTAAAACGTGAGTGTTCCTTAATCTAATTACACAGATGTTCAGTTTTGACCGATGAATCCAATTTTTATTGCCACTATCGGTATTGAAAAAGCTAATTAAAACTTTTAAGACATCTATATCTTCGAATGTTGAGAAAATAAACTATAAGCTTTTATTGAAACTAATATATGCAGCTTAATCATCCTGACTAAACTGCTTCCGTAAACCTTTGATGGAGGTTATATTGTCACGAATAAAGGCGAATAGACGATGAATGATTAACTAAAAATAAAAGTTTTTTGTCGGTGAACTTGTGCCAGAAACAAAATAAAAAACAAGCGTCGAGAAAACAGCAGCGAGCGTCGACGGGGGCAGCAGTGAGCGATGACACGTCAAAGTGACAGCAGAGTAGCGCCAGAGCGAATGTTTGTCGTCGTCAAGAGACTCGGAGTGAATCGGCGAAATATTCGGCCTAGAATTTTTGGGAGTGAACTACGGCGAGACTTACTAGGCAAGGTCATTCTGGCCTCCTTATCTTCTACACTCGCGGTGAGCGTAAGCTCGAATCTTCTAGAAGAACGCAGAAGCGTTGCGTGTCGGTCATGCACGCGATATTAGTCATGCCGCGTGCAAGATACCGGAGGATTTGAAGGTCGGAAGGGCGTTTCCTTGAACATAGTGGATGACAACCATTGCCTTAACAACTTTCGTCACGCAGCACACTCAAGCATTCCATGTAAAATAATTAAACATAAATTTTTCCCTCATCTCATCCAAATATTTTTTTCGTTCTGCCGAGGATACAATTTTCATGTAATTCTTATTCGAGATTCAACTTTAATGTTTCACTCATAATCTACATTCCATTCGTGACCGTGGATTTCTGACAGACTGCATATTCTTTGATTTTTCAATAGAATTCAATGAAGTATCCCATGAGCTGACATTTTCTTAAATTAAGCCGACTAACTTGAGCGTTGATGTTCTTACATGGATTCGAAACTTCCACCCTTTACTCAATAACCGGTATTCATTTTTAACAGCAAACAATGCTGTCTCTCATTTTTCACAAGTCGGTTCAGGCGTACTTCAAGGCTCTGTTCTCAGGTGTATGTTTTTCTCGTCTACATACTCGACCAGCCAGTTAACATATGCTCATCAGTTAGTCTTTTTGCCGATGACTGTGTAAGCCGTGGTGAAATCAGCAGTGATTTTAACTGTATATTTTCTACAGTCCGGTACAAACTGTGTTTGTGATTTGTGTATTTTATGTAGCATAAAACTGAATATCGATAATCAAAATTATGTGCATGTCTCTAGTCGACACACTATACGTTTTTTTTCTATCAAGTAAACAATATTACTCTTGAAGCTGTTTGATCATATGAGCCTCCAAATGTCCATGCGTCGTCTAACCTTGCCTGGAAGCCTCACTTTATTAAACTTTAGTGTCTCTAATAGCAAGCTTGAGTATCTTCAGATAAATATTTATCTTGCTACCAGCTCATAAAAATTAATTCTTCGTAAATTCCTAGTACGTACTAAATTTCCGTATGCGGCTTCCGTTTGGGATCCTAGCCAAGAGTCTGTTCAAATTGTCATGGACTTAAAATTGAAAATAAAGTTTTGGAGGTAATGCACCCTTAATTTGATTCAGGTAGAAACCTGGAAAATTACCAATATTTCGTCCCTGTTTGTCGCAGTCACGCAGGCTTGGAACAGGTCTCCAATTAAACAGACCTTTATAAACTCAACGTTTTAAGTAATAAATATTATATCATTAGGAAAAAAAAAACAGACTGATTATTAACCAACATGCCAAACTTTCAACGTCCTGGCCTCTTTCTAGAGCTGGGGCATTGAGATAATTGGTTCAGTTCTTTCTGGAATCAAATTGTACTTCAACATGGTTAAATCACACGGCTCGTTTAAAAATGCTGGTTGCGCTAGTTGGTGGGCGATGCTCAGGGAACGTGTACGCCCAAACAGAGTCTAACATTCAAAGGTTTCTTCAATATAGTTAACCCACCACGGCTCGTTTATCGACACTTGGGCAAGTTGGTGTGTGATGCTCAGGAAACGTGCAACCCCAAACAGAGACTGACACGAAAAAGGGACGCATGAACCGTTCGTCTGTGTACCCTTTCGTGTCCGTCTCTGTCCGAGCTTACAAGTTTTTGATCTCGTCTGAATGTGCTATAATGTTTTCTTTGGCTTTGTTCACTCAAACAAGCCAATAAAAAAATTATCCGGCTGGCCCTGCAGCTGGTCGTCATATTGTCGGTCCTACACAAAGAAACTGTTCTGCCTACCACAAACGACACATGCTTTGAAGCGAAGTTGTTTGTGAACACAAAAAAATAGATTATTAATATTACTATTATTGTTATGTTTATTCTTATTCTTATTAATTATATCACACGACACCTTGCATTTTGGTTTTATCTGGAACTTACACTTACTTATAGGATTTTACAGTTCTTTTTTTAGTGTCTTTCTTGTTCGCGAATATACTAGTCGCTCGCTGGGTGTATGTGAATTGAAATAAAACAACCCTTTCCTAAATATATATATTTCTTTTTGCAGCATGCAAGGACTACTTATCCTCGAGACTCACCCGATTCCAGATGATCCAAACTGCAGAGTCGCACCACCTCCGGGATTCAAGCACCCAGTTGGAACCTATGAATCATGGTCGCTAGTGAGATGTTTTCTCCTAACCTTTGTTTGCTAGTGTTGGAGTATATTTATAGATATAGGACAGGCCAATAAAGAACGTTCTGACAACAACAACAATGCTTTAACCAAATACGTCCCTCGGTACAGCAGTCGCGTGCTGGGCGGCGAATGACGATCGCCTGTTTCCGGCACCTTCACGTCTTCCGAAATTAGGTGTTTTTCATGTGTAGCCTCTTCCCTCATCACCGAGCCCTTCTCCCAACACCTTCAGATAGCAAGGCTAAATTCCTGCAGTTATTACGTCATCTATCGGTGCCAGCGCACGGCACAGACTCTGCACAACGTGATGCCATATGGTTTTGCTAGGACTGTTTTCTCAGTGATTTAGCAGACAAGAGCACAACTGCCACTGACGCGGCAGTTATGCCCATGACCATTTGTGCTGCGTGTATTTCATTGTGCGCAACCATTTGGCACCTCCCCCCCAATGAATTTTTACAAAAACTTAAGAGGCACTAAATTTTGATCGTCGTGAATACCTTATCTCAGTAAAATGCCGCTAGGCGCTGATGTCGCCTTCACTCTAACTGTTTTGCGCAGTGCACACGCGGAACAGACACGATCATTCTAGCCATAAAAAAGTTAAACCAGTACACTTGCCTGAGGATAACATTATGCATTCCTTATACTTCAATTCAACTTAAGTACAGACGCAACCGATGCTACGAGGCAATAGGACTGATCAAGCAGCGTAAAAACGAAATTCACTAGTCCCTTTCTCTTTATGATTGATTCAGCGATGATTGAACATCTACATAAACATGACGAAGATTATGATGATGCGCGTTTGACCCTGTCAGATTGGTTTCATCTGCTCGTAGCGTTGGCTGCGTTTGGACTTAAGGTGAGTCTAAGTATAGGTTCAAATATCTCTCGGTAATGAAACAATCACAAAACATTGTTCAACTAATTAGTAATTGCCATTTAAGGTATTTCTTCACTTTTATTTATAACTACTAAAGTCTTCGTTAGGAAGACAAGGTAGAAGTGAAAATACTCAATACAGCTGTCCCCCTGCCGGTTGCAACATTAAAGTTTTATGACATTCCAAGAATAAAATATGGGATAACTATACTGCTAGGACTCATTGTATGTTCCCAGAGTACTGCTAAATTTGTTTTGAAAATGGCACGATGGTTTCGTGGATAAATTGACTTGTATGCGGGTCCCTCGGATCCGCCACATTCGAGAAGCCGCCGTGGCTGGGAGGCTGGTGACGTTACCAGCCTCCCGCGCGGCGTCCCCTTGCGCGCACTCACAGACTGTGCTCTCTTGCCGTCTCGAGCTTCAGCTTCCTTGCTTACCTTCGCGTTTCGATCGTGTGGTCAGTGACGATTACGTGTACGGCATGCCCGCCTTGTCGAAGTGTTCGACATTGATCGCAGCAGCGATGAGAGTGATTGCTATCAAGAGATGTTGGAAGCTGTTCATTTTGTCTGCGACGCACTGGCGATCCGCTCCAGCGATGGCGAGTTACGGACAAACTCACTGTGTTCACCGTCGTACTGGAATATCGCGCAGGCGAATGCAGGGTGGAAGGTCAACGGGCCGGGGGTTGAGAGCGAGAATAGCGTTCGGGTTGTCGAGTTGCGTGAGCGGTTTTAATCGTACCGTGGCGAGGGGAGCTTGGGCGATCATGGTGGCGCCTAGAATGAGAGAGCGTTCATTATCACGTGATTTATGAACACCATGGTCTGACTAACTTAGGGAGTGTTGCCTTCTCGCCAGATGAAAATTATCAAAATTCGTTAATTGATTATTTCAATTACTAGAGCTCTAAAAACGCGTAAATTGGTGTGTATACTAAGCAGCCAATGAGCATTTCATTTCAAGAATAATCTATCCGTTTAATTTTCGTGTCATAACGCCTTTAAGAACAGTTAACATCTGAAAGGACTTCCACTTCGTAATATTATGATTTAATGTTAAAACACTTTTCACACAAAAACGGTCTAAATACAAAAGGGCCGCTTCATTCTTCTTTTCGAAATATTCAAAGGATTTGCAGAATACGTTACAGAGAAGGACTATGGAATCTGTGCTATTCAAAAGAGTATTAAACATCCAATAAATCTCGCGAGCGTGGCCTCGCCCACTAAGTTTAGTGGATTTCTTTACCTTGGAACAGCTTGAACTTTAGAGGCCATTGCTATGGCATCACCAAGCAAGCAGCATTTGTTCATTGGTTCCACCTCAACTCCATTGGCCGGAATAAGCGATCATGATACCGTGACAACAACCAATAGCATTCTCGTCGGAAGTGGTGGTATAAGTATCCATTCGTAAGTGATGCTGCCAAGAGTTTCCAAACCAAAACTGTATTCTAGGTATGAAGATTTTGTAAGGTAGGTCCAAAATGCTATCCTTTGGATCTCAAACAACGGATGGCTATTACATAACGGCGGGAGATTTTTCAGCACGTCTGGTGTTACCCCCAAATATTTCACCATGTGAACCACGTGGGTCTCAACCTTGACATTCTAATATGTTAGACCGATAGACTGAGTTTGAAAAATTGATTAATGTCGGGCGGATAGAAAGCCTATTAGGAGACCCCTACTGAGTTGCGAACTGTAAAGGCAAACCCCTCCAAAAGACACGTCTTTTTTGTTTCGTAATGGTTTTTAGCTTTGGTTTAATTTGGAGGTTTAATTAGTGAGCTGAATAACTTAAAAAGTTTCATTTACTTGTTTTGTTTACAATGTTCCTGGAGAATTCAGGCTTTACGTCCACTCCGGTCTAGCCGTACTGTAAAATGTTTATTAACATATTTGTAATAGAGGGAATGGAGCGAGAAATGTGAACTTGTACAAACACGCCAGCAGGCGAACATGACCGTGATAGCCCGCTTTATGCCCGCTTATAGTTTCGTCTGGTAGCCGTGTGTGAGGGTGACATTTCTCGTTCCGTAGCGCTCATTACGAAGATTTTAATCTAAATGTCTCGGCACAACTAGACCATATTAAATTGAAGCGTCAATTTTCCAAATGCATTATGCCTCTAAAAATGAAGATGTACAAAGTTAATGAAAGCCTTTTAGCTAATGAGCTAAATGTCGCCGTAATGGGAGCCACATTTGTGCAATGGCTAGAATAACCCGAATGTAGTTTCCTTCTTTGTTTAAAAAAGAACCAACCAATAATAAAGGAAAATCTTTAGATGAAAATGAAATTACTCTATGTGATGAAATTTAGCCGTTTTAAAGTGTCAGTAGCTCAAAAAATGTTATTTCCGCAGGAACTTGCAACAATCGTAGGATCCAGCATCACAAGCCCATTCGTGGTATCAGTCACGCTTGCTGTCAAAAAGCTGACACCGGTAAATATGCTTCCCTGACTGAGTTTGCTTCAATCCCTTTAGAACATTGAGTACTTGTATGCAGCTCTCGAGCTTGAAATTCCATTGCATAGGACATAACATTCATCATTCGTACTTTCAGCCGTTCTCAAGCCGTTTCCTTTTTTATGAACATAATTAAAATTAATGGGCTTTGACCTAAACAACCCGGGAAACATTATACCTAAAAAAACATATTGCGATTTTCTTACATGGATTTTAGGAACTGCTCGATAACGCATGACGCCTTAAAAACAAAACGGCGTTGCATTAAATATTTTATAGCATGATACCGCCCCGATTGTAGTTGATATAATCATAACCCTTTTATCGTCGGAAGATTATGTTGCTAGTGATTAAAAAATGTATAACTCCACTTCATTGTGTTCTTTGTTTATTTGTTTCTTTTGGGGGGAGGGGGGATCCAGTTTGTCGGCGCTCCTTCGAATGATCATATGTCACGGTTTTGGTTGATACCCAGCCGATAAGATGGAGCCCAACAAACCAAAGCGATATTCGTAGAAACCTCGTCCTAAACTCTTGGGATTTAATATGGCTTGCAATTAAATAGTGTAGTGTCATTTCTTGGGGTCACTGTAAAAGTGAGATGTATAAACCTTTCCAATAATCTCCTTCTGCGCGCTGCTATTCTACTGCGAAAGCATTCACTGTCCCATGAAGCGCGGCCGACGTTGTCTTTAACAGCGAACAACGGCAGCTAATTTCAGGCTGAGCGAAATAAGCAACAAATTTCCATTGGCTGCGACGTGTGATAGTTCCAAGGAACGCCACTCCAGAGAGAAGCCCTCCTCCTGGCGCTGCGAACCGCGCGCCGGTGAGACGCAGTGGGTGGCGCGCGTGCGGCCTCCGCTCCCCTCCTCCATCTCGGATCACGTGTCAGGCGTGGCCGGAAACCCGGAGGGGAGAGGGGGGAGGGGGAGCGGGAAATTCCCGCTCCCTGTCCCAGGGAACTACTGTATCACGTGTTCTACGCTCTGTTTTCAGCCATGTCTCGCCACGGAGGTGCGTGGCGCGCAGCTTGTAGGAATGCGCTTCGTGTAGTTATGCTTTCGCATTCCTACACGTAAGCAGTCTTAGGTATCATCCTGTAATTGGTTTTTTCTAGTGAGCTGTGGAACGCGTTCTGAGATTGCGCAGTAGCTCTCTTACACAAAATATGAGACGCCACGCATGCGTTCGCACCCTAGTGACTCAGCATTTTTCGTCTCTGATAAGCGCTCGAAAGGTCTGTATTTTGAGTATAATCAGAAGACCGCGAATTGCAAAACTCTATTCAAATCAAATCCTTCTACGCGCACAACTCTATTCTCATCGTAAAATGAGAATGCGGTGCCAACTCATTGCACACGATGCAATAATTTTTCGAAGAATAGAAAAAAGAGGCAACAACAACCTTCAGGTTGACGCACAAAACTTCACTGTGCCATTACAAAAAAAAAAACGGCTTCCGTTTGTTCTCTTTATTTCGGAACATTTTTTGTCTTGTGAACGATATTATTTGTTTGGCATTTACGCTCTCTCACGCTTCCCTTATGGTGCGTTTACACTTGCGAAAATATTTCGACACCTAATTTTGCAGCATGGAGCTGGTAATGTATATTGAGGAGATGCTTCATATCAAGTCACTTTGAACGATTCAAAAGCAAGAAGTCAAGGACGTCCTCTCCAGCATGACAAAGCACTGAACCATAAAGGACGTGGATCAGTACATCAACAGAGAGGCCAGAACTCTAGAGTTACCATGTTCAAATGGGTTGACAACAAAGCTCTTACCTTGTGCAGACACTTTCTTGATATTCAGCCTTTGAGATCCGTCAAACGATACTAAAAAGAGGAAAGGCCTCAAGTTCCCATTACAAGCCCGCTTATCATCCTCCAATGCTATGCCCGTATGGGTGGTGTGGACCTCGTGGACATGTTTCTCCAGTTGTGACGCACACAGTTCAAGTCGAAGGGTTACTAAAGGTGACTCTTTGCTCAGATCTTGGACATATAAGTTAACAATGCTTGGCTGCTTTACTGCCAGTAAAGTAATCTTTTGGGAATGAAACCAGGACTTGCCTTGAAAGATTTCAAACCGGTCGTTAGTGATGCATGAATGAAGGCACACAAGCCAAAGCTTTGGCGACCTTGTAGCCACGCACCGACCAAGAGAATCAAGTAACATGCTCAGCCACGACCTTCTGATGTGGTGCGATATGACCGTGTTGGACTTGGCCAACGTTTGGCAAAAAGGAATGCTGCCGACACTGTTCCAGTGGTCAGACAAGTTCAGTGTACAAGATGTGACAGGAATTTGTGTTTTGTCCCTGTTCAGAACTACATCCTAGATTTACACCGGCAAACCTCATAGGTACCCAAAGGGTACAATGTATCTTCCAGGATACAAGAGTGTGCAGCCTGCCCGAGAGCTTTCTTGTACTATTTAAATATTTTCTTTCTGTTAGAAGCTTTTTTTTTATTTGAATTAAAAAAGTCGTATTTTTCACCCACAATGTGGGAATGAACGAAAGTGATAGCTGTAGCACGGTCGCGCAATGCGGATAGAATAATGCCGTCACGTAGCCGATGATGGTGATGCGACGCGGTTAATTATCATAGCCGTCGTGGTTGGCGTGGTGGATGCGACTGACGATTGCCACCAGTGATCCGTGAAGTATGTAGGTAAGCGCGGTGGAAGTTTCTTAAACCATCCAACATTACACGTAGCAACCGGATATTGCCAAAGTGCAATTTCGCATGACGGGAGTAATGTTTGAAAACAAGGTTTTGAAGCAGACGACACGATGATTCTTCCTTCGTTGCGCAATTCTTGGCCGAACGCCACGGCTGTCCTCTTCGCTCGCTTCGCCCGGCACGGCGCACAAGAAGTCCCGACTTCCATCTCTTCGCGACAAGAGACGAGAGAGGAAGGGCTTTCCCGGTTTTTCCATTCTTGGCGCGCGAGGCGACAACAAGCGACGAGGACGAATTCTCTGCAGAGTGTCGCCCATAAAGTTATCGCTTTATACTTGTTTTTCAATATTCATGGGGAGTATTCTAAATCTGTGCCTTTAAGGGCGCAGATATACGTAGTACCTACGCGCTCATCGGACCAGTCGACCGCCTCCCTTCCTTCACCTGACTTCGCTCTCTCCTCGTGGGTATTGGCGGAAGCACGATCTATTGGCGAAAGATGGACGCACGACTGCTTCAACGAGCGCGCAGCTTCCACCGCACTGTCAACTCAGGGGTAAAAGAAGCATACAAAAAGCATCTCTACCCACGAAGGACAAGCAACTTACGAGAATTTCTGGGTCCTTGGCAAGAGATTTAAGAATATTTCTTGACCCCTCGTCGCAGGTTTTAAAATGTGTTTATCTTCGTAGTGATGTACCCTCCATATTGTAGCCTGAAACTTGCCCCAATTACTTTTCGCCGTGAATTCATCTTGACTGGAGTTTCGTGAACAGTGGAATTCGAGCTATGTCTTCCCTCAAGGGCCTTTCATCATCCGCTTCGCCTTTCGACCCCCTCTTTGTTTCATTGTCTCGCTGTCGACACCCAGTGCACAGATTTTAATCTCAGATGTTCCTCGGAAAAAAGTAATTTCGAAAGTAATGGGTAATTTTACCTAAATTAGTGCCTGAGAGAAATTTATTAGAGTGATAAATTACCAGCATAGACAGGTAATTTATTACATTACTCACGGCAGAAATAAGTAGTTTAATTAAAGTGATTTTATTACACTAATGTCATTACTGCCACCTCGGATTGGCACTACTGCCAGAGCGGCCGGTATGCGAAATGTGCATCACGTGCGCGGAGCCTCTAATTTGAAAACTACAAATAGCCCAGCAGCGAAACGCCGAGCGAATATAACGTTTAGAATTCCCAAACGATATAACGAATAGCTGCACCTTCCGCGGTCCGCGCAGTTTCGCGTATGGGCAGGCACTTTCAAATGTGTAATCTCCGCCGTACACGTGCGACAACGACAGTCAAAGTGTTAAGGCGCCATACTTTGTGCCGAAGTCTCGGACCTGACCTCTCTGTAGCGGATTTTCGGGACAACAATGAAAGACTAGAAAAGGGAGGGCTTGAAGTTTATTCGAGCGAATTATAATAGAGTAGTGGCGGCGCGTATCGGCGCATTTACACATCTCTCGAATTCGACGACAAAAACGTCATCAATGACGAAAATAACAGTCATGTCTCTGCAGCGGCATACTTGGCCTAAATGAGCACCTTTGTTCGGTGGTGGTATGTGTGTGTTTCTGAATAATATTTTTTTTTTTAATCGACACGCCGCGAAAGAGAATAGGGGTTTACATATGATGACATAAGATGACGGATGGGAAAATGACCAGGGACATACAGAAGACAAAAAAGGTGGCCCGGATGGCGATGACATGCATTAAACATCCCTTGAGCACATTTTCAACGATAAATATACACTTTATACACATTGATTATTTTCTTTCTAAATACAATGTTGTTCTTTGCTACCGATGTCCTTAGTTCCTCCGTCCCCGCACACTAGGCGAAATGTATTAACGACAGACTGAAATGCATTTTTAGCTAACGAGGCCCTAATTAAGGATTATCTCGAACACGCAGTCGCCGCCGCTATAACGCGCAAAAAACGTTTAAAAGATTATTTACCAGTTTTTATAGATCCCTAATAGGATCTATTTTTTCCGTAGGCAACAGCTAACGAGAAGTGCTTGTCCCAGGATTACGTGGAACTGGACGAGACGGTAAGTTTTGTCACTCCTTGTTGACTGGCTGTTTGTGTTTTCTATAGAGAGCGAGGCAGTTACACTAAATACGAATTCAGTTGTTTTAATTAATATCTTATTGCCTCATACCATAAATAGAAGTCTATTGATGCGGTACGTTGTGTTTTGAATGTAGAAGTTATGCGGCGAACAACCGAATCCGATGAACTTCGCACGTCGGAACGTTGGATTTGCGCGTGGCATCAACAGCTCTTCTTCTGACTACGCAGCCAGAGCGAAAGCTGTCGGGATAATCCTGGAATATTATTTGATACTTTTATTGCTGTAATTCGGTAAAAGTTGAGTGTGATGCTAAATTGTCTTGATGGCATACAACAAAAAGCTTCATAGTGTCGTTGACACTCAGTAATCTTATACGTAGGTGGTCAACACAAGATTGAATGTGGTAAAAACAAGTGATGCGTGGGCTTTCTAATTGGTGAACGAATGGTTTTAAACCCAGTCTCTTAAACAATTTCAAAGTTGCTTTTTTATGATCGAAGACCTCAAGATATAGTAAGTGATAAGAATAATTCTTGGTACGTTTTTTTGAATACTAGTGTTATCACAATTTAACTCAATAAAAATAACTTATTGCTTACGTAAACGTGTCACCACTGTAAAAATGACGGGAGCACATTCATCCTAAAGAAGTTCTGATATTAGCTCAATGCCACGATAGCGACCACTTTTAGAACCATACCTCGAAATACATTTTATCGTGTGTTTTGAAGAATGGCCTCTGCCGCAGCAGCATTGCGCTAATATAAAAAAAAATTCTCGTCAACGAACGCTTGTTTTTTTGTTGTTTTTTTTTCCTTTGGCTGGAAACAAATCTATTTTTATACCGGCAAATTCCCAATTTGTTTTTATATAGAAAACCCGATTCCACTGCTGAATGACATGCTAGTTTAAAGAAGTTGAAGTAGCAGTAAAATATGTTTTTTTGAGAGGTAAAACATACAACCAAGCCATACGCACTATAGTCTTTGCCAGGAAGGTAGCGGATAGGTGATGAGGGGGAGGGAAGGTGAGGAGGCATAGTGTGGGTTTAGATGTAATCTTCATGTCCGGCTTTCCGAATAAAGTTCAGCGGAAATTGCAGGACTGACTGTCGGTTCTGCGGTTTTCCAGCTGATGCGTTTATTCAGGGAGCCGAATACACTCAATTTGCTATGTAAGACATCGCCCTAACCTCAGCGGATTGCGCTCAAGTGACCCCTTTGGCGTGACGGCGGTCACGTGACAGAGCCATTTGATTACCGTCTGCTATTCGGAGGGCAATTTTGTGACAGCGAAATTTAGCGGATATCGTTAACTTGCTGCGTTTTGAACTTAGGTGGCCATTGTAACAGTGTCCCCGTCGCATCAAAGCTTCATCTTTGATAAATAAATATCGTTAACTTGCTGCGTTTTGAACTTAGGTGGCCATTGTAACAGTGTCCCCGTCGCATCAAAGCTTCATCTTTGGTGGAACGTTACCCCCGTGTGTGGCACATCACACTCGTGAATGGCACTTTCCGTAAGCGATCACACGACTACCACATTGCTTAGAATCATTGCTTTTCATTCAGAACCTACGAAACACCTGTTAGTTTTTTTCTACTTTCAATGGCAACCGCAGAAACAAATTGGAAAGAATAGTGTAGCCTTAAACCCGTCAACACGCAGCCCAAAACAAGGTTCCAAGTGATCTGGTGACGATTATATACCATTAATATTTATTATAGCTACGCACTGGGGTTTCCAAAACTCATGGAGAGTGATTAGTTCCAGACATCGTTAGGATTCGGCTATTCCCTTCATTGTAGCTATAGGGCACGACCCCCAACACAAAACCTCATCGAGGCATTATTTGTCACGAGCCCAAATTGATTGCTCACGCAGTACCCGTGCCCAGCCTAAGAGGCGGATTTAAGTATTGTCGCCACTGGTTAATTTTCATGAGCACATCCACAATGTGGTTGCCGTGACTGCATCATCAAAGTTTGCTTGCAAAAATAACAAAAAACAGCTCCGGTTTTATATTTTAAGTTGCACTGCGAAAAATAGGCTTCTTGGTAAGTGGCCTTACATGCGAATATATTTAGTAACACTTGTGCCATTAGGCTTGTGTAAGGTGAAAAATATTTCAATTCGTTACACGACCCCTCTAATTATATTGTGACATTACGGCCTGTAACAAAAGAGTGGCGTCCTCCCTTCATTAATTTGCAGACATTTCGAATACTACAGAGAAGCGAGGATGCTTCTAGAAATGTTAAGAGACACTGTTCACCGGCAAAATACTCGATTTCATTGTTTTAATACATAACAGTTCCGCCTTGATAATAATTTCTAGCATTATCTTGTGCCCGAGATGCACGAAGCGTTTGGGGCGAAGTATCATATCCTTAAGATGACTATTCAGTATTACAATTAAACACCCGGAGAAACAAAACTTTTTTTTTAAATGCAGCTGGTTGCTTTATGAGCGGAAAAGCAGCCTTGGAGGCCGCAAATAGAAGCCCTCCCCCCCCCCCCCCCCTTCTCTCTTGTGAAAAGATAAATGTTTTTGTATATAACTTGTTCAATAAGCAAGAAACTATATAAATTACATGAGGTACATATAATGCGTACACAACTTTTTAAATGATCTTATATGCTCTTATATATTTCGTGGAAACGTTCATATCATTTTCTTCGGTAGGTCCAGATCAAAACAAGAACAAAAACTGGAACCATATAACGAGCAGAAACCGACCCACAACCGAAAAAAAAAACACAAACAGAAACCCAAAGGATTCTGAAAGAAGAATGAGACAAAATCAATATATAATTTACGTTTTTGGATCCATTTTGGTGAAAGATGCATGGTGTGCCCTCTTATAGTAGGGGCAGTGGATTACATGTGACCTTTTTAAATATTCAAAGCAGCTACCAGGCCAAAACACAAAAGACTGAAGGAGGAAGCCCATAACGGCTTTAGCAGGAGCGGTCAGTTTTTTGCGATGTATAAACGCGAATACGCAAACTGAATTGTGTATTCTATTTAGAGCATTGAATCAGTGAGAAAAAAAAAATTATACGCAGTTTATGAGAGACACTTCCAGCGTCATTTTTATAATGATTTAAATGTTTTTCTTAATAGTGCTTTACTTAGGTTTTTGTCAAATAGAAGATTCGAGCGTGATCAGATTTTTTTTGCATAGGGCGGTAAATGGTTGGACTAATGCTAACCTACTTCTGAATTCTGTCGATTTTCATATTCCTTGTCGCGTTACCAGAAATGTTACTGTATTTTACGTTCAATTCATGCCTAAACCCTGACCACTGTCGCGTATGCAAATTTCATTTAATAGAATCGCAACCTTTAGCTTGGACATTTTCACAGATCTCCCAGTTTTTCGCCGGAACTTGGCAAGTCTAGTTGAAAGATGAAACTGCATAACATTTTGTGTGAAGTGTGCAACCGTAGTCATACTAATTTGTACATTTGAAACTGTGCGTGTGTTGTGTTTCTTATTTTTATCTTGTGAGGGCTAATGTGAAGACCCGCGTAGTTGGTTTTGGGCACATTAAAAAAACATTATTATTATAATTATTATATTATTATTTTTTGTATTATTATTATTATTATTCTCGCTGCGCTCAATTTTAGTTTAAAAAAAAACTGAGCATGCAGTGGCGGTCACACATATGTCATTGCCTTTGTCCTTTGCAACGCCAATGATGATAATTGCTGTTCCTCGCTTCAAAAAGCGATCTAAAAATAATTTCACAAAATTAAAAACAAATTTATATAATCCTATCACCAAGAAAGTTTCCTTCGCGGTTCATCAGCCTTCTTTTTTGTCACTTTTGAGTGTGTCCTGGGCTCATTATTTATGTCCCAAGGAATAGCTTATTCTGTGACAGCATAAGGAAGAAGAGAAAACCGCACATCGGCTATTGGAGATTATTTAGAATTAATTTTCCATTCACTCATCAGTTTTATAATCAGTTTTAAAAAAAGTATCGGCCATATAAAATAAACCTGAGAGGATATTTTATCAAAGTGCGCGGATGTCTCAAGCACTAAAGAGATAGCTACGTCTATTACTTGTTCTTGCTTTCAAGAATGAGGCGTAAGGACTTACGTTATTCCAGTAATGGGCCTCCAAAACGCAAAAACTAATGTGAACGCCTTTCTATCTTTAATTGACTCTATGCCAATGAAGATTCAAAGTATGTCGAGACAAGCATAGTTTTGTTATATTTTGGTGTTCGAAAATGGTGGTACGCATGGAGGTATGCTGAATAGCAGCACCGCCTTTCACGTGGACGACGGCTGAAAAAAGCTGCTCTCCCTTGAAATACAAACATATTTTCTTCAGTCACTATTGCATGCTTTGTTTGTACATTTATCTGTGCGTACCATTTGGAGAGAAAACAAATATGCTCACCTGATTGTTTTCTACTATTGTTCGAATATTTTCTTAATTTTCAGACCTGCTTTCGGGAAAATGATACCGACCAGAATGGACTGAAGATAGTTACAGACGCTGCTTATTCATATGAAACGAAGCAAACCATCATGGAAAAGGTAATCAGTTTCCAACTATAATCTTGCATGCGCATTATTAAAGCCGTTCGTATGCCATGCCACTCAAACGTCAAAATAATGCTCGAAGAGAAACTAACTAATATTTATGTAGTGTTATTTCGGGAGCTCAGTATTTCCCGAATTTTGGAAAGTTTGGTTTCTGGAAGAATTTCACTGCTACAATATTCTGTGATTCGCATTGGTATGCTGTGTATCCTTTACTATGAGGTACTACATTAGTGTGTTAAAGATATCGCAATATTTTCAACTTGCGAAATTTACGACAAATGAATTTGCGAAAATAAAGTCCTTGACAATGTATATAATAGGCATATTGTGTTCACTAGGAATGTACGGGTAATGCCGCTTTGCAGCAATTCAGCCTCCACACAAGTCTGAATACTAAGGACAATAAATGGTTCAATCATGCAACGTCCAACGACGCTGCCTGATGCCTCTGACTGTTTAATTTTATTACGTTGCCGGCGCGTATGCAGTGCGGCAAGCTTATTAACACCATAAATTATTTATAATAGTGACTGAAGACGGTGGTGACCTGCACAAATTAGTGGCGCTACCCGGTCAGTGGTTGAAGAGCATGGCTCTCAAACACTGAAGTGTCATGAAACAGTCTGGACGCCGTTGCGACGAGTTAGTAGAACCACGTTTATAAGTCTGTGTCACACCTTCATCAGCTTTCGACCATGTGCCTCGCAACCTCTTGGGATCTCCTACGACGAGAGGACACACTGGCGCTATCTACCGGACAGCCTTTGAACATTTGGCGTTTCCTTATATTTAGCTTTTCTTGTGTATCGTTCTTTCTTTCTATGCATAACAATGTTTCCTTATTATGCTGCGAACGTGCATATCTCATAGATAGTAAGGTACATTTGATCTCGCAAATACTGCAAAACCTTCCCTCTAGTAAAATGCAGCTCCGATGTCACCAGATAGATGGCGCCAGAGTGCCAATATGTTTTTTCGTCGTTGGAGGTTACAAGAACATGTCCGTAAGCAAACTCAAATATGTGAGCGAGCTTTCGTTGTGCAAAAATGTCGGAATGTTACCCAAGCTGACGTGCAACGAACAACGGACTGTCTTTATGCTGCAGACGCTTCCAGAAGGAAGGCTTTCCAATACTGGTGGCGGAGGGCGGTGGTTTGGATGGTGAAATAGTGAAGGGAGATGTTTCTATCATAAAAAAAGTGAATGCTCCACCTTTTTACTGTAGACGGCCATTCGAGTTGCCGCCACCAACGTTGCACTAGGTTGCAAGTGAACTCGCGTCCACACAATTTAGAAGTCTACTTCTCCAATAAATAGTAGAATAAATTTTGCAAAGCGGGGCTCAACAACTGGACGCCATCAACTTACTCCAAAAAGCGCGTTTTGTAGCGCGTGCGTGTGTGCAACTATCAGCGCAGTAGGAACAAAAAAAAAATAAATAAATGAGCAACCACGCCCTCCCCCCCCCCCTCCCCCTTCCCCTCCACCCTGCAAACCACCCTGATATGGTTTTAACTTCTGGAACTATTCTGAAAATAGCTGCAACGTCATAGTTGCAACACTACGAACGGAACATCATGAGTGGAGCATGAAATGTTTCGTGACGACACGGTGTCACGTTACCGTATGACATGCCAGACGGGACACAGACCCGCAGGCACGAGTTTGTAATGCCGGAAGCAAATACTTTACTAGAGAATACATCTTGCTACTCGAAAATCCCATGGCCTTGAAGCCGACAGCATTTACGTAGTAAGAACGGCTGGACGCGAGAAGCCCCGGAGCTTTCCCCTTTGAATTAGAAGGGGATGCTACCGCTATTTATTGTTGTGGGCAGCCTTCGAGAAAGCGAAGACTGCCGTTTCTACTGTCTTGGCGAATCCGCTACAACTGTGCACTGGTGGCAACCCTCTCCCCCGGCGAAGCAGAAAAGCGCGAAATCATAGATAGTGCGATGCGCATGCGTACACTCTATCGCCCTCTGTCCAGGCCGATAGGGGAGGATTTGGTGCTGTAGATACGCTGTCTGATGCAAAAATGCAAACAGGGTGAATAGAACGTGTTTTTCTAGTAGAGCATTCGACATAACTCCCCTCCCCTTCCCTTTCATTACCCTTCCTCCTCCCCTTGTCGCCTCTCCTTCACCTCCCAAACAGTTCTGTGGCCATTGTGAAAAACATAGTACAAAGACACTGAAAACTGCTAACGTGTCGGAATGAGAAAGCATTCGTATACGTAGCGTATTCCTACAAGCTGCGCGCCGCGCTGAGCTCGGCCGTGCGACCTCTCCAGAGTGTGCCCGGTCGGGCTCTGCTGGCTCTGAGGCCGGCCGCTCCCTTTTACCGGCGCTGCGCCGCTGCGCCATGGAGAAGGCTTTTCTGTGCGGTGGCGTTCCTTGGAACTACGCCGCGCGCCAGCCAATGGGGTGACTGCTACAGTCTACAGGGTTCGCTCCATGGTACAGGAGAATCTAGATGCCTTTTGACGCGGCTTCAAAAGCTGATGACGCCGGCTCGCTCCATGGGACACCTAATACTCACACCTTATAAAACGAGTTCTTAATTCACAGTCTCGCATCTTTGTCATCAGATAGCGCACCATAGAACTTCTTATGTGAAAATTAGACCTCAAATACGGATGCCGATTATTATAACATATGGCGGTGGGGTCCGGAAACTAAAAGTGTTTTGATGATGGTAGTTTTCGCTCGCATTCCTTTTGTCAACGTCCAATGCCCACCTATTTATGCGCCTATTCAGAGTTTATCACCCAATCAGAGTGTGCCGCAATCACTGGGCTATGAAAACATGCGTGGTGTTTGATATTTTGCACAAAAGCGCCGCTGCACGTGCTGGTCGAGGACACGTTTCGAAGCCCAGTAGACACAAATGACAGCGTACAGGATGCTAGTATTCGAATGGTTTATAGAAAATACGCTGACTTTGTTTTACTGTCTTTTCGCATGCGAGCGCTATCCTGGCTGCAGAATATTGACTATTCTATAACCTAGCGCTCAATAGACCATATGCGAAATTCAGAGCGCCATCTAGTAGCGCGCCGAGAACTACGTCCGCCATCTTGTTAGCGGCGAGAAAACGATACCAGAGACCCGACCGGCAAAGACCCAATGTAAACAAGCGACCGCGCTTCGTGCGAGAGATGCGATGCCAACGATTTCCGCGTTCCGCAGCGGATGCAGCGATAAACCTTTGATTCGTGTGTGACATGAACGCAAACGTGAACTGGGTTCACTTTTTTTCCTTATTTTTATTTGTTACTTAAGACGCGGCTTTTGACAAAATCAATCGGTGACAACGCGACGAAACACACGGACATTATCGCGCGGCGTGAAGCCATTTACAACTATTGAATTGGGCCCTAATCTTTTCACGAAGTTGTACCAAATTTGTATACGACCTTCTTTTTCCTTTTATGTACGTTGTAGTGTCGGCCTGCCCTTTTCTTGATGCGCAAGCAGCTCAATGCATGCGGACGAAACCAAGGCTGTTAAGCGAGGCGAAAGATGGCAGTTTTAATAATCTACGCCACCAACCATAATTGAAGATGCGTATGGTTGACAGTGGTATGGTTAGGTTCATCGCAGTGGCCTGGGGTCTTTAACGTGCATCACGCAGTAGTGATACACGACCGCACGCCGGTACGATGCTAATCCCCACCCCTGCCCGTTGCGATCTGGATGAGCATCGTACCGGCGTGCGGTCGTGTATCACTATTGCGTGATGCACGTTAAAGACCCCAGGCTAGCGGTTGTACTGCACTGGCTAAATTGCTCATCTACAGCGAGTGACTCATCGCAACATTAAAAATGGCTGACCAACGACTCGCTGTATAAATATCCCCACAATCCCAATTATTATGTCGGCAGTGGCAAAAGGTTACGTTGCAGACGTCGTATGAAGCAACACGGGTGGTGCAAACTTCATTTTACAACCCTATTTCTTTTTTTTCTTTTTTTTTTTTTGTCGCAGTTAAGGTAGCGATTTCGTTTAGTGCAAGGAAGCTCGGGGGTAGTTTTGAGAAAGTCACTGCAGTTATTCTGCCAGGTTTGAACAAATCTTCATTAATAGCGCAGCATCCGTCAACTGTGCTTAAGGTCAATGCTATCTGAAACCAATTTTAGCCTTTTGCAACGCTTGAAAAATATTGCCCATGGCACAGTTCCTTTTAGGAGAACGCAGAGCGTACCTCCAAAATAACCTTCCGCCAGTAACAACTAAAAATAAACGAAGCAAAAAACTAACCTTGAGTCATGTATTCGCCTGGTGCAGTATACCGCTAAACAGGACGACTTCAAGCGTATTCGCATCGAAAAAAGAATTACAAGTGTTCTCAAAGATGAAAGGCATGACGGCCTAGTACTTTCGGAGGCCTGTGCACACGCTGGCGAAAGCCCGCAGTGTGTAAGCATCCACGGTGAAGGCGTAAAACTTTGTCCGCTGTTTCGACGAGGTTATCGCCAGCGTGTGCACAGGCCTCCGGGAGTTTCGTTAGACAGTTGCGGCAGGTTGTTTAAACTGTTCGTCCACATAATATGGTCGGAAGGCGGAAAACAGTGACTGCGCCATCGCACATTGCCCGTTCGGCTCTCACCGATGCCTCCACCGTGCTTCGGTACCGACGACGCTTGCCAACATTAAAATGGTGACGCTCTAAGTGTTGTCAGACCATAAAGCAATTTCGCATAAGGCCTATTGAACCCTTACGAAAGACTGCTCTCTGATGGAAGCTGCAGAATCCCTGTACAATGGCAGACTAAAACCGCCACGTCACGGTTTACCTTATGCGTTTAGTGAGATTAGAAGAAAAAAAGACACCCAAGAAAACTATGATGAGCGCAGCAATGTTGCACTTTCGACGATGTTTGATTGGTTTGTCGGCTCCTAAAGTTGGCCGTGCTCGGACGTTCGCTCTTTTATAGAATGACTTGCACGTTCCACGATGTCAGCTGTTCCACCATTGCGCGGTGGTTCCGACCATCTATTAATTGGCATGTAACTTTCGAAAGGGGTCCATAGCGAGTTTTAGCATAGCGTTTGCAAAAATATAACGTTGTCGCCGTGCGTAAATGAATATCTCAGTTGAGGCTTGGAGCGTACGCGATGGCGACGGAGTTATTTTTTGTCTTCGCAAAGCTGTTGCGTTTCGCCATGACCGAAACGGGGGTCTCTCGTCATGGCGAAACCGGTTTGGGCCAAGCGCAGAAGGAACCAGTCTGTGCCCGGCGCAGAAACTTCACGAGGCGGGGGTCTCTCGTACAACTCATTTGTTTATATATGTACGGGAAAGGTCAAGCGCCAATAGTCGACATCCCGCTCATAAGCTTATTCAGCACTTTTTAAGGACGTGGATGTTCCCTAGGTCCTCAGGAGGGACACCGTTGTCTTCACAATGCATCCAATCTGAGTACAGTGGTTGTTTTTGCCCATTTGCTTGTGACGCTTTAGCCCTCATAGTCGTATTGTAATATCACGCACTGTTTCGCAAACGTCCGGCTGACCTCATTAGGGAGTTTTCGTAGATCGTTTTCGCCGTCCCGCAAGGCCCTCCGCAACCCGCTACGATAGCGGAAACTCCACAGCCAAGGCTATCGGCGCGCAGGCGCAGTAGCAACTTCTTCGTTGCGGAACGCTAAGCGGAGGGGGCAACGCGGTCTACGAAAACTCCCTATTGTCTGGACGCCGCGCTTTTTTACCGGATACACGGGGCTCCACCAGGTTTCCACAATGATCAGTGTTCGAGGAACGCGGGCGCAAACATGTGGGAGCATAGGATGACGGCTGTTCTGATAAATTTATCGCAAATGGATGAGAAATTCGCGAAAGGTATTCACGACAGCTCAAGTATTTTTCTGCCAATACCAGGTTTGAGGGATCGAGGGCCGATCGTAGCAGTGCGCTGTCCTAAGACTCGCCGGTAGAACTGCCCGTGCAGGGGAGGCTCAGGACCAACATTGCGGTGGGAGCGGAGACGGCGCACAAATTTTTTCTGATGGACGTTGCCCAACCCTTTTTGCCACCCCCATTGAACAACGATGCGTACGTCGCTGCCGAAATCGCGGTGTGCATAATCCAACCGCGATTTAAACTTTGACTGAGCGGGCTCCCCTTCATGGGCTTCGTTACTATTAGCTACTTTACGAAACAGTTCTTCGACTGCCGCCAGGACAGCGCTCCTACGAGATAACACACATTTCGCGTGATCCGTACAATTTTGGTAAGCACTGTACTGGGTGTCCCCGCTGTTATTCGCATACCATCCAACTTTCCTACCACAGTTCTGTCCTTATTGCGGTATTCACACGAGAAAGAAATGCGACACTTCACCCCACGGAGTGCGCGTCACATGATGCTGACGTCACGCCTTTCCGAGGCGGCGCCGTGACGTCGAGCTCCGCATCGGATCCGCGGAGGGAATGCTCAGACGATACAAACATTCCTCGACTCCAAGCTGGCTCCGCGTGGGAGCAACATCACCTAGATAGAAGGCCTCGGCATGGTTTCCTCTCCCTGAAACGTCATCAGAGTCGGATCGCGCTAACTCGGCTATTGGGCCCCAGTCCGACCTTCAACGCGCTGATTGGACACGACCCCAGTCGAACACTGACGCAGCACTCGTGCCCAATCTCAAGCCTAGATCGATCTGACTGTGATGACGTGTGCGGAAGCTTTCTGTCTAGCTCGTGTTGGTGGAAGGCGAGGGGACGCCTCGCCGGCTTACGTCACGCAGCTCCGTCCAGCGGTTTCTCCTTCGGGTGAACACTATATGTGGCCAATTCACACGACGGACTGATCGGCGGACGGATTGATCACGTGACAAGATTTCCGCGGTTCATCCGTATCCCAAGCGCATCCAGGCAAGGGACACGACGATAATGGCCAATTCACACGACGGACTGATCCGCGGACGGATTGATCACGTGACGACATGTCCGCGGTTCGTCCGTCTCGCAAGCGCATCCACACGAGGAACACGACGAGCAGACGCCAGCGAGGACGGACCGAACCTGTTCGCCACCCCACAGTGCCGCGAAAGTCCAACATCGCACCGTGGCATCGTTGTCCAAGAGAGAAATCGACGTTTGCTACAGCGATAATGAATCGTACGCCGCTGTTACATACGGATCGAGACAAAACACCGTGATAGGCTTCGCGCGAAGCGTCACAAGCTTTACTGACCCAAAGCATGAGAGTGACACAGGCATGGTCCTGCTCGAAAAGGGTTCCGCGTAGAAGCGACGGAGTTCTGGGCTCGCGGAGGGGCGTTTGAAGATGCCTTCACGCACTCCGCGCTCGTGCACAACACTCAAGTACACCACAGCCACAAGAGAGGTCTTGCTCGGTGAAATCCTGATGGGACGTGCAAAAATTATCCAGGCGTGCTAAACGAGTTTTGACGGGAGCTTCTTGACGCAGACCCGGAGCAGTACCGGAACCTGCGTCGCGTCAGCCAGACAAGTTTCTGCAGTTTCTTTCACACGTGGAACCAAGAAACGCGCGACAAAATAAACCAGCGAACGCACAAAACACATTGCAACGATTCGCCATTTTTGTTTTCATCGTCCAGAAGCAAAACAAAAAAGAGAAAACCATGTACCGTTGTCAGACTAAACGCTTTTCAAGTCAATCTCCCGCCAAAAATCCGCGAGTGAAAACGGCGCTCGACTTTATCAGTCCGCGCGTCCGCGGACGAGGCGCGGATCGCAGGAATCGGTGACGTGCCGGTCACGTGGTACACGGTCCGCGGACGAAAATCGCGATTCGGTCCGTCGTGTGAATCGGCTATGAGATGCCAGCAAAGATGGACCTAATCTGTTCGCCACCCCACCCTGCTGCGAAACTTCAACATCCCATCATGGCACCGTTGTCCAAGGAAGAAATTGACGTTTACTACCACGATAAGGAATCGTACGCCGCTGCACCGTACAGATTGAGACAGAACACCGTGATAGGCTTCGCGCGAAGCTCCACTAGCTTTACTAACCCAAGATATGAGAGGGACACAGGCATGGTCCTCCTTGAAAAGGCTTCGGCATAGAAGTGTCGAATCACGAAGTTTTGGGACCGCGGAGGGGCGTTTGGAGAAGCCTTCAAGCACTCTGCGCTCGTGAACAACACTCAAGCACACCACAATCACCAGAAAAGTCTTGCTCGGTGAAAGGTTGATTGGACGTGCAACAATTATCCCGGCGTGCTAGACGAGTTTTTACGAAAGCTTCTAGACACAGACCTGGAGGAGTACAGGAACCTGCGTCGCGTCAGCCGGGCAAAGTTGCTGCAGTTTTTTCTCTCGCGGGGTACAAAGTATCGTGCGACAAAAAGAACGAACGAACGAACAGAGCCCAACGATGCTCCATTCGTGTTTTAACCGCCCAAAAACCAAAACTAACAATACAGTGTACCGTTGCCAGACTAAACGCCTTTCAAGTCAATCTCCCGCCAAAAATCCGCAAGTGAAAAGGCGCTCGCGCATCCACGGACGAGGCACGGATCGCAGGAACCGTTGACGACGTGACGGCCCCGTGGTATACGGTATGCGGAAAAAAATCGTGATTCGGTCCGTCGTGTGAATTGGCTAATATAGGATGGTAACGGAATTACCGGTCGAGCAGCGCTACCAATACTTAGAAACGTTACTTATGGAGATATTAGGCAACGACGAAAGGCATCACTATGGCAATTTCTCGGCAATTTTACGCACATGTGGCGTGATTACTAAGCTTAGGAAAAGCGGAACATCCTTTGACCAAACCTTTTGGCATCTGAGATCAATTTTCCTTAGTTATTTCTCGGACAACATTAAAAAGCCCCTAAGCCTAGTTTCACGTAAGTCATTTAAAGAACCGGTTGCAGCCGTTAGAGGTCTGCCCGACGAACTATGAACTTTAAGTAAACTTTTGAGTAAAAGGGTGGCTTCCTTGTTGCCCAGAGGAGGAGTCTCACACGCTGACATCACGTGGAGTGTAACTTTAGGCTTACCGTGTTTTCCGGCTTATAGTCCGCACACGTGATATAGTCCGCAGGGGTTAATATATGGTAAAACAAGATGTGGCTTAGATAGTCCGCACCCGGTGCATATTGCGCACACCGGGCTTTGTTCGAAATTATGCCTAATCCGAACGTACAAATTAGCACACACAGCACACCTTGACAAATGTCTGCTGTATAAGCTAACAAAGAAGTTTGTATGATGCATAAATTAGCATGATTATACCCTGCTACTAATAAAATTCTTAACGTCTCGTCACGGTGAAGGATCTAGAAAAACAAATCCTCGTATGGTCTGTCCCTGTAGATAGTCCGCACCGGCAAACATTTCAATGTTTAAACATGTATAATCCGCAGACTGTCCGGGAAATACGTTATGTTTTATATATATAGTATTTTGTCATTCTCGGTGCCCATCTGAGTATATCGCGGAAAGTTTGACGCACTGGTACTTTTACATTTGAACGTAAGGTATGGATACGATTAGATTTAACCATGAAAGGTAAGAAAACAAAGCTCGATGAATAGTGTATATTGCCCCCTTTTAATCTCAATACAATATAAAGTATTATCTTCATGCGTATAGTTGACTGACTACAGGATGAAAGGCGTCGGTTGCGTTAGCACGTTTAACGGAGGCAGGAATTCGAACAGGTACCAGCAGGAGGGACGAGTTAAACAAGCGTCTTGAAGGAAAGCTGCATTCTATTGCTGCGGCCGATACCGTTATTCAGAAAGAATAATAATTTTTGTTACCTTATAAACCGCATCAGTGGATGCAAACAAATATACTAATTTATATTTAGGCGCACGTTTTGATATCTGTTTCGTGCATTTGAAAATGAGCATAAGATGTCTTCGTTGTAAACCTGTAGTGAAAGTATCCTCATGTGAGGAGGGCTCTGGGAGCTTAGTGCATCAACGGTAGTTTGTATGGTATCTGAATGCGGATTATTTACGAAATATCATCGTGCAACTTTGTGAGCGCCTCTTTGTGTTCAATATAGCAGGCGTTTTCGGTTCTCACGCAAAGTTGAAAAAATTAGCCTCTGCTACAGTGTCATTTGAAAAAACCGACCTTTAATAAAAACTGTGGAATTTAGAATCCTCCATGCGGTGTGTTCGCCTATAAATATACGGCTGTTTTTGAATCAAGTCTGATAAACTGCTTAAAAACAAAACAAAGCGATGGAAATTTTTTATTCCAAACAAAACGTAGATACATACTTTTTTCTACATTTCCGCATAATAACTGCACATATTTAGGCACTCTCTATGACGAGGCAAAAGCTTTTGAATGCCATCCCCAAAGAAGGTTGCTGCCGGGGTTCTCAGCCCTTTCGTCAAACGCTAATATAACCGACACTTGCTACAGACGTGTAATAAATATAGAGGAAACTGTATAAAGCTTTCGGAGAACGAATAGACGTCCTTCATAATGAAAATGAGTTAAAATATCTCATGGCACTAACGGTCTTGTTGAACTCACGATGAGGTGACTGAAAGCCCAGGAGGCAACCTTTCTTTAAGCAGTGCATAAAAAAACGCGTGCCACGTCATAATAACTAACATGACCTGCTTGGCGTTTATGTGTAGATGTAATTAGATAATGCATCTAAATTTTGTGTATATTAAACTACTTTTCATCGCTCTTCCTTCTTTTCAGCTTATCGGAATTTATAAAAAAAAAACATTAAATATTTGGTTTGTGCTAGTTGGTCCCTACTAAATAAAAGGTTAAATGCGCCTGTCCTGTCGTGTGTGTATCTTCATTGTCCCTGTTTTTAATGCTAAAACATTAACTGTGCCATGAAGCGAGCCGACGTCATCAACTTTGAAACCGCGCCAAACGGCAGCTAAACTCCCCTCTCCCAATGGAGCGAAGTGAAGCCACAATCTGAAGGCTACCAGCTTTGAAGCCGTGCCTGAAAGCCGCGCCAAATGGCAGCTAAATTTCCCTGTCCGAATAGAGCAAAGTGAAGCCGCGATCTAATCCTCCCACCTTTGAAGCCGCACAAAAAGTCGCGCAAAAGGGCAGCTAAATTCACTTCTCCAAAAGGAGCGAAGTGAAGCCGATTTCGAATACATAGGCTCCCATTGGTTGGTGCGCGTCATCAAGGAACGAGGCTCCCATTTGCTCTCGTGCGGCGTAGTTCTAAGAACTGCCACCAGAGAAACCCTCTCCATGGCAGCGCAGCGCACGTAGCAGCCCGGCGAGGAGCGGCGGTGCGGGCCTTGCCCCAAAGCCCGCCCGGGCAGAGGTTGTACGGCCGAGCTCAGCGCGGCGCGGCCACTTCACGAGAGCGCGTGCTGGACCGTCGGCCCCTACCTCGGCAGTGCCGAAACGTGGCCGTCCACGCCGCTACGCCGCAGAGGAACTAAATGAGCGGAAGGACGACAGCCATGCATTCGCATTCACAACTCATAAAAAGTGCCTAGGTGTCATCTGACTTTTTATTCGCGCTTTGAATCTTTTATTAATTTAATAAAACAGCTCTCGTAAACCTCCACGTCGCCTTTCTGCCAGTTTTAGATTACCTAACCAAATATCCCATTTGCGAAAGCAACCCAAGTTGGGGTTTTTGACATCTATACCTTGTTTCCGCTTAAGTCGAGACGCAGCCGATGCTACGAGGTGATAGGACCAAGCAAGGAGCATCAAAAAAAGTCACTATGCCTTTTCTGTTCATTATTTGTCCAGCAATGATAGAACACGTATGTACAGGAACATGAAGAATACCATGATGGTGCTCTTTTGACGTTCTCTGATTGACCTCATCAACTCGTAGCGTCGGCCGCGTCTTAACTTAAGGTGAAACAAAGTATAACGGTCAAGATTTGACAAGCAGACCGTGTGGATGGTCCTAGTTAATTCGAACGTGTTTATTACAGTTGATAGCAGAAATATACAGGTGTCAGTGTCGCTTAATAGGCGGAACTGGTTTATAAATGTATGTGTTACATAATTCCTTCTTATTGCTTTGCGTTTTTATTTATCTTTTTTGCAGGTAACCCAAGTGGAAAAAGTACTGAAGAACGTCGGCTGGGCAGTTTTCGGGCTAGAGTACAATTTTGTTCCCCCAGGTTGTTCGACTCGAGATTACACTCCTACTCATAGTCGGAGACGTCGGAGCCGTATGGCCAAACGGCATTAGGTGCCTTGTGAATAAACTCTTGTTTTTATTCTTCTTCACTAACTGTTTTTTTTTTCTTTGTCAGTTTGCGTTTAGTACAGTTCACGCCGGTAGGACCTCTTTGAGCATCAACATACTTTGATAGTCTGGTGAGTGTAGTAGTTCGCTGAAACTGTGTTTGCCTCTGTCAATAAAAAGTCAGTGAGCCAAACAGTGAGATCATCTATTAGTAGGACTCCATGCTTGTCACAACTGGCTTGGTAAACCCCGAGCCATTTGTGCTAAAATCGGGCATAATCGTCCAACCTGTTTTATAAAACAACTGCCTTGTGCAATTTAAAATAATAATAAAAAAAACGTTCTAAAAGGCGACTTGCAAACCGTGTTCAAGGTCAAAAGCCAGAATTCATTGTTGAAGACTTTCTTTTATTGCTTTTCACTTCTGTTGCGGCAAAGACACTGCTCACATTTTGCATGCAGCACACTGCAGAATAAATGGCCACTGTGGCACATTGTGCAGGGAACTGGCAGAATACTTTTTTTTGCAGGGAGCTTTGAAGAGAGGGGATGAAAAATGGTTGGAGGCTATTTGGCTCATGTTTAGATTCGTTAATGTATTTATAGCAAACGGGAGTTTTCACTAAGTAAAAAAATCGATCTGCTTCAGCTCCAGAAGACTTATGGCGGGTTTTACATTAAGAATAGAAAGTCATTATTTGAAGTGAGACCCTACGGCATAATTATATTTACAGTTAATTTCTTTTATCCACGCCGTTTTCAGTGGGAGCAATAAACAATTCATTTTTAATGTTACAAAGAACATTATTAACAAAAGGTGTTATTTCGTAAACAAAGGAATTAATATAATATAAACATTTTAAACAAACTTGACTAAAATTATTTAAATAGATAACAGATGTTTTGGTGAACGTGTTTTAGTTAACAAATAATGGATATTTAATTAAATTCATCTTACGACAGCCACTCATTACAGCACCGTGAGGTAAATAAAATATCACTCGTTTTTCAATTTCTATAATTATGCCTGACCAGACATTCTGTGTTCCAGACAACAGCTATACAGAGACATTTTTGCGTCATTTGGTAAAATGTACGCAAATAACCCTGTTTAGTCTCATACAATCGAAAGGAATGTTGAGAGTGTTCAAGGTTCGCTAGAATTCCGGCGACACTTATATAGCGCTAATATGTCAGTCCTGTCACATATATTAAAATTACCATGTCGTGCATCTTTACGGATGTTTGAAAACATTCAAACCTCGTACAATAACCTACGTGGGCTATGAAAAGTGTCTGTTTTTATTATCTTTTAAGCCGGGCAGCTTTCATCGGGCACCTGGTTTCTGGCTTATCCATATCTTTAAAGATTTCGAAGATGCGGGTGATGTTTTGAATCCAGAACAAGCATGTTCGCACATATGAACCACCAGAAAGAATAAAGAAATATTTATTAATTGAAAATCAGACTATATTAACTTGGAATTCACTTTATTTTGATTTCCTACATGCAGAGGAAGTTACTGATCCAGTGTTACTGCGTAGTTCTTGCCGTGCTTCTTGGTTTTACACGTGTTCTTCGTTCAATTGGTACGTGAATCCCCCATGCAAAAAAGTGCTGACGCAGTGGTCCCGATAAGAGTGCCCGACAGTGCACATAAATGCAGGTACGAAGTTGTTTAGCACTGTTCAAATACACGAATTTGATAAAAAAAAAGCTTTAACTGATCAATTTTTCATTTGCTACGCTGTAAGTATTTGTAATATGTGCTCTAATATTCAAGCGCAGAGAAAAAATGCACCCGCTTTTTCCCATAGAACCGTGAGTAAAGTTTAGACTGGTTGCCGTCTGCTTTATTTTGCAACAGCACACATCTTTTTCAGTTGAAACTCTGGCGTACATTATGTCTCAATAAATTTTTTTTTTGCACAATTCGAAACTTTTTTTTTTACTTTTTTATTGCTAGATAAATACAACTTTTTGAGAGTATAACGATACTTCGCGAAGTTATACACTTTATTTAGCCTTCATCTTGCCAGCGTTCAAAATTACAAATTTGACCATAAAACGCGCGCACCAACTGCGCGTTTTAAACATACTGGGGTGCCACCAGACGTTCCGCTGTTTTTGCTTAATCAATTTAAAATATGGTGCATTAATATTTCGTGGCTACAATTTACTCCATTAGTAGCCAGACCTACTAATAAGGTAGTAACATAAAAAGAGCAGAAGCTGAAATGTCATTAGAGGTATTCCCTCTAATGATAAGGAAACGCCAATGTACCCCTTTAACGGGGGTACACCAGCGTTTCCTTCATAGTCCCCGATTTGCCTGAAATTTTGCTAATCTGACAAAAAAACATTCCTGAAATAGTAGCCAAAACTTGGCCCAGGATGATTATTTCACAAAGTAATTGAATTTACAAATATGGTCTTCACCAGTCTTTCAAATAAAAGTTTCTACTGGCAACAATAAACCAATGACGTCAGAGGAAGGCAAGGGTTCACTCTTTGGACCGTAAACCTTCTTCCCAACTGATTCGAAGCAGTTTCATGGTGTCAAACGAATGCTTTAGAGTCTCGCTTGAGCACACGCGCACAAGCACGAAACAAATGCTCAGCATCGTTCATTTTTAGACTACCCGCTCGACCTGCAAGCCTGCCTTCCACTGATTTCACGGAACTCAAAAGCGCGTGTATATTTGAATGTTGGTTTTTAATTTTCGTCAACTATATTCATTTAATTTTTTTGTGTTGTTAAAAAAATCCAAACCATTGACAGCTGCGGTTGAAAACATCAACGGCACAACAGTGCTCAATATTAGAGCCAAAACACCTGAACAACTAAGGTTGGTACACAGAGTAACATCTGGCCCTCCATAAGCGCGCGTGGAGTAGGGTATCGGTAATGATGGGCAGGCGCGCGTCGCTAGCACGGAGTCCGGCGTTTCTAGTCGGTAGCTAGGCGTGACCTAACTTCATTGGGAGCAGCTAAAAGGCATAAAAAAGTCACGGAAGACAATCGATGGATAAATTCTTTTGTACCAATGAATTTAGCCATTTAGATAAAAGCGCGACATTTGTCGCACGGAAAGACAACTGGACCGCGACGCTACATGGAAGGATACTGCTTTCCTCATGCCGCTCATGGAAATGTGCGGACGTTTCAGTGTTGCGATAATAATAGGAATACGCTCGAGTTTTGCTGTGTAAAGTGAGAAGGAATCTGTTTTGGTTGCTCGAATTTGTAAAAAAAAAATGTATTTGATTTGTTCTGCCGTGATGACCGGACTAAAAGTCTGCCATGATCGGGGGTCGACGTAACACTGCCGGTTTCACGCGGATATTTTAGAGAGTGGAGATAAACCACATAGTGAATTACTATTCTTACTTACGAAAATTGTGTGGCTATATGTTTTGAATACGGCTTTATTCGTTTGGTGAGTTGCGAGCGTAGACGCCGGAGACAAGTAAAGCTACAATCTTGCGTGCTTGTCTGGCAGATACGAACGGCTTATAGATTACAGTGTTAAGACCGCCAGGTACAAATGGAAATTGGCATTATCACTTAAAAGCAAAAGAGTGAGAATCGCAATATAATCAGATTTTGCTTGTACATAAGCAGTGTACTCAGAGGATGTGGTAGCGCCGTTCATGGAAAGCGAAAGTAAGGGACACTTATTTTGCAAAAGTGTTTCTGGATGGGAAATCCACTTGCTTTGCGTGCTGTCTGCAACCTCCTTGCACGTTTGTCAGTCAGTGGACGAGCGACTGCAGCCCATGGCAGTCGTTGAGCCCATAGTCACCCGATCACTGACAACTGTGCAACGCCCGTTACAAAAGCTCGCGACTCATCGGGAATAGCCTGTATGATAACAGCTTGTTGCAACCGCAAACCATTCAAATAGCGTAGCCACGAACAATCGTATGTTTCATAAAAAGATGGCCTCGAGCGCATCACCGAAACACACACTGAACACTACCATACTGAAAATACATCTTTCATTCCTGATGTGTTATGGGTCCCTCTCAGCATTTCAAAGACCTTCAGCCCTTTAAGCCCCTTAAGCCCTTCAAGCCCCTTCAGTCCTTCAAACCCCTTCAGCCCTTCAACCCTTTAGACGCCTAAATGACTGCGAACCACACACAAACAAATGCAGTTTAAAACGTGCTTGCAACTTTATCTCAGACATTGAGTTTTAGATGCATCTTGTAACTGAAAAAGTAATAAGAACCAACATTTGCTCAAACCTAGGCGCAAGCTGCTGCATTCAAAAGTGATCAGACCGAGTAGGGACAACCAAGTTTTTCGTCGCAAAAAAAAAATATATATATATATTTCAAGGCACTCACAATGCTGCTGGGTAAATTCCTCTGATGTACGGTAGTTCAACTAATAAAACCGAGCATGTACACAACAACGATACATACACACTGACAGTAGTATGTTTACGAAAACCACGAACGCACAACTAACATCGGCCGCTGTTAATAAATCCCCGATGCCGTCACGGCCACGTCCCTGATGCCGTCGCTTCGAATGCACGACGCGGACTAATACACACGGTCAGTAGCACGTTTAGCGAAAACCATGAACGCGCAACCAAGATCCGCCACCGTTGAGAAATTCCGGATGCCGTCATGGCAGCGTCTCCGGCGTTTTTTTTCACTCGCTGAATGATTACGAAGCCGTACAGACGAAGAGACAAGAAACGCTTGTAGACTGAGAAAAAACAGGTTTTCTATAAAGAAACAACCCAAAGTCCCATTCCCATTTTCTTCCCGCACCCACCCTCGTTCGCGGTAGAGGACGTGGCGAAGAAAAACAATGCAAGGGGGGAATGTGGAAACTAGGAAAGCTTAAAGGACGACGTACGAACTCGGTTTTCTCCAGAAAGCATCCTATTAGCGCTCACCTCTCCTAAGCTGCGAAGGGAGCCAAGATGGGGCAAGGTAAAAATTGGAGAGGATATAGGAAAGGAGGAAGTGGTCAAGAGTGAAAAGCGCGATGTGTACGTCGACCTTTAAGTGGAGAGGAGTGACCTCCTTCCACAACGGGTTTTTTTTCGTGCGCGGCCCGTTTTCCCTTAGCTGGAGCCGCGCCATGACGGGAAGGGACGTTGGAACGTCTTCCGCCCGGCCAAGCCGGATTCCAAAACGGCCAAACGGCTTCCCCTACGCATGTATCGTGAAGGTTCATGTCATCTCTTCCAAGGACTCGTTCAAACGATATTGAAGGGTGTTGTGGTTTCACCGAAATTATCGGGACATACCCCGCAGGCCTTTCAAAAAGAGATAACGGGTTTGTGATATTACCAGCTGAATATAAAGAACAAAAACACACCTCTGTAATTATACATCCACATCCACACAACAAATTAGGCAAGGACCAGAATGAACCGACCGCATAAAAAAACAAGACCGGAAAACATATAGTGGCAGAGACATATTTTGATGGTATTACTCATAGGTTAAAAAGGATCGCAGGGCGGTAAGGGTTTTGTGTTCTTGTTTTGTCCCAAACAAGGCATATTGAATATGTGGCCAAGGTCAACAGAGATGAAAGTATAACCAGAGAAAAATGTGACACAGCACATACAACAAGGTACACCCAATGCCAGAAAGAGGTAGTTTATAACATTCCCTTGGCATGTGAAAAATACTGCATCGGCCAGACCGGCGTATATATAAATGACTGATCAAGGAAGCATGCAGCCTCTTTAAAGAGTTTAGTCACGACAGAAAAACACCGCACCACATTGCCGTGCATGCTAAAGGGAACCAAGAATGTCCGAACTAGCCGTCGCGGGCAGACATCGATATCAGATTGGCCGTGAATTGCTGGATGCCCTAGCCATCGAGGAAAATGGGGACCAGTGTGTTAGTGCCTCCTCCATCGTAGTGCACCCCGAGAAGATAGTATTCCGTATTCTTGCGAGGGTCCACAAGAACGGCACTTTTAAAAAGAAAATGAAGACTAAAACAGAGAAAATACACTTTCATTCCAACAGCTAAGAGAGAAGAATGAAGTGGCGTTATTAGATGGTTTCTAGTCCAGCTGTGTGGATGTATAATAATTTATGTGTGTTTCTATCATTTTATGTTCAGCTGGTAATTTCGCAAGTTATGAGCCAACTTGCTCAGCTTCAACCCGCAACTATGACGGGTCTCTAAGACCCTTTAGGAATTCTTAAAGGGTACGTCAGGTCCCTTAGGAAGCTTTGACGAACACCTCAAACACATCAAACTTGTTTTGATGGGCACTTCAGCAATCCTGGTGGATTTTCACTAGACGGATTTTCAGTATGAATAGAAAACTGATCCATTCTTACTTTATTGAATTGATGAGGGCAGTCAATCGCTTGTTTTTACTCCGAGCGCGTAAGTAAAAATAGTCATTGCCTTTCCCACACAAACTACTCACCAAAACACGAACCTAGTGATGTGGCGACGTAAACAAACCTGGAGCATTCTTTTAGATGGCGTCCGCTGCCCAGAGTACAAAGCCATATCAAGTTCTTGTCGCTGTTGTTAGACTTTTAAAAGGTATCTATGTGAAGAGGTCGAGGTAACGGTAGGCGCACAAAGTGACACAAAGAGAGCAACATAAGTGCTACCTGTGACATCCTTTGCCAACTGCACTCATCCGCCTCTACAGCAATTCTGAAAAAAAAATCATCTGTATATATCCTCTATTAAACATCAGTCTTGGGGAGCGCCAGGTTTTATAATGCATTAGGTTGTACCCTTTAAAAAAATGTTGGAAGAGTTTGGGATGTTGGTCAAAATTTTTTCAAGGGGCCTGACATACTCTTTGAGAATTCCTAAAGGGTTTAAGAGACCCTTTATAGTTTTTTTAGAGGCCCGTGGGGCGACTCCCAATCTGTTCCGTAACCCAAAGCACACATCAAAGTCGTTTTCAAGGGTCTCTGAGAGGGATCACGTGACCGTTAAGGATATATCTGTCGGGGAAGCCGGTTGGCCATTTTGTACCAGACACCTGCAGCGAGCGTTGGAAATTGAGACGTTCTCCGTTTCTCATTATTGTGTCTGTGTGTTCTGTGTATGTGTTCTGTGTATGTGAGCGAGAGAGAAAGATGGCATTTTTCGGGCCCCCTAACGACGCCAAGTCCTCGCTCGCGAGGGAGAGAAGGTGCTTGGGGACGATGGGAGGTGGACCGTTTTCTGTTTGTTTGAAAATAACCTGTTTTTATCAGTCGGAATACTGCCTTCGTGAGAAGCTGGTTGGTCTGTGCTTTCTCTGTCATGGAGCGCAAACTAAATGCGCAACAACCAGCGGACGCTCAGTATCGGCTTCCCGTCCCATGCGTGGGGCATATTTTCTGGAGCAGCTTGGTGGGATCAAGATGATCTCAGTGCCCTGTTTCTTGCGCCTCTTCGTCCGTTCTGTTTCAGAATCATTAGAATCATTCAGGGATCAAAACAAAAACGCCGGAGACGAGAGCCACGACGCCACCATGGGGCGACACCGTAACTCTGCTCAGATTTCTCAACAGCGGCGGATGTTGCTTGCGCATTCGTGGCTTTCGATAAACATGCTACTGAAAGTGTGCATGTGTGCGTGCGTCATACCTGCTCGGTTTTATTTGTTGAACAACAGTATATCTCAGGACGTTACCCATCGTCATTGTGGGCACATCGAAAGAAATATTTGGCATAACGAAAATCGGTAGGCAATGTTGTTCTGATCGTTTTTGTCTACAGGTGCATGCGCCCGGGTTTGAGTAAACAATGGCTCGTATCGTATTTTTAAGTTACAACATGTATGTAAAACTTAAAGCGTGAAGTTGTTTCCGGCAACATTTTAAACTGTATTTTTGGTCTATGGTTCAAAATCATTTTGACGACTAAAGCGTTTAAGGGCTGCCGGTGTCTGAAAGGCTGAAGGGTGTGAAGGGCTAAAGTATTTTGAAGGGAAGCGGTTTGAAGGGCTGAGGGGTTTGATGGGCTGAAGGAGTTCGCAGCGCTGAGAGGGACACATAAGACATCAGAGGTGAAGTGTAATTGTCAATAGGCTCTGCATTGGTATTCCAGGACACATTTTGGCAGTGTTTGAAGAACTATTGCCACGCGCGTCGCTGAGCGGGCGCTTACGTGGCCGAATGGTTATCATGCTGGGCTGTTTCGATTCCAGGCAGCGGAATGTTCTTTTATTTATTGTTTCTACTTAACGTTCTCGTAAATTCAATAACTTTCTTGTCTTATCGAGTTACGAATGCTCTACGCGCCGAACGGTCTAGTCGAAATGTTCCAGAGACCCACGCGGCTACAAAAGGTGCTCCGCGTGGCAAGCCGGAGTCAGTTTCGCTCCAGCGTTCGGTCCTGCTGTTAGGCCGCCATCGACGCCAACGACGCTCTATTGTTATCTTCTGTTTCCTTTTTATTTTTGGCACAAGTTCGCCCCATTCAACGTTTAATTTGTTTCGGTTTTCGTCGCCTCATCATTGTCATTCGTGACATTTTGGTGGAGGTGCTGTGTACCGCATTCTATGCCAGTAAAACGTAACCCTCAGAAGATCTGTCGGGTGCGATCTTTTTGAAGCCCCGGAGAGCTGATCCCCGTCGACAAGCCCGAAACCTGACCCAGCCGCCGCTAGCAAGGTCAGCCCCCTGGGTGTAGACCTTTAACCGAGAAGTCGAAGACCCAGACGACGACGATGTCCCTGCAGAATCCGGTCGCCCCTTTCATCGTCTACTTGTCGTCGCTCCTCGAACGCCGACTCTCTTCCACGGCCAGAATCACGAAGACTTCGAGGACTGGATTCAACATTACGAGCGAATGGCACGCCACAACGAATGAACTGCGGAACAGTGCCTGCAGACCCTCTACTTTTCGCTAGAGGGTACTGCGAGGCACTTGTTCGAGAACCACGAGCCTTCGTTTACGTCATGGGAAACCTGTGTGGTCGAGCTGCAGCGGACTTTTGCCACCGAACACCGACGGGAAGGGGCGGCTCCGTATTCGAACCCAAGGCCCCAATGAAAGCGTCACAAGCTTCGTGGAAGATGTCCTGCACCTGAGCACCCGTGCCGATCCACAAGCCACAAACGACAAGAAGCTGCGGCTCCTCATACGCGGAGTGAGGGACGACATCTTTGGAGGCCTCGTGCGCAACCCGCCGGTGACCGTCGAAGCCTTCGTCACTGAGGCAACTAACATCGAGCCCGCCCTCAAAGCGCGCGCATCCCCCTACCAGCGACATCCAGGCGTCGCTGCATCCACGCTGCTTAGTGGCGAAAGCGCTCCTGGTACGCCGGCGATCCGCGAAATTATCCGGGAGGTCGTCCGGAAGGAACTGCGAAGGTTGCTACGAACCAATTACAAGTCGTCTGTCAACCCTGTTCATCGCCGAGGTTGTCCACGAAGAAGTACATCGGGCGCTCCAACCAGAGGTTCCCGTCACCATAGTGGCGCCAGAGGAGCCGAAGGTGAGCTACGCCACCGTTGCCCGACGACCGCCGCAAGCTCCCCGCCAAGCCCCGGTGCCACCCCGAAGAGACGCCCCCATGCCGCGGTATCCTCAGCGTCAGGAAGAACAAGCCCAGAACGGCCACCCGGAACGACCCTTGTCGAGAAAGTCCGACGTATGGCGAACGGCCGACCAGCGCCCGCTCTGTTACCAGTGCGGGGAAGCAGACCACATGTATACCGTGGATGCCCTATCACTCGAAAAATGGTCACGCAAAGCAAGCGTGAAGCAAAACGATTTTTTGCACACTTTTTCTAAGCGTGGTGTTTTTTTAACGCTTATAATTCACGCTCCCTAAGCGTGAACCGTGCTATGGTTTAACGCTTGGCAGGCGTGACGCAAAGCGATTTTTTGCACGCTTGTTCTAAGCGTGGTGTTTTTCAACGCTTAGAATTCACGCTTCCTAAGCGTGAACTGTGCTATGGTTTAACGCTTGACAGGCGTGAGGGGGGCACTTGTGTTTGCACGCCTATTACGGCATGGGTTTTCTCCACGCTTAGATAATGACGCCTTCTAGGCGTGTGAAATGCGCGTCGCGGTGGAAACCTCTGGCCGTGAGCATGGGGCTTTCTCGCATTTACTATATAGTCTCAATAATCTTAGTTATTGGGACGATATACTGAATGCAAGAAAGCCCAATGCCCGCGGCCGGAGGTTTCAACCACGACGCGCATTTCCCACGCCTAGAAGGCGTCATCGTCAAAGCGTGGAGAAAACGCGCGCCGTAATAAGCGTATAAACACAAGGGCGCCCATGCATCATATCGTTATCGTAGCTCAAGATCGATCTACTAAATCTCTCTAGTGACTTCACGAGGCGAATGCAGTAGTGCAGGGAAGCCCAACGTGCTGCTTCCTAAAGAATTACGCACATATAGGAATGGCAGTTGTGAATTAAAAGAAATTGCCCCGATGCATCGCGTAGATAATGGGTGTTACGCCTGGTACATTGCGTTAATTTGCTGCGAGCTCTTCATAACTGTGGAGTTTGTGCGAAGATTCGAAGAAATTTATCTTTGGGGTCTAAAACCCCAAAGAGAGAGAGAAAGAGAGTTCTCGTTAGGCTCCAGTTACCAAAATTAACCGTCCAAAACGTACTCAATAGAAAGACGCAAATACATTCCAGCGTGGGGGATAAAACCCTTTATTAAAAAAATATATATTTTTGTTTGTACAAATAAACCAAACGAAAACAGGGTGCTTACCCAAATATTGTATTCGCTCATGGATAGCTGGCGAATGGCCGCAGTAAAGGCACCAGCCAACCCTAGTGAAAAAAGTCATTCGTATGAGAAATTTCTCGTATCCAATAAACACATATGAACCATACATGATATATGAGAACATATAAGAACCACATAAGAACTACATAAGAACTACATAATAACTATATAAGATATATAAGAACCATATAAGAAACATATAAGAAACTTCTCACAAGTTTCATATATGGTGCTTGTATGTTCTTATATATCTTATATAGTTCTTCCTTGGTGCTTGTATGTTCTTAGATATCTTATATAGTTCTTATATAGTTCTTATATGGTCTTATCTATCTTGTGTGATTCATATGTGTTCATTGACACGAGAAATTTCTCATACAAATAAGAATTTTCAATAGGGAAATGGGAAGCATTTTCCTTGGCTGGCATTCATCTCCGTCTCGCGCAAATATTCGGGGCACTCGCACTCGTTGTGTTTGCCGTGACCCTGCAGCACTCCACGCACGTCTAGGGCTGTACACATGGCACACTGTGCCCGAAATCACACGCCGTCTCCCGCTAAGCCTGGCCAGTCACCATCAAAGTCAAGCTGGTGCAGCCACAAACAAAGCGTGTCGGGAACTGACGCAGCGAGTCAGCGAGCCACGGAAACAGCGCAACGGCTTTTTCGGTTCTCCCGCCAAAACAAAAAGGACTCAGGCGCCCTCTGTGTTTCAAGAGCAAAGCTCCCATCAACAAAAAATCAACAAAAAAGCACGCGCAGCTGCATCTTCGGGAGGGTCAATCAATTTGGATATGTATTAGCGTGACGATGAATGGAGGCGTGCGCGTGTTTCCGAAAATCAAAGCGTGTGTTTTACGGTCGTCACGCTAACATTGTTCATGACGTCCGAAAAAAAGGCCGAGCGGGATTTCTCGGATTGTTCTAACGCTTGGAATAAGAAAACCAACGCTTATTCTTGATGACGTGGTGCACAAAACGTCATTCCCGTCGTATTGACGGCGGTTTCACGCTTAAAACTCGCGGTTAGCGTGAGGCTCAGGGTGATAGTTTTTAGAGTGGTATACCGTCGACTCGGGCTGCGTAGTTTCCACCCGAACGACCCACGCCCGATGTACGGCGAACGCCCTCGCGACATCGAGGAGTACCTCCGACGCTCACCCTCCTCAGCGCCGTCTCTCCGCAGTGAATCTCGCTCACCATCGCCACGAAGTTCACCGTCTTCAGCGCCACGACCCCGCCAAGAGAACCTGTCACCCCTGCGTCACCGGGAAAACTAAGTGCGGCAACGCCTGGAGGTGGCGTTGCCAAAGACGACCAAAGTAAAGAGCCTCCAACAACGCCGGAGCGCTCCCACTCTCCCTACGCCACCCTTTGCAACGACGCTCCTGCAACGGTACACAACAACCTAAACCATGTTATCGACGGTCACGACGCATGTTCCCTCGTGGACACCGGAGCAGACTACTCAGTCTTGAGTTGGAGGCACTCTCGTCGCCTGCCAAAAGTTACGACGCCCTGGGGAAAACCACAAATTCGAACCGCCGGAGGACACCTTATCACGCCTATTGGAAGGTGCACTGCTCGCGTCGAAATTTACGGCGAAACGTGTACTGTAAAATTCGTCGTTCTGCAACACTGAACCAGGGACGTCATTATCGGCATGGAACTTCTGTGTGAATACGGCGCCGTCATTAACCTTGCTGCGAACAGATTGACGCTGCGGACGCCTGTTCCGCCTTCAGAGAAACCCCAAACAGCGTCAGCCGCCGTCCGAGTCGCTGCCGACCACGTGAACCTGCCGCCGCGATCAAGTGTAGTCGTACCCGTCACGGCCGATGCAGCTCCTTGCGGTGAAGTTGTACTGGAAGGCAACCTTCAATTTATCTCGGGAAGAGGAAGAGCGTAGCAAGAGGAGTGACTGAACTTCCGGATGGGCGCACCGTGGTCCTCGTGACGAACTTCCGACAAGAACCGCAACACCTCATGAAAGGTACCGCTACGGGCCACGTCGAGGAACTCCGGAACTCCTTCTTAAGAATCATCGCCACCTCAGCAATACATTATGCCGCCAGCGCAGCTCGACATTGACCCCAAACTTCAAGGCCCGAAACAACGGCAGCTGAGTGACCTCCTCGCCGAATACAGCGACTGTTTCGCGACGCCGTAGAAGGTGCGCCAAACCGCCGTTGCGAAGCATCGCTTACCGAGGACGATACGTTCCCTGTGCACCGATTGCCGTACAGAGTCTACTTAAAAGAAAGAGAGGTCATCCAAGAGAAAGTGCAAGAAATGCTGAACGACGACAAAATCCAGCCTTCAAGCAGTCCGCGGGCTTCTCCTAGCGTGCTGGTTAAGAAGGAGGGAACGCTTAGGCTCTGCGTGGACTACCGGCAGCTAAACGCGGTAACGAAAAATACGTCTATCCACTCTCCCGCATCGATGAGACGCTAGACCGGCTGCGCCACTCTCGATACAGATCGAAGTCGACGAACGGGAGCGAGAGAAGACAGCTTTCGTTACGCGGGATGGACTGTACGAGTTCAAGGTGATTCCTTTAGGACTATGCACGGCACCAGCATCTTTCCAGCATGTTATGGACACCCTACTGGCAGGACTGAAGTGTCAGAGCTGTCTCATCTACCTTGAGACGTCGTAAAGTTTTCAAGTGATTTCGACGAGCACTTGTGACGACTCTGAGCTGTTCTCCAAGCCATACAGACCGCCGGACTCACCCTCAAGCCGTCCAAGTGCCGGTTCGCCTATGACGAACTGAAGTTTCTAGGCCACGTGGTTAGTAACGAAGGCGTCCACCCAGACCCGGAGAAGACTCGCGCCGTCGCGGCATTTCCAGCGCCCATAGACAAGAAGGCCGTGCGAAGATTCCTTGGACTTTGTGCCTACTATGTACGCTTTGTTCAGGATTTCGCAAGGATTTGCGCACCGCTCACTGAACTCACATAGGACGCCGAGAAGCTCGAATGAGCGGAGGAGGAGCAGCACGCATTCGACGAGCTGAAGCAACAACCCCAGACTCCTCCTGTTCTTGAACACTTCGATCAAGATGCGGAAACCGAGATTCATACGGGCGGAAGTAACGAAAGACATGGCGCGGTACCGGTTCAAGTGCAAGAAGGCACCCAGCGAGTCATCGCCTGCGCAAGTCGGACACTGTCCAAAGCGGAAAGAAATTACTCCACAATTGAAAAGGAATGTCTTGCAGTCGCCTGTGCAATCACGAAGTTTCACCCGTACTTATACGGGAGCCCTTTCCGCGTTGTCACGGACCACCACTCGCTCTGCTGGCTTGCGAACCTAAAGGACCCTTCAGGACGTCTCGCTCGATGGAGTCTCCGACTGCAGGAGTTCAAAATGACTGTGGTTTACAAGTCATGCCGCAAGCACAGCGACGCAGATTGCCTGTCCAGAGCCCCTGTCGGGACATCTCCCGGTAGCAGCGACGACGATGACGACAAGTGCTTCCTAGGCGCAGTGAACACCGACGATATGGCGCGACGTCAAAGCGACGATCCTGAATTGAGCGCGCACATCGAGGACCTCGAACGACGAGGGGGTACTATCCCCCGTGTCTTCTCGAGAGCCCTGCCGAACTTCGTCATTCGACAAGGTGTACTTTACAAGGATAACTTTGGAGACAACAGCTCACCATGTCTTCAATTGCACTTTTTATGTTGTTAACCGTTTACCAACCTTTTCCTGAATGTATTTATTTTTGTGTCTGTTCTTCTAATGTATAATATGAATGATCCCCCCCTTAAGTAATGCCCTCACGGGCCCTTAAGGTTCAATAAATGAAATGAAATGACTGCTGGTAATCACTGCCGACCTTAGAGAGGAGATGTTCCAAGCCTGCCACGACGACCCAACGGCTGGGCACCTTGGCTACAGCAGGACGCTCGCCAGGATTCGGGACAAATAATACTGGCCAAGGCTGCCGAAGACCGTTCACCTCTACACTCGATCATGCCACGATTGTCAGCCACGCAAGAAACCACCGACGAAGTCATCAGGGCTTCTGCATCCGATTGCTCCCCCGTCCACGCCGTCCTAGCAGATCGGAATGGATTTACTCGGCCCTTTTCCGCCGTCAACATCAGGAAACCGCTGGAGAATCGTCGCCACAGATTATTTCATGCGATACACCTCAGGAGCAGCAGCCACCGTCGAACCACTGCGTACCATACACAAACAAATGGACTAACGAAACGACTAAACAAAAATGCCGCCGACGTGATCTATATGTATAGTACCCACGTAGAGCACAAGACGTGGGAAGAGGTGCTACCCTACGCCACGTTTGCTTACAACACGGCGGTGCAAGAGACCACAGAAGTAACACCGTTTCAGCTGGTGCATGGCAGAAAAGTAACGACCATGCTCGACGCGATGCTGCCCCCCGAACCAGCTGACGATGGGAGCCATGACGGCAAGGTGGTGGCTCAACGAGCTGAAGATGTTGGCCAGCTCGCCCGACTCCGGACTCAAGATCAACAACGTGTCGATGCCACCCGGTACAAGCTTCGTCGGATCGACGTTCGCTTCAAGCACGGAAACCTTGTTTGGGTCTGGACCCCGAAACGACGACGCGGTCTATGTGAGAAACTCCTGAAACGCTACTTCGGACTCTACAAAGTGCTTCGTCGACTCGGCGATCTGAACTACGAGGTGATGCCCGACGGAACACGGACTTCCTCACGCCGCACTCCACTACCGGAAGTCGTCCACGTCGTGCGCCTGAAGCCGTACTGCGATCGATAGGACTTTGAATCGTGTTTTATATTACGGTCGATAGGATTGTATTTTACAAGTTTCCGTAGTTTTCCAGTGTTTGTGTTTGTTCTTCTGTTTTGTTTCCAGGCATGCCGCATCGAGGCGATGCGCTTTTAAAAGGGGGAGTAATGGCACGTGCGTCGCTGAACGAGCGCATACATAGCCGAACGGTTGCCGTGCTTGGCAGCGGAATGTTCTTTTATTTATTTACGTTCTAGGGCCGAAATGTTCCAGAGACTCACGCGGCTACAAACCGTGCTCCGCGTGGAAAGCCCGAGTCAGTCTTGACCCAGCGTTCGATCCCTCTGTTACGCCGCCATTTACGCCTGCCGACGCTCTATTGCTATGGTTTGTTTCCTCTTTATTTTGGGAACAAGTTCGCCCCCTTAAACGCTTACTTTGTTTCAGGTTTTTGTCGCCTCATCAATTGTCATTCGTGATAATATCTCAGTACCTGTATTTTGGCATTCTAATATATGTATCGCAGTGTTTATATTACGTAATACTTTTTAGAATATATCTGCCCAGCACTCTGTACATATTCAGTTCCTTCCTTATGTAAGTAAGAGGTGCTTTCACCCCAGGAAGTATCTACAAAACTGAAAACGCACATCTCTTTAAAAAAAAGAACGCAGTCACAAAAATAGATTAAGAATTGTGGGTCAGTTCGAAAGTAATGCTAATATTTCACTAAAAGGTTTTCTACTTGATCACAAGGCTATTAAATATACATAGTGATTTTACAGTCAAGTGGGTAAGTTCGGTTTTTTCTTTATAGTTTGGAGGTTTATTAAACGTCATTTTACAAGCATCAGTCAGGTCATGTGCGTTTCTTTCTACGGGATTGTTATTCACTTGATGTGGGGCTGCCTGAGAACACCAAATAGCTATACGTCATTTTATCATATATCTACATGAGTATAACTGATCGACTCTCGCTTTTTAATTTACTTTTTTACAAAAATATAAGATCAAATTTTACTCTTTAAAATTGTATCTCCACGTAGTAGTGGGAGTTCAAATAAGATAAAAAAAAAACCTTGGCCACAACAGCTGGGTAGCTAAACTCGTGGAGCAAAACATTCTTCGCTTTTTGACGTAGCGGGGGGAGTGACCAAAAGAACGCCGCAATGTTTCCTCCTCCCTGCGTGCGCTCAACTTCGCAACTTTTGACGAAAAATCTCCCGCGATCCCTAGGCGGTGCACGAGAGCACGAGACAGCGCGGGGAGGCGAGCGTTCACGCCGCTCGCTGTACGTTGTCTTTGAGCTCTCTAGCGCCGACAATCCCGTCATGCCTCGCCCAGGCGAGGAGCGAGAGCAGACGACGGGAGTTCGTCTGCTACGAGGCGGCATTCGCACAGCGGAGCTGAAAGAAAATGTTTGTATTCTGCTCGAAATCGCGTCCCGCGGGCCACAAACTCAAACGCGAGCTTGAATTGTAAGCGTCTGATATTCCACGAAGGGAGGAATCGACGACCCGTGTTTTATTTGCAAAATTTGGGTCGCTTTGTTGCCGTACAGACGCTGAAACCTACCAGTGTGTAATGAAAGGCCCAGGACAAACACAGAGGCCTCGAGATCTCGCATCATCTGTGTGCAGGTGAAAAGTGGAACATTTTTCGACAAAGCTCCCACAGCAGAAACCTGTGACGCATTCACTCAGCGTCGGGGAAGGCTAAACATGGAGACGTTGCCCGAGGCTCAAGCACAGTCATATTTGAACGGCAGCTATCTTGCCTCGTCGTATTTTGTTTGAGAAAGCTCTCGTTCTCAATGCCCTCACCAGGGAAATAAAAAAAGTCTTACGAAACGTATTGCTAGATGTTCCAAAGAACTAGATTTAAAGGAGCTGTGCAACGATATTCAATTGGAATGTTTTTCACTTTACACGAGCTTACTGGCACTAGTGGGACTCAAGGATACTCGCATGCAATGCCACTGGCCAAGAAACTCCTTTGTTGCGGTGTAATTTCAAGGACAAAAGCGATCATTTTCATTCAATCTCTCCCTTGCAAAATTCGATGACGTAACGCGGGGATCGCAGTACACCCGTATGACGATATTTGAATGCGGCTCATAGATTGGACCCGAGCATTGCGTGGGCACTCGATTTAGGCTCGTGATAATTGATAGCTCGAGAAGCATTCGAGTAGTGGCCCGTGTCCAATCCCTGCAACGACGACAATAGCCGAGCCATAACAATGTCTGGAACTCAGCGCGTGTCCTGTGCTTTGCCAACCCCAGCGCGTGGCTATGATCAACATTGGCGGCATATAATCGGCTCCAGATCACGTGGCCGCTTGTTCTGGCTGCGAGTTGAGGGCGTGAACGCTGCTCGTTGTTTTTTAATTTTTTTCTGGGACTTCTAATGCGTCGGGTGAAAAACTAAGGCGTGTTTCATAGGTCATTAACGTCAGGGATCCGTTCTAAGCGGTATTTGCGCAAAGTAAAAAAATTGTTGCATAGCCCCTTTAAGCAGTATCCTTTCAGTGGTTCACTCATAATACTATGCTTAAAACGAAGCAAGCTTTTGCGCGTACAGTGCCATACATTTTCTCAAGTGTATGCTGTTTTGTAGTCAGCTGGCTTCGGAAACTTACGCCGTCTGTAGATATCTCTGACAGCCGAGTTCCTTAATTGGAAATCATCGCAAATATAAGTGACACGTTGCAGCAACCAACGTTTATAGATAAACGATGGCAGCGACTGCGCTCCCGCATTCCCACCCATCACGTCGAACAAAAAGGCGCTAGTTTCGGTTTGAGGTCGGTACTTTTATACAACATCTATGGCGACAGCATCAGTCTGCACTAGGTGCATTCGGCAAGTTCGTCCGGGGCCTGTTCTCCGTGCAGCACTCCGCGGGTGCAATGCATTAGAACTCTCACAGTGCAAGTCTGGATCGCGGATCGGGAGCCCGTCACTGGCCTCACCGGCGGCCATTGCTTGACAACAGGCAATACGCCGCGTCCTGTCTAGTTCTTCCTTCGTTTTCGTCCTTGTTGTTTTGGTGTATTACACCATGAGGCAATACACGAAAGTCTAAGGGAGAAACACGCAAAAATAGGAAGCTTGTACGCGGTGCTCGAGGGCGAGTATTTTATGACGTGCTGCGATGATTATATCGGGTGCTTGGAGATCAACTAGACATTCGTCAAACGTTCGAACATTGATTTAAAAGAAAATAAATAAATGGGCCGGAGCAACACCGACTTTACTGACGTCGCTTGCTTCGGTTGCTAAATAAACGGCACGTTCAGCGACTGAACGGCACGCTCCGAGTTTCAGTTTGTCACGGAAGCCCTCACAGCAGTTCAAAGAAAAAGCTTTCACCATGAAGTACTGTGTGCAAGCGGTTAAAACGATGCGAATGTCCCCAGTAAAGGCCTTCCAACTTATCGTTTGCTGAGCTCTGATGACTCCGAGATCACGGATGACACCACAATAACTCTCGGTAGCCCTTGTCTCATTAAACACATCACAGTTAACGCCCAACAAAGTCGCCCTCGACCCTCAACCACACAATGTTGATTTAAACAAGATTGGTATTCTAACGCGTTTAATATTCTTGCCCACAATATTAACTGTTATTTGCAGAAACACGATAGAAGTTTCATGATCGAGAACAACCTACTTACGTAATAAAATTGAGTTTTCCCGTTTCTCCTATAGCATGCATTAGATCGTGTCAAGCGATGGCTGCCGGTGGTGCCGCTCGACCCCAGCAATACAGGCCTCTATCCGCGATCCAGCCTAATAAGAGATCAGTGGTGCCAGTGCTATAAGACATAAATCGTGTAGTTGCATCGGTACACCCATAACTGCCGGATGTCGGGACGAGACGCAAAACCGTACATCCGGCCAATATTGAAGCCGGTTTTCGGCCGAAGTTGCCTCGACACTCGCCAAGAAGCAACGTGTTGTTTCGGCGACTCGTCTGTGTAATTTAATTTTTCAGTCATTTTATTGGGTCCCGGGCTACTGTGTACACCCCAAAAAACGAATGTACTGTGGTAATTACACCTTGACGAGAAGGAGGCACGTAGCCAGGATTTTGTTTTAGGGGGGGGGGGGGGGGGGCGCCCATGACAAAGTGCTCTATGAGGGGGAGGGGGGAAAGGAGGCCCCAGCAAAATGGAAGATTTTCGGGGGGGGGGGGGGTGCGGGCCTTATGCCCCCCCCCCCCCCCCTGGCTACGTGTCTGACGAGAAGGGGTATTGTAGTTTTACATCTTTATAAAAAGGTGTAGTGCATTATCACACGTTTTAAGAAACGTGTTTAAAAAATCACACATTTTTAAAGGTGTGAGGTTTACATTTTTTTATAAGGTCTGTTGCTACACTTATTAGAGGGTTAGTTATTGGACACCCCACTTACATGTATAAAGGTGTGAAAATGTTTAATTTGTATATACCTCTAACGGAAGAAAATCTCTTTCATGTGATTACATCGCGTGCCGATGAAACGATCTGTCGATGACACGTCGTTCGATGAACTGATTTGACCGCCAATGAGTGACGACTCCCAGTAAAATTTCGGGGAAATAATTCTGCCGGCTGCCGGGAGACTCGAACCTACCCAAGAATTATCCCGGTTCTTGTTTGTTTTCCAACATTCTGAATTGTATACCAGCTTATTAGTACCTCTTCGGATATTGCAGAAAAAAAACAAAAAACGATGGCAGCCGCGAAAACTCTGACAGCCCGGCTCACAGTCATGTGGGAGACTGACAGGTGCTCGTCAGTCGCCACCATGCCTTGAAAGCTACCGGTTTCGAAGAACCGGAGCGCGCAAAGAACTTGTGGTTCCACGGTCATGGTAGACGCGATTATCCGCTGCCTCGAAGTCCGGGCGCCGAACAAAGCTCGTCGCAGAGTCAACGCACAACGGCTTTCGATAGCCGGTACTGTCGCCGAAAGTCGTCGTCGGGGAGTTGAAAGGCGTCCCCGGTGGTCTCAGTAGCGACGCCGACGGTGGCGGAAGATAAGCTCGGCTGCAGCGTACGGCACCGCCATGTTCACAAAGTTTAACTTCGCCTCGATCCGAAGCGAAGATCTCGAGCTCAAACCACGGCTCTCGCAAAGTTCGGAAACGTCACTTTGACGTCAGCGACAACTTCGACAAACGAGGTTTCTTTTTTACACAAACTTCGGAGGGATTTTGAGCGTCAGCAGGTCGCCTAGGGACAATCTTTAATGCATTAATTTTAGCTTGGCGTAGGGATGTAGGGACAAATGGGCACTACGTCATCGGCGAAGCCGTTCAATCAGCGGGCTCCTCGCGCCCCTCACACGCCGCACGCGCGCCTTGGTGAAGTTTGCTACATTCTGCCTCTCTCAAAGAAATGAGCGTTCGAATGATTGACACCTCGCTCGGCGCGACGTCAGCGTCGCGAGAGTCCAATTAGCGCGTTCCGCAAACTTCGGGCACAAAGTTGTGCTTGACGAGTTTAGCGACCCTGTACTTGAGTATCGCAGTCTTTATGTTTTTTAATGTTAAATATCTTTCAGAGGTCTTGGCTCAAACATTTCACTTTAAGAGGTGGCCCACCTCAGAGGCTCATAGAGAATAAATTAGGTTTTTCGCCATCTTTGAAAAATTGTCACAGAATAACGGCTGCGCGGTTCTTTTTGCCGATTTCGGCTTTAAAGACATTGACGCAATATCGAGAAATTAAATGGAACAAATGTGTTAATATAAATTTAATTATATTATTAAAAAAATCATGAATATGCTCAAAATCGTCTAATCCGGTACTCGCGTTCGGAGCGAATTTACAAAATTCTCTAAATGCAAACAGATAAGTAGTTCATTGAATGCCTTCTAAATTTATTACGGAATCGAATAATTTTTTTTTGTTTTTTTGTTTATTTCTTTCCAAACAAGTGGAGGAAGGGAGGTAGAAAAAAAAGCTGCCATTGCAGCTTGACAAGGCCTCAACCTCCCTTTACAGTACAGCGCAAAACAGGACATCTGCCAATGCACATGCAGAACCAAACAAATTCAAAATAAACACTTGTGCCAGATTTAACACGATTGAAAAAAAAATAGTAGTTACATCAAAAAAGGACATTTTCACACTATGTTCCTCATTCATAAACGATATCACTCTCCACCAGCAGTTCTTTAACATTTCTCTTGAAAATCGGAAAGGAACACTGAAAGTTTACCTTTTCTTCACTTTTGTTTAGCAAGGAAAAAACTTGATAATCGAATTGTTGCTTGCCATAATTGGTTCTTACTTTGGGTTTTTTCCAGATATTTGTTCTCAGTGCATGATCTGAGCTGACATTCTTCGGGATTAGGTATAGCTTCTCTTTTTGGATAAGCTGAAGTAATTTAAAGTAATATATTTTATTAGCTTTTAGCATAGTGAATTTTTTAAACAGTGGGTCCGTACGCGAGTCTCGCCAGTTACCCTGAAAATTGTCGAGCATGCGAAGTATTCGTTTTTGAAGGACTATTATTTTATTACAGTTCGTCATAGTTGTGGTACCCCATACCAATGCACCGTATGATATTTTTGAGTAAGATAAAGAATAATATATTCCTTTTTTAACCATAGAGGTAGTAGTTTATGAATTCTATATATACATCCTATTGATTTAGATAGTTCAGAACAATGTTTTTGTATATGCGTCGACCAGTTGAAATCTTCATTGAACCATATGCCTAGGAATTTTTGATCTTTGGCCTGCTCTAAAGGTATTCCATCAAAATTGATAAATACAGAAGTTTTGTCTTGCTTGTTAATTGGACGAAATATTATGTATTTAGTTTTTTTAGCATTAAGTTGTAATTTCTTACGCTTAAGCCAGTTAGACAGTTTCTCCAAGTATTCGTTGGCAAATATTTGTAATGTATCTTTAGACCATGCTTTAAAGATCGCGTTCGTGTCATCTGCGTACATAATTAGTTCTGGGGAATCCTGCATGTTTGCCATATCATTTACATAGATAAGAAATAACAGAGGGCCTAAAATGGATCCCTGCGGCACTCCGTGTCGTACTTCTAACATATCAGAGTCTGATTTATCTAAATGCACATCTTGATATCGATTATTTAAAAAAATTTCAATTAGTTTTAATGCCACGCCACGTATCCCATAATATTGGAGCTTAATCAGTAAGATATTGTGCTGTATTGTGTCGAAAGCCTTTGTAAAGTCTAAAAACAAACCTAATGTATAAAATTTATCTTCAATATTCCTGATAATTTTGTCTTTTATGTGAAGTAGAGCTTGTTCTGTTGATTTTTGCTTTTGAAATCCATATTGTGCCTCATTTATTACAATATACTTACAAAAAAATGCCTCTAATCTAGCATAAATTACATTTTCAAATATTTTGGAAAAAATTGGCAGAATGGAAATCGGTCGATAATTGTACAAACTATTTTTTTCCCCGCCTTTAAATATTGGGCTAATTCTAGCAGTTTTTAATGCGTTCGGAAATATTCCTGTTAGTAGCATCCTATTGGTTATGTATGACAAAATGTGACTAAGTGATTGTGAGGCACGTTTTACTGGAACCGATTTAAAACCGTCAATACCGGCGGCAACATTATTCTTTAATGTTTTAATCAGTATTTCAATTTCGATCGACGTAGTTGGCTTAAACATTATAGAATTCAGCAAAGGCTTTGTTCCGAAATCGCCCGCGTCATTTTCTTCACTTTCACCCACACTGACAAAATCACTTTCACCCACACTGACAAAATGTGCATTAATAATATTTGCAAGATCTTTCCCTTCAAACTTTTTATTATCGATAATAATTTCATCTATACACGCGAAAGAAGATTTCCTATTTGTGATATCATTCACTGCGTTCCATATCTTTCTCGGCTCGTTTCTTATATTGTTGAACATATTCTGATGATACTCACGTTTCGCTTTTTTTATATCGGCTGTTAATTTATTTCTTTTTTAAACCGAATCAGAAGTTGCTGGTCACGTGTTTTGACGAAGTCATGGTACATATTGTTTTTTTCATTTATTCTTTTATAAAGACATTCCATTATCCATGGCTTCCTCACTTTCTGCTTTTTATTTTTGGATTGTATAAGGGGGAATGCATTGTCATAGCATATTTTAATGATCTTTGAGAAGTGATTATATGCCACATCAGGATTCGCTTCTTCAAAAACGCTGCTCCAGTCGGCACTGTCAATCAAGGCAGAAAAGTAGGAGAGCGTTTGTTCATTTATTTCAGCAAAAGTATTCATGTAAGTCCATCTGTTCCGTAGCTACAACGAATTAAAGGGCCCCTGAAACGAATTTTGGGCTGTAATAAATAAATTGATAGTATTGGGACTTTACTAAAAGCACATCGTTCAGTGGGCCAAAAGAAAAAAAAGGTAGAAAGTCAAAAGCCAGACTTTCGGTACGAAAGTTTGAAAACACAGCGGACTATTTTCTACCTCCTTCCCTTCGTAAGCTCTCTGCCTTTTCACTGTGATACATCCGCGGTCCCCGCGGTGGGACACCGGGCCCCCGCAGCGCGTCACTGGGCCCCCGCAGCGCGTCATCGGGCCCAAACACACGTCACACGACACCGGACCTTACTTATTCCCTTCACCCCTATGCTGACATTGTGGTGGAAGCTACGCGCTTGCCGGACCAATCAGCCGCCTCCCTTTCATTACCTGACCTCATTCCCTGCGCGTGGGTAGGTGCGAAAGAGCGTGATCACGTGGCAAATGTGTGGCTGGCCCAAGGAGCACGGGGCTTCCACAGCACTGTCAGCTTCGGGATGAACGGGGTGGGGAAAGCAACTTTTGTCTGAGTTTTGAGCGACGGGCTAATCTTCTAGGAGGAGAATGGCAGTATCCTGGTGCAAGAACGAGAGTCCGAGAAAGAGGGGAATCCCCCTTTCCGTCTTCTTGAACTGTTTGGTAGAATGCGCGATTTATGAGTTGAGGAGGAAAGCTAAACAGGAAAAAGTTGGAAAGCGTTTCATGACTCCTTTAAAAGAACCAAGTTGTTGGTGCTTATTTACTTTATTTTTAAGGTATCTCTCTCTTCCGTGAAGTGGCGCTCGCTCTTCACGAAATCGCCGTATTGTAGTTCGGCGCTCGGCACTGTGCATGGTGTTCTTCCGCGCCCGTATCCTGTTTCATTCTGCGCGCCGGGGCGTCAGTGTGCAAGTCTCGCTTTCCTGGTTAGTTGAAGTTTTTATGCCTGCATGCCGGATAGCCAGAGTAAAAGTGAGTATTGAAATGTTAAAAGAGTGTATGTTGTTCAGACTAAACCTATCGCCCCTATGCCATATGGCTGTTTTATAAGCGAGCTGTATTTCATGCTGACCGATAGAGTAGCATCGTGCCCAAATTTAGTTTTGCTATTTTGCCACATACTTTTAGTCTTGGATGTAAAATGTATAAGTACATGGTTTCATGACAACAGTTTCTTAGGTAGACGAACTGGCAATTTATATGTACAGCAAGGTCCATTATATACAGATATTTCAAGTCACTTCTGATGTTTCTTTTTTGTTACGGTGTTTCGAAAATGGTTATTGAAATATATTTTTCTTCGTTACAGTATCAATACTTGTTGGGGTTCTTTTCTTGTTGTTTGTCACCCTTCAGAGCGATCCGTTAGTCAGTCTATGTATTTGCATAGAAAAATATATGAAATAAATTTTTTCGTTCTCAGACGATTTTTGAACCGTGGGACTCCTGCCTCCAAGACAACCATTCGCTGTTTCTGCGTTTGTGTTTTTCGCAAGTTTGAAAAGTGGGTATACAACTTTGCAAATAAAATACGTATGAAAAACCAAGTATCATTGCTGTCCCAGTGTTGAAGATGTCGCTCCAGTTTGTTTTGTTTTTAATAAGGTTATATGTTGCCGCGATCCGTTGTAACCTGGGATAGTAACGCAGCTTCCCATGAAAACTTTGATCATTTAATTGCCCCTTGAAACGACGTCACATCAAATATACGTCGCCAAAAATTCATATTAACTTTTGAAAAAGCAAAGAAAATGCCGACGAGATTTTGTAGTTTTTGAACCTGGCCTACTAAGCACGCCCGCAAGTGGAATGAAAGCATTGCTCAAGATGACACCCCTCTGCTTGTAGTATCGCTTCGCGCGGGCTTACGGTGCGGATGGGCCAAGGGAATTACAGCCGGAACAATCAAAGCTATCTTTAGCTTTCGTATTTTTTTCTTTGCTTCCTTACTACCCACGAGGATTGTATATGCCATATTGGTTTCTCGTTCCTGGCATAAGGTTCAGCTGAGTGGGTGGACTATCTGATAAAAGGCGCATGATGTTGAGACCTATTTGCTTATGTAGGTCTCTGCATAAGCAGAGACCTACATAAGCATGTAGGTCTCTGCAAAACTGTTTTCTCATAGCCTCTTCCCGCTAGAGCGACAAACACCGCATTTTGTCCGACAACACTGCTAAGTTTGGTTTGGCTGATCCTATCCCACTGCACTTCTCCGGACTCGCCACACAGCGCCGGAGCTGCCTCGGTCGACCGCAGCGATTGACGCTCGAAGTGCAGGCGAACGAGAACTGTTCCGCTCCTTAGATTGCGGGTGGCGAACATAACATTTGATTGAGGCTCGAACACACCTTTCCCAAATAGTGTAACCGGTCAATAGAGTAACCAATTCCAAGGTCTGCGTTCATTTTTTTTTAGTTACGTGAGGAAATTGTTGCAGTGTCCAGCATCGTGGCCCTTTGACTGGCACACTTTGCAGCACCAAATGAAGGGGTTCCGGAGAACTCCCCTGTGCTTCTTTAGCCAAGGTCACAGTGGCTTGCTCAGGGACCCCACCAGGACGCCCGCCAAGGCCGCAGTGCCGGCACCACCGGACACGTGGTACCCGTCGGCCGCCAGAATCCCTGTCTTGACCTTTCTTTGGAGGTTGAGAGACCTGTGCTGAAAAAGAACAAAAAGAAAACAACGAACAGACATGTCTTCGTACGGAAACGCAACCATTCCAGTGTAGAACCGTGAGGTTTGTTAGTTTTTGTCAATCTTAGCTGACTGGCATTTTTTTAGAATAAGTGAAAAGAAATAATTCAATGCCATTTAATTTTTAGCGTGCACTGGCCAGTTTTGTTTTTACTTGAGGAATTTCGTTACAGGCTAAATATTTGATAGCAGACAATGGCCATAGAGGATAGTTTATGATAAGCTCTGTCTATGCTGGTTGAAATAGATAAGGTAACACTAAAAAACGAAGGAGGTCCAAGCTAGCAATACACATTAACTCAAATGTGATGCTGTTTTTCAACTCCCGGTTTACGCAGCCAATTCGCGAAAATTAATGTCCGGCACTATCTTTTCCTTTCGTTCAATAAAACCAATACTTGCTAAAATGCAGCCGCTGCAAGTTGCAGGCGGAGCTTGAAAGGTGGCCGCTTACTGCTGCAAAAATAATTTCAGATAGTGTTATCGGTCGTTTATTGTCTTCAATTTATGCCAAATGCAAATGATGAAAAAAAAAGGTGCCAGCTTATATCCACAGTCAGGGAGGTCACGTTGCGGTCTCCGTTGCGTTTTAGGGCACGTGGGAGTGCCCTCTTGAAGTAGCGCAACTCGGGGTCCGCTGCCTTGTTTCGACGTTGGGGCATTAGTTTACAACAGAACACATACTGCGCCTGCTGCCTGAGACGCAGGAGCAGTTCCTGAAAAGCAACGGTAAATGTACTTCGCAAAAACAAGCGGGCTATGTTAGGCATAAAAAACGTACACACAAAGAAACTAATGGCATTTCTCTGAAATAATAGTACTAGCAAAATAATAGTCTCTTACTGCCGGCCCACGGATCCCCACTTGGTAGGTTCAAAGGTTAGCTGAAAGAGCACTCACCATAACGTCTTGGACAACTGCTGATCCCCTGCCGCCGTTCTGGAGATCGTTTCCACTTTTGTAAACTTCCACACAGTCCAACTTCTTCAGCGGCAGGATGTCTATCCTTTCCCGCAGCGCGCGGACCGTTGCTCCAGAGCAGCTAAAAGTGCATACTTCAATGCTCTTTTCTAAAAGCAACCGGTCTCGAGAAAGCCACTTCAGCTGGCTACTACTGAAGATTGCTCCGCTCATCGAAGCATCAGGGTAGCTTCCCCGATTCGAACACCACTTCTCTAGCAAACCACAAGCACACAGCGTTTCGAGGACACAGTCCGAATACGGAACAAGGGAAGAGACAAGAAGGTCGTAAAGTTGGGCGAGTTAGGTTGATGGTCATATTAAATGGGTTAAAACAGCGCAAAAAGACTGAAGGACCAGTAAAAGGAAACACACAGACACAGCGCTGACTTACAACTGAATTTTTACTTCTGCGCCGTTCAGCAAGTAAACTTGAAACCTGATAAGCATATGAGCAATCGACCCGATAACACGTCATCTTCCCACCAAGCGGACACGCGGCTACACGTATTTACCCGCTTTTCTGAGAAAATTGATCTAATCACTAACCAGGGCAAGTGACGGAAAACTTATGCACATGCCCGCGTCATGGCTGGCAATAAAAAAAGCTTCATCAATCTCCCGAGCGTACTTAGTTCTATGTCGGGCTAAAATCTTAGGCTCATTAAACATTGGAGAGCATGTAAATCTGTCACAGTGGACAGTGTTTATTGCCAACCATGACGCGTGCATGTTCATCGTCACGTGCCCTGGTTGGTGATAAGATACATTTTATCAGAAAGGCGGGTAAATACGTGTAGCCGCGTGTGGGCTTGATGGGAAGATGACATGTTATCGGGTCGATTGCTTGTATGTTTATCTGGTTTCACGTTTACTTGATGAATGGCGCAAAAGTAAAAATTTAGTTGTAAGTCAGCGCTGTGTCTGTGTGTCTCCTTTTGCTGGTCCTTCGCCTTTTTGCGCTGTTTTAACCCATTCAAGGGAGAGAAATCTGGGCGTGTACACAGAGTTTCTATCCCAAGCAGTTGGGGAGGAGGGGAAGAAAGAACCACTCACCTTCCTTTGTGCATTCCATACGGGAGTTCCTCCCTCTCTCTCTCTCTCCCTCTCTCTCTCTCGCTCGCTCGTGACTCCCACTACGCTGCGCAGGGTGAGTGACACGATATTGCATTCAGGTATGAGGAACAGCAACAAAAAAGCTTCGTTCTATTATCTATATTCATTTTCCATGGCTAATGCTACGAACCTCCCTAGACCTTACTTTCCGCGGGAACATTCGTGAGGACTGGGTGTTCCACTACATCGCAGTCCGTGAATGCGTTGTGCTTGTTTATAATTTATTTTTCCTTTTGAAAACGGATGTCTTTTTTACACAAATTTTGACTTTATTGCCATCTTACACACAAACTCCCTTCGGCCGCGATCCGGATATTTCGGTGTAGGACGTTTCGGCGTAGGGCGTTTCGGTGCGGTCTTTTCGGTGCACGGACTTTTCGGTGTACGACATTTCGGTGCACGGACTTTTTGGTGTGGGATCTGTTTTTTGCGCGGACATTTCGGTGCTTGTACTTTTCGGTGCACGGACATTTGGATGCACGGTCATTGAAAATTGCGAGATTTTTTCGTCTGTTTCGTTTTCTCTAAAAGTAATAAGCACTATTTTAGCTAAATTGATATTTTTTTCGCCCTTTATAAATTTGTAGACTTACTCATCCATTTACGGTCGCTTACTCATTACTACCTAAGTGACCTTGTTAGGCGCAGCACCATCCTGCGGGAGAGCTGGATACGGTGGACGTTATGTTTCGTACGCCGGTGTCTCTTTTCCAACGTTTCCAACGTACGCACTAGACGCATCACATCGTGTTCACGTGTTGGGTCGATACAGGCGTTCTCGGCGCTTTCTGTAAAGGTTTGGGCTTTATTATTGGTAATCTGTGTGGGAAAGGCCCCAACAGCAATACGCTTGATATTGTTGAAAATTTCGCGAGACATGTGATATGACTATAGTAGGTGACAGGTCAAGAACGAAGTGGAAGCTCCTCCCACCTCTTTCCACTTTAGCAGAGTGAACGCTGGAGAGGAGGCGACCTCCTCTCTACCCTTCGCTCCGCTGAAGTAGAAAGGGGTGGAAAGAGCTTCCACTTCGTTCTTGACCTGTCACCGACTTTAGTGCGTACGTTGGTAAAGAGACATGGATAAACGAAAGATAAAGCCCAACGTCTCCGGTCCTCACGTAGGATGGTACTGCGCCTAACAAAGTCGCATAGGTGGTATATCAGTGAGTGGCCGTAAATGGAAGACCAAGTATAGAAAATTATAAAGCGAGAAAAAATACATTTCTGGCTAAAATAATGATTATTACGATTAGGAAAAAAAAACAACAAAAACTCGTGATTTTGATTGGCCGTGCACCAAAATGTCCGCACACCGAAAAGTCCCACACCGAAAAGTCCCACACCGAAAAGTCCGATCACCGAAAAGTCCGTACACCGTACGGTTCGTTGTCACCGCAATCTGACGCGGAAAAAAAAAAAAGAAAGGGTCGCGAACTCCGTAGTTAGGGTATTTCTAGGGGAGGGTGATAACTCGCTGTTCTTCTGGAAATTCATATATTGCCCACAAAGGTGAGATGAGTAATGATTAGGCTATGCTTTTTTCCGGTGTTTATTTTCGAAAAAATAATAGGTGCATGTTTTTCGGTGCTTATTTTTTTAACACCAGTGTATTTTGGTTGAACGTCTCTTGACCACGCTAAAAAACGCTGATAACCGAGGAAGAAAAATACGATTGGACAAGAATATTTCAAATTTCCAATTCTATTCACATATTTCATACGCTCTTCTTCTCGTGGGAGCATCGATCCCGACGAAAAATGCTTAAGTCATTGAGATGTAAACGCATACGCACTGTACAATCTTTTGGCCTAGAGAGCTATTGCGCACGCTCGAACGCGCTTAACAGCCCAGTAGACAAAGTTGGTGGCCCCCAGAAGGCGAGTTTTGGAATGGTCTGTAGTAGGCAAAAAAAAAAAAAAACAGATAACAATCAACGCATCTCAGTTCCCCAAGCGAAGAGGCGCGTTTCCAATGTCAATGGTTCTTGACTTCACTAATGTTGTTAACGGTGTTTTCTAAGAACCACACCAACCTCTGAATAGGCACTGGAAGGATGCAGGATCGACGAGATAACGTGTTTCACAAACTTCTACAGAAGAGGATTTTCGTATAAATTAGCCGTCACTAAGGCGGGAACATTCACCGACTGGAGTGTTTTGGTTTTACCCAGGCCGAATATTTCCAACCACCGGAGTTTTTCGGTTGTAACCACTTTTGTATTTTCGTCTCCGGCGGGTGTTTATGAAATCAGAATATTAAAATTCATCTTAAAAATTCCGTGTTTTCTTTTTTTTTTTTTGTAGATAAAGGTGATTTGTTGAGTTCGAAACTTCGCATTATCCAAACATCAAACATCGAAATGCTGAACACCGGACAATGAAGTTGCTAAAAGGCCAAAGCACCGGAAGGCAACCCTGAACTGCAACAATATTTATTTACTTCGACTTCGAAACGTATTTTTTGTAAGGGAAACTGGAAGAGGGCAAGAAAGAAGGGAGAATGGAAGGGCCGGGATGGGAAAGGGAGTTCGGAAGACTAGAGCGAGGAGAATAGGGAGTTTTAGCAGATCGTTTCCGCAACCCGCTAAGCGCCAGTAGGAAGTTTTTGTAGACCGCGTTTCCCCGTCCGCTAAGCCATCTGCAACGAAGAAGGCGCTACTGCGCCTGCGCGCCGATGGCTTTGACTGTAGATTTCCGAGTATCGTAGCGGGTTGCGAAGAGCGTTGCGGGACGGCAAGAACGATCTACGAAAACTCTCTAATTTAGCTCTGCGTAATCCACCACGAGACCTTGAACTATGCAGAAAAGGCTGGAGGCACGCATGCTCAGTTGCGGCGCCTTCTTTGCGGATACCATAGCGGAGGAGAAAAACGGCCTGCTAAAACTCGCTATCTCCAAAGCTGACTGGTAACGTCACGCAGAGGAAACGGCGGCCAAACGTTCCGGACGTAGAAAATCAACTTCCTTTCGAGATACGCTCATGAAGGTGGTGCATATGTTGCTTTTGAAGCGACGCTTAGCAAACGCCTCAACGATCGTGATTCCTTTCAAAACCTGACCTACGACGCAAATGATAATCTACAACGCGGCCAAAAGCGACATCTTGGGCATTGCAGGGCACCGGGCACCCTGAAATGTCGTTTGGGTTCGCACTGCGGATTATCGGTTTACCGAAGTTAGCACAAATAAGTTCAAAGTGGGGAGGTTATGTGTACCTAGCAGAAAACGAAGAACCATAAATATTCCAAAGCTTCGCTTAGCGAAGTGGCCTACTAATCCTTGGGGTCTCGTGCTTAGTTGTCCTGAAAAAGAAAAAAACAAAGAAACTCAATAACGTTTTTGTTTATACCTGAGTGACACACAACCCCTCTAGTAAAAAGAGTCGTAACAAATTTCTATTCCTCTCCTATATATGTGGCCTCGTAGGACCGCTGAGCTCGTTCAATAACCCCAATGAAGCACAAGGGCCCGCTCTCTTGCGGCAGCACAAAAATATAAGATCATACCATTTGTACATTCGTTACTTTCATAAAATCGTGGCACCTCGTTTTTTATCCTTTCCTCGTTTATATTTTTTTCTGCGCATTGCGCTTGTTATGGCTACAAGTACGATTGAACCCTTGATTTTGAACGTTTGCTAAGAGCACAACCCTCAAAAGTAGGGTGGGGAATGGCTCAGGATATCGCGGTTCGTCACAAAATTTATGTTTTTATATAGAGGTAATCTTGTGAGGTACCAAACAACAGTTCCTAGCCGTTACGTATATGAAGGGATGCCCAGGTTTTACAGAAAAAAAAAGTGATTTCGGTTGCCGCTTAGGAGCCATACATGCAAAGTTCTACTTTCTCTCCCATCTGGCTTTAGTAGGACCGCCGAGGTTGTCGACGACGCAGTTTCGCAGCAGCAATCGATTTAGAAGCCTTGCTTATAATATATATTATTTTAAACCCGATATGAGCATGTCAGGATGTTTCACTTCTCAAAACGTCCAGCCAGTGAAGTATGTACAATGGCATCCTGCGTACATTCATTAATTCCATAGCACCGTGGCACCTCGATCGTATCCTATTTGTTCCTCGTATATATTTCTTTCTGCGCATTACGGGCGTTACGGCGCAAAGTCCGAGTGCACTCTCGAGTTTGAACCTAGGCTGAGATTAGAAAAATACAACTGACATTGTAGCAAAGTGAACGTATCATATCGATCACAAATGCGATTTGAAACGCTCCTTCTGAACACATGCAGTGCACACCGAATGCAATAGGGAGTCAGCGTGCAAAACGCAACGTAGCAATGACGTCTCTTTTGACCCCAGCAATTTTTACATCACAAAGTACGGAAAACAGACAACACATATTTATTCTCATACACACATACACAAGAAAACTTATCAAAATGCCACACAATCCATAGTTTCAGCCCACCTAAGGTTATCAATGGAGTCGACCATGTTCTGCGTTGAAACAAATACACATTGAAAAAAACTTATCAGACTAAATAGGTGAGTATAACGCAGGGATTTTCCCGACCGGCGGTCGCGCGCCTCAAGACGAATTTTTAATTAAATTATTCTGTGCCCTTGGACACATTTTGGAGAGCAACAGATATTTAGGTCGCTTTCTGTGGTTGTTATTCATCGCGTAGTGCTAACCGAAATAAAATGCCAACATGACTCAACTGCTCGCCGCAAAGTATGAATCGGAAAAGGCCCTAATGTACGCCCATTTCAGATACCAATCCGAACTATAGAAAGAACGTCGTAAAAAGGCGACCGAACTATTTATTTTACTTTGCAGAAATATCATGCGAAAGTTATCCTGCATCTCCAAAGCGGTAAAGCTTATGTCCAGACCAGCAACCTTTACAACCGCCCACACACAGCTCGTGTGCGACCAGTCGATAAACAGCAAAGCGTTCAAGTAGTGTTCTAAAACACACGCGACAGCCCTGGATGGCTCCACACTAACACAGACGGAGATCCAGGCATCCTACCTCCGAGAAGATACGAGCTCCGTCATCTACGCAACCACACAGTACAGCGGCCGGTCTCGGCCACTGTGCGGATCATTGACGTCCGTCAGTAATCACAGCTGAACATGCCGAGCTCGCGCGCCATCGAGACACTCAGGTCAGAGTGAGGCGAAAAGTTCTCCGCATGACGACCGCGACGATCACGCTGGGGATCTCTTTAGCGTCTCGGATGACGCGTTCCTGCGCTCTCTCGCACCCCACAATACTGGTGCCATCTACGAACCACGCGTCAACTACGTAACGATCCGCCCGCCATCTGGAGTCTGAAACGGGTAAAAACGTAGAGGTTCCGCGCTCTCTTAACTAGGAAACATTTTATTTGACTTCAATGTGTTTTTCATTAGAAATATAGATCATCAAAACTCTATTTGCGCAGGCACGCACGGGGTGAGTTGAATTGCAGCGCCGAAAACTAGTCCAATGAGCCGAATTAGGCTTTACGGGCCGCCAGCAGAAACATGAATGCCTTTGAAGTTTCAAATCCCACCTCTTTTTTGGTACGGTATTCTTTGATCTGAAAACCAGCATCTGTCACGGCTTTTTTTAACGCATCTTCCGTTAAGTTTGCGTGCGGAAATTCAGTGCTACCTACAGGGTAGCTCTTTAAACCACACGTCCCCAAAAGGAGAAGCAACCCGCCATTTTCCACGAGCTTTCCCACGTTAAAAAGCGCCATTCGAAAGGATTCGTGATCTGTTGTGGCAGCGTCCAGGCATCCGGCGGACATAACGACGTTGAAGCTTTCCCGGTGTTCCTCCGGGAGCACTCCGGGCTCCAGAACATCACAGGAGACCACTTTACGGATGGCCGAGCGTGTGCGCTCAAGTATTTCCAACGCCCCCTTCTTGATGTCGCTGTAAAGCAGAACGATAAAGTAGTGGTCAGCTTTTACGCATCTATGATGTGTTAAAGTGCGTTGAGCCATCATGGCTGCGAGTTTAGGCGATGTCACAAATCGTCGCCACTTCGTTAGCTCTTCCGCATGACTTATACCCGCCATCAAGCAATATAGGGAATTTCGTGATACATAGTCTCCGAAAGGATGAAAACTACATGAGGTATTTTAGTTTTCACGCCACAAGCGCGAGCTTCCTATAGTCACAGCGTCTTGTTAGCGATGTAAACATTTATGTTGATCGATCGTGTCAATTCAAAAAGTGCGCGTTGTTAAGCCTAAGTCGCCGTTCATATATATATATATATATATATATATATATATATATATATATATATATATATATACCGGGTGGTTTTGCAAAGACTTTCAAAAATTCTAAAAATTAGGGCGTTTGAAAAAGAAGAAACTGTCTTCGGGGACAAAGTACCAGCCACGGCGGACGTCAGGAGTCGCCAAAAACATACTAATTAGAGAGCTCATTAATTAAAATTTGTTAATTAACTTTTTAATTAGTGGAAATATACATATGGTTCCAATTAGAAAGTTGCTGAGCTTTATCGAAAACCACTAAATCAGTCATCTTCAGAAAGACTTTGAGCGCGTGAGAAGAGTAGTAGCGCACTAAAGTTACCACTCGTGGAGCAGGTACAAGGCTGGGGCTAGATGAGAGGCGGAAAAATCGCGCGGCCGCCTTACCACAACCGTTAGCCTTATACCTGCTCCATGAGTGGTGACTTTAGTGTGCTACAACTCTTCTCACGCGCTCAAAGTCTTTCTGAAAATGAGTGATCTAGTAGTTTTCGATAACACTCAGCAACTTTCTAATTGGAACTATATGGATATTTCCACTAATTAAAAAGTTAATTAACAAATTTTAATTAATTTGCTAGTTAATTAGTATGTTTTTGGTAATTCCTGACGTCCGCCGTGGCTGGTAGTTTGTTCCCAAAGACAGTTTCTTTTTTTTTTTTTTCAAACGCCCTAATGTTTAGGATTTTTTAAAGTCTTCGCAAAAACACCCATATATACAGGGTGTTTCAGAGAACGCAGGCCAAATCGCTCCCACCAAAAGTAAGCAATGCACAGACAAAAGGTTCATGCCGTGCTGGTGTCTGCCCAATAGCCTATTTAGAAAAAATATTAACGTTTGAAAAAAAAAAGTTTTTGTTTTGTTTTTTAGAAAGTAACTTTTTATTTATTCATTTTAAGGCCATAGTTTCAATTAGAAACTTACTGGGCATCATCATAAGCCCTATATCAACCCTTTTTAGACAAGTATAAAGCATGCCGAGCATTTTACCATGTTTTGAAAAACCCTTCAATTCTGACGCGTACTCTGGTTTCGGATTCTTATGCAAGCGTATGTTGGCGGCAGCTGTCCTGCCCTCCGACGGCCGAAGCCTGCAAAAAAATAGGGCTAAGAAACTTGCCAGGGTCAACGGCGGGCTTCGACGCAGACGACGAAGTCTACTGGTGGGGAGCGTTTGGCGCTCGTATTGATAGATGGCGCTACTTCCTTATCGAGACAGCTCGCAAACACCGTGGTTTATTAAAATGAACACAATCGTTTTTTTTTTTTAAGTACCTTTGGTTCAAAAGTTAATGCGGACAATAAAGCAAAACTTAAAGTAAATTTAAAAAAAAAACGCATTTGCATAAAAACGGCGCTTTTGCTGCCAACGGATTTTCTCTGCGTGTCGTCTGCTTTCTTTCGCTGGTCGGCTGCACCTTCAGACGGTGCTCCCGACGTCGTCTATCAATACGCGCGCCAAACGCGCCCCGCAACTCGACTCGATCGTCTGCGTTGCCGACCTCCGTTGACCAGGGCAAGTTTCTTGGCCCTATTTTTTACAGGAAGAAAGCTACACTTCGAAATGTTGCACAAAAAAAAAACCAACCTGCGAAAAACATTTTTGACAAAAAGTTTAGTTGCGTCGTGCAGGCGGCGATTTTTACGGTCAATTTTAGATACAGCCTGGTGACTTGGGACACCCTATATCTTGTAAATTCCTTAAATTCGCTAGTGTTAGGATCTGATAGATAATTATTTTCTGATATTCATGTTCTTTTTTTGATGCTTCTTTTTTATCACTCATGATTCCCTCACTTCCTTTCTGCCCTTCTCTAATTCCTTCAATACACGTGAGTCGTAAGTAAGCGCTCTGTCCTTTCCCCTCGATTTTCTTTCTAATCATTTGCACTTTTTCACTCCATGTTCAACGGGCCAATTGGACGTGAAACGGAAGTTGAGAAGTTCCAGGAAGGGCCTCTAATTCACCGATGTTTCAAGTAGGGACCGCTTTTCTTCAGGGTGGGAGGTGTGTAAAATGTGATATTTTTCTCGTTAACGTTCCTGAGGAAGAGGAAGAGTGGCTATGATTGATGCCGTGTTCTTCCATAGTCTTCCTGCCATTGCAGAAAATGTGTCCTTAGCGCTTTTTCACTTCTATCACCAAAACACTAACAAAATAATCATAAACGAAAAATAAAAAATAATTAAAATATTAAAATTATAAAATATTATAAATGGTTAGCGGGTTTAGGCTGCTTGTTTTAGCCAAGTAAGTATGCCCGGTCTTTCATTAATCCCGTGGGTAAGTGATTTGAATTTCTGAATAAAATACTCCTCTCTTAGTTTTCTTTTGCGATCGGAACTGAATCCAGATTGAAGACGCATGACTTATTGCATCAAAATTCAGGTCCGGTAGATTCATGTGTTTGGAAAATGGGAGGTGTGGGAGTGAGTTGACGTGTGATTTGTGATAGATAAATCGTAGTCTGAAAGGGGCTCCGGTTTGGCCTATTTAGTCCATATCGCACAGGTTGCATCGTAACACGTAAATGACGTTGAGAGTTGCATTAATCTTTAAAAAGAAATTTGATTTGGCATTCTTAATTTCGTTGGTGCGTATCATGTGGTGGCAAACCTGGCTGCGCGACCTTCGGCAAGGCTGGTAACCAAAAGTTTGTGAAGGTTAACTTTTGGATTGTACCGATTTATTGCAATAATGTTAGGAAAAAAAAAGGGGAAGACAGCTGGCGAAACATTGGGCCAGGAGCATGGAACGATCCCGCAACCCGAGCCTATCCGGGGCGAAGTCTTAACCAATTATCCGTTACTGCATTTGGAAATATTGTTTTATTTTGTCGTGTCTAACATGGGGCCAAACCTCATCACATTATCGAACCCGCTGTAGTGTTCATAACATAGGGTCATCTTTTCGCGATAAATAAATGTATCCTTGGAGATCCTTTTAGTGACGCTTTCAAAAATAGTATTTAACTTATCGTTCGAGTTACTTAAAAAATCAATCGAGGTGCAGTAAAATGTCACAAAAAATAACGAGTTATGGTATCGCGATTAAAGTACCGCGTCACTAACCATGACTGCATAAATGGAGTTTTTATTTCTACTTTTTAGAGCGCAGCTCTTAGGCACCCGCTTCCAAGTTGAGTGGCGTCGGCGTCGTCGTGGCCGTCGGCGCCGGCGCAGCCGCGCGTTGCATAATGGGATGTTAGCGTAAAAAAATTCCGCTAAATTCAGCGGGAAACGTTTTCCGCTAAATTTAGAGGGGAAATTTTCCCCTCTAAATATTGCTCCAAACTCTCCCCTCCAACTTTAGCGGAGAAAGGTTTCCGCTAAACTTAGCGGGGACATTTTTCCGCTCAATTTAGCGGGGAAATTGACGTCACGTGACCTCAACACCAATATAGTTTCCCCGCTAAACTTGGCGGGGCAAGTGACGCTGCGACTTCCGTGTCACCTCACTCATAAACAAATTCAGCGGCAGGAGGAGAGGAGAAGAAAAGGAGGAGGAGGAGAAGGGGGAGCATGAGGGGGGAGATGAGGAGAAGGAGGAGAGGAAGAGGGTAGGTGGAGGTTAGGAGAAGGAGGAGAGGGCGAGGGGAGGATCCGGAGGAGGAGGAGGGGCATTTTCTCCCCTCCGTACCCTCCCCTCCTCCTTAAAGAGCTGCGCTCTAGTTTCGCATGACAGAGGATTGTAAACATCTTTCATTTTGGAGCGCAGTTCTTAGGCGCCCGTTTCCGGGTTGAGTGGTGTCGCCGTCGCCGACGGCGTCGGTGTAACCGCATGCGTTGCATTATGGGAAGAATGCAACCGGCCGTATGCGCGCGTTGCATTATGGGAAATTTCCACGTTAAATTTAGCGTGACACTTTTTGCTAAACTTCCAGCTAAATTTAGCGCGAAACTTTCTCCACTTATTTGCCGGGGAAATGTTCGCGGAATTTTGCGGAATATTTAGCGAAAATTTCCCGCTAAATGGAAGCGGAGCAGAAGACGACAAGGGGAGCGTACGGGGGTGAAGACGGGCACACCCTTCCCTCGGTACCCTCCCCTCCTGCTCGTCAAGAGCTGCGCTCTAATTCGGCATTACAGAAAATTGTAAACGTCTTTATATTTTTTGAATAATTTTCCAGTTACGAATATTTTAATTAAATTCATGGGGCGCACAGCTGCAGGCAATGTTTTCCGTGTTTTATTTGCATAAGTGCATAAGATAAGGGAGATTGTCTCGAAGCACACAGAATTTTAATTTCCATTCTTGAACTACTTAGTGCGCAGGATTTTCTTCATATGGGCTTTTCATGTGGTATAATGGTATTGTGGGTAGTATGGAGGTATATCAATAAACAACTGTCACAATAATGATTATTTAAAAATATTTAGTGCCAATAAGACCTTTGTACTTGTATATTAATGGGTGTCCATGATGTACCTCCGAGCAAGCCGCACAATTTCTTTAGAGAACTTTATGCAGGTAAGCCGAATCCTCCATTGATTTTGCTCTTGTGGCTATTCTTTCGACAAAGAAACAACAACGCACATAACAAATTGGGTATGTAGTATAGCTAGGTTAAGGTTAAAATATTAGTTATTTTTTCGTTGTTTATAGGACTTATCCTTGTATATATTAAACGTTAAAAAAGGTATACTCTTTCTTTTTTGGCAGTCGAGCTTGGGGTTCTGCCTTTTAGACAAGCATGGCCCAGATCCAATACGTTGAAAAAATAGGCTCTCACGTAAAGATGTTCCATCTGGAGGTTGACACAAGCCAAATGTTTCGTGCATGAAAAAAATTCGCTTCCAAAAATTCTTCCCATTAGACATTTTGTAACTGCATCCACCTTTTGAGTTTAAATATCAGGTAATGCGTTTCTCCTATAGACAAAAGCCACATGTACTGTCACACACATTTCGACACGACAGAGAATCACTGCACGGGGACTGAAGCTGCAGTTGAAGTGCCTACCCCTTGCCGTTGTAACGAGGAGCAGCAGTATGTGCAAGTATGTTTGCTAGTTTTGTGCGAATAGTAGGTTTTGAGTTCAAATCGAATAGTGATTTTGGCCTAATATTTTTGTGTCAAATATTAATATTTTCGATGACATTTTGTCCAAAATCTCGAATGAAGAGAAAGTACTGCATTCTTAAAATATTTAAAAGAGCAATTCTGTGAATGAATGAAATTAAGATTTAGTCGAGTAAACGTTTTATATGATACACGTCAGTTAAACATTTTGACAGCTTCTATTGACAAATAATAGAGAAAGAAAAAGAACGAACGAGGGACGCAGCTTGTCAAGAAACCGCTGCCTAACATATACATATTGCATATTAGTTTAAATTTAAAAATGTTACTGCAATCTGCATATCAACGCTCACGGGGTTTGTTTCGTTTTAAATACACCATGCATGCGTGTGCACCATCTCGCGTTGAAGCTGTGCTCTTTTCGTAAACATCTTTCGAAACTCGCTTCGCCACAGAGCAGCTGCGCGATGCGGCGAGGAGGCGAGATTCACGGAATAGCGGTGTCAGCTTCGCGGGGATTGCTTCTCCAGAGCGCGTCCGTGCCCGGTACAAAGCTCTCAACATAACTAATTTGCCGTGATCATCACTTCGAAAAGTATTAATATCGCGGTTCATTTCGAAGCGAATATCAAATAGCGTTATTATATGAAACTACCGCGAGAGCCGAAGGCATCTAGCCCACTTTAAATGCACAGCAAAAATTGTTTTAGAGCGCAGCTCTTAGGCGCCCGTTTTCGACTTGAGCGGCATCGCCGTCGCCGTTGGCGTCACCGTCGGCGTAACCGCGCGGTGCATTATGGGAAACATCCCATAATGCACCGCGAGGGACCCTCGTGACGTCACTTGTGACGTCACGTGTGGCGACAAGAGGGTCCCGCGCGGTGCATTACGGGATACTTCCCATGATGCACTCAGTGGGGAGGAGGAGGAGGGTGGAAGGAGGACAAAGGGGAGGGGAGGAAAAGGGGGAGAGGGAGGAGGAGGGGAGGAGGAGGAGGGGAGGGGGAGGAGGAAGGAGGAGGTGGAGGAGGGGGAGGAGGAGAAGGGAAGAAGGGGGACGAAGGAGGAGGAGGAGAAGAGGAGGAGCTTTTTTAGGTCAACATAGTTATTTCATTTATAAACATGCCAGTCATGTGAGCCTCATCATTCTATATGCCAAGGGTTTCCGGCCGTTCGAGTGCTCGGCGCACCTCCCGCGCAGCATCGCAAACTTCCTGGCTCCTGTTGGCAGTCTGCGAGCGACTGCAGTTCATCGTCGAGTCTTGAATGCGAGTAATTTATGTACCGCCGCGAACATGAACCCCCGCGATGATGAACCGTCTGAGCTATCAGATGGAAGGTTGCGATGCTGCGCGAACACTTGTTGAATGGCTCTGCGTAGGGTACGCCGAGCGCTGGAACGGCTCCGCAGGCGTTCGAAGGGCAATGGATTTGTGACGACAAAGCAGCGCCTTGCATCTTCAGCAAGCTAAGAGTGCTCGAGAGTCCCACACTCACAATTTAGCAGAGCGAGCGCGGTCAGCCAAATCACGGCGCAGTCTTCTCTTGCTTCGCGATTGCTGCGTTTGTTGCTTAGCCTGCATTGATGACATGTTCATTGACATTCAAAACAGCTGCAGCCCTCTCGATACTGCATGCGGGTCCAACATTCATGCCTGTGCCGCCGCCCTGTACTTCAGTATTAAACGGGCTATCCGCGTTACGGGGGAGCCGTTTGATTAAACCGGTGCAGTGTTACGGTAGCCGGTCACCTGCTTGTGCAAAATGGTCACTCGTTTTAACAAATGGGCGACCCACTGGCTCAAACGCGTGTGCCGTTTGCCCAAACAAGTGACCCAATTCACCCAACGGGTGACCCGTCTGACAAACGAGCGACCAGTACGGCTAAACTGCTACCGGTACAAACCTGTTTACTTTCATATAGGGGCCGAGCTCTAGCTAGACGATGGAAATCTCGTCAATATGTAATGATTTCCAGTATTATCCCAGGGGGATAAGTACTCAAATTCGGGGGATTGAGGGGACTTTAGCGATAATTGAAAGCGCGACAACATGGGAAGGAATTTAATAAACAGGGGGATGATTAAGATACACTACTGTGGCAATTATTTGCAGACTCCAACATACCTGTAGCCTTCCAAGGCAGCAATCTGCTCAGCACGGTGGGTCCAGTCAATGGCATCTTCACTCTTGTCAAGCCACTTGTTGAGTTCGAGCCTGCTGCCTTCGACTAGGTCACTCAGCACGATGTGTTTGAATCGACTGGAGGCCAAGAGCGCGGCCAGGAGGATCGGGCCACTGCCCACATCCAACAGAGTCTCACCCTGAGCCAGATCTGTAGTAAGCAGACCAGTGTTTCAAACTGCTTCATCGTCAACCAATTCAGGCATAGAATTTCTCTTCTAAAAATAAAAAAAAGCATCAGATTTCACAAACAGGCCGTCGTTCGTCCTCTCAATTACTGTGTCGACTTAAACCTGGTGAGATACGAAATGCATCGCCAAATGGAAAATGAAGGTCGCAAAAAGACCTATGTCAAAGCTACCTTAATGAAGGCCGTGTGAATCGGGAATAAGTAGGCGCTCCGCCTGACAGGGCTATAACGGTACTGCTAACTGGAGACTCTAAACTCCTGATTTAGAGAAGCGCAACTGAAATCGTGGGAAAACTTTGTAATTCAGTGACCTTCACCTTTTGCGGCTCCTGCTAAAGTTATCTAATGCGGAGCTTTGTTGGGCCTGGCAGGTTCGGATTTATTGGTCAGGGTTGGGGGAGGGTGGTGCAAGTGGCTGGGGAGGGAGGTCTGCAGGGAGGTTACATTACTTTGCCCAGATCTGTTTTGTTGACTTAATGTTTGTTATGTCACCAAAAACTAATATTTCGGTCTGCAAATGCTCGTGTAAGTCGATATTTTATTAAGATAAAGGATACCTCGGGGGCCTTAGGGTAAACCTGTTCGCCCCACCTCTCCATGCGTACGTTTCGCAATATTTTCTGGATAGTAAAGCAGAACTGCTAAATTTTCGGTGTTACCTAAACAAGACAAACACGGGGCATAGTTGGAACACGTGCGCTGTATCAGCGTTCGACGGACATTTGAGCTCCAATACTAAAAAAAAGAGTCCCAGTCGAACGCTTGCACAGCACGAGTGTTGAAAGCGCCCCGATTGAACTTTCTTTGCGAGACAGTGACATTTCAGCATTACGGCTTTGCAGGTGTTAGTTGTCGCGTGGCGGCGAAAATAGCTGGTGGAGAGGCAGAGACGCTTCGAGCGTTTAAAACGCTCGACGCTTTCTGTATCTCCTCGCACCATATAACGCAAACCCGGCCCGTAATACACGTGACCCATATGAAACAGTTGAAAATACCCTTAAGTCTAGGCGCATAGGTGCAAACCTTTTAGGAACCTATGCATTCCATTGGAGTGTTTTCTCTACAGTCATGCCTCGTTAATATAGACCCCGTTAATATGAACACCCAGCATTATGAACGAAATTTTGGGGGACCGATATTTCGGCAGCAACTCTGTCCCTGTTGAAATGGAAACCCGCACTCTGGAGTATAGTGTTCCCGAGAGGTGTTGTGGAAAGAGTGGCGGTGTCCTACAATGGCGAGCGTGAAGACGGATGGCGCTGAAATCCGCAAGAGCGAGACAGGGTGCTGAAGTGGAATTACATAGAAGAATCAAAGTCGAGCACGCTTGGCGAAGCTGGGAGGCAGGGCGATAGAAGCAAGGCAAGGCGATAGGAATGGACGATGTCAGGTGAGAAGCGGAAGCGGTTAGAGATCATAGCATGTGTCAAACGTAAACGAACGGAACTTTCTGCTCAACTAAATAAATAATTTGCGAAATCAAAAGTGTGACACCTTCCGCATCTGGCGGTTTGTGAGAATGGAGCCAAAAAAAAAAAAAAAAAACCTTGTCATTGATCTTCGCGAACGGTCATACAATTATTAAAGGCTCCGACAAGTGGATCTGACTGTCAACATCCTGCTCAAGCCTTTGCCGACAACGAGCACCGAATTTCGAACAACTAGAGGAAGCCGTAGACATCTTTTTCTTGCATATGCCTTCTATGGGCCATGCTGTGAGGGACAAAATGCTTCAAGACAAGAAGAAACAATTTAGCAGCACATTGGGCAAACTCATATTTTTTTAAACATAGTGTTATAAAGTTATTTTTATATCTCAGCTGTTCCTCTAAACGTTCTTGGATTTTTTTAACGTTTGCTGTAGTCGTTCTTATGCAATTCAGTATCAAAAGTAAAACACCGGTACCTTTCAATTGACTATATTTTAATATCTATAATTTTCGCAACTTCATGCAGGAATTCGGCACTTCAACTACTCGAGAGTATGCTCACCAGGCTTAATAAGGCAAGTCATGAAATTTCAAGCCTCTGTATTCATGAGGAGGGAGGGAGCTTAAATACAGCCTCAGTTGCCGGTGCTCGGAAGCATCTTGCAGACCTCCTCCCTAAGCATTCTCAAAAGGACATTTTCATATTCCATAAAAAAATTGTTTATACAATTTGAACCCTACTTCAACCTTGCATCTGGACCTGTGTCTGTAGCAGAACAAAGCAAACAAAAAAAAATATTGTGGGTTTTATGTTAAACGCCAGTGGGGCTCATACGTGGACGCCGATCGTTGGGGCTAAGGCCTCCGGAGTGACAACGGCGTTTTGGAAAATCATATACTAGAACATTTACTGCTCCTACAATTGCAACAAGAAAGTGTGGATTACAGGCAAGAATTATAAAAGCTACCTGAAGAGATTTGACCGTTTCTTGAAAAATGAGAAGAGACAGCTGTTTTGTTTGTTGTTAACTTTTTATGCCGCTCTGTTTCCGCAAAGGTTTTGTTGCACAGGCAACAAAAAATGTGATTTAGCTCCGAGCTTGTTCCGATTGTAGCGCCCATCACCGCGTCTGCCGCGGAGGCAACTAATAGACGCAGACATTTTGGAACTAGTAAACTCTTCCGGAACGTAGAAGATAAAAGAATTGCGCCGAGATGGAGATTCCTTTTGAACGGCCCAAAAGAGAAAGCGCATCGAGTGATAGAGAAGACGAAACAAATAAACGCGCGCGTTCGGTATAGACGTCGAAAACCTAGTACTCGCTTCTTTACATTATGCTAAAAGTAAAGGGTCGCCTAATGTTTAATTACATGATATGGCTGGCGGGTTTAACTGGAACCAAAAGGAGGAAGAGTTGGAGCGCAAACAACGTTATGTAAAGAAGGGTGACCCATGAAAGGTATTTAACAAACTTTTACTGCTGTATTTTATGTTGGAATTTTTCCGGAGGAAAGCGCACAAAATGGACACCGGTTTTTATGCAAGGTTGAGCAATTATCCCTTTTCAAAATATGAGGAGACATGTTACAGCGGAACACAGACGCAGTTTTTGCGTAACGGCTTTCGTCACTGATATGCGAAACCAGAAATGGTAGGGTGTCTACAATCGCAATAAAGTCCTGGGTTATCGACTCTTTTTTTCTTATTGGGCGTAATTTTTCTTTTTTATCTTTGTAGAATTTTCTTTTTTTTTGGAACGTTTTTTTACCCTAGAAATTTTTCCGTTTCTTTTCGGTAATATCTGCCGCAATTCCCTTCAATTCAAAATTGTATACTGTTTTTGTTTTTCTTGTTTTTGGACAGCACTGGGCGATTATTTACAAATACTTCTGTTTAGCACTGTGCTGTCATGAGGACTATGTCACTGCGATATGGAAGGTGTCAGCCCGGTACCTCTCAAAGAAGGAGTTAAATTTAACGAAAAAAATTTATTTTAAATATAATTTGTTGTTGTTACATAGCGTGTACAACAGTTAATAAATAAACAAATGCGCACACAGTACTACAGCCTGGATAGATATCCACATCTACGCTACCTGGGGCGAACATAACAAGGAAGCTATGTTTTTCACGGGTGATTTAGATTGCAATTATTTTATATATTAATAATAAATGGACATATGCTATTTCCGTGATTATGTATATCGATTCCCGCGTTTTATTTTCTGTCTATCCCAGTCAGCTTATAAAACGAATTGTCACCGTTCACCACGACCTTTCGGCACTTCTCTTCCTTTTGATTTCCAAAATGAAAACCTGCCGATTCGACGTTCTACACTAGCGAAAGCTAACCAATCAGTCAAATGCCTGCACTAAAACATATCCGGTAACACATTTTAAAGCACTGCCTACTTCAGGCACTCACGAAAGTCCAGTTATAATCCGGGAATCATTTCACTGCTTCTGATAAAATGGAGTATATTCTGGTCTTTGCGCAAATCTAGAGCCTTGTTATCGCAGATCTAGAGCTTTGTTATAAATTACTGACTGGATCCTAGGTAACCCGGCTGTACACATGTGACAACACAGATGGAGCAACGCTGGACCACGGGTAGGCTTTCGATCGAAAGGATACAAGACGTTTTGCCCTAGAGTGAAATCGACTACAGTGTCATTTTTCATCTCGACCGTAGTCCAGATCGAAAATGACGCCGTAGTCCAGATAATTTTTTGGTCTGGACTACGGTGTCTTGACGATCTGGGATCTGGGTGGAACTCCTGTTGTGGTTAACGTTTAGTCTGGACGGAACTTTAGTCGTGGTTAATGTTCCGTCTCGATAGAACGCTAGTGGTGGATATCGTTCCATCTCAACAGAACGCTAGCCACAGGCTTTATATATTCACAAATCCGTCGCAATGTGCACTGAAGTGGCCTTCTCTCTGTGCCCGAAGAAAGAGGAGCGGGAAGAGTCCTTATAAATGCTTTTCGCACAGAACTTTATAAACTCACACATATGCGGACAATTGTTTTTTATCTCTTGGAACGTACAGGAGCGCATGTCATCATTCTTTTCAGCCGCCTTATGCCACAGTAATAATTTAGGCAAGGAAAGAAGCGGAATGTTTCTCCATGGAGTTGGCAGAGGGGAGGCGGGGGGGGGGGGGGGGGGGGCATTTGAAATTGACAACCGACGACAGCCCTCTGGCTCAAAGCGCGCCCCGTCTAGCGAGGGCAAGGGTTAGTGTTCTCCTGTATAGCGTTATGTACATGTCTTCCTTTCTGGCATGCATGGTCGCATTCGTCCGCAAAGAGACATCAGGGTGCGTCTGCGGACTTCAAAGCATTCATGATCAAACTGTCAATTGTAATGGCGCATGAACGTTCTCTATTGGGTTTGCAAGCAAACCCTCGAATTTGTCCGTCTCACCTATCACGATAGAGCAAAAATAAGCTCAAGAAACTCCCGGCTTTAGGTACAGGCAAGCAAACAAAAAAGCGTTTTCCATAAAATATATTAATAGTCGTTCTAATCTTGCGGCCGGTATTGCCATAACAAAGATCCGCGACCTCACGAATCGTTTTTTATTAAAATACATGATGATGGTTAATGCTGCACATGAGAACCTCAAGTGATGTTTAAGTAAGCGTGTACTGCTACTTTTTGAGTTTCGAGAAAAGCGGGTGGGCTTAATGGAGATATAATGCGACACAGACAAGCATATATATAAGAAAATCGGCGACTTACTTGTTCGAACTCGGTTCGCCAAAGTCACAAGTGAAATATAGGGTGACTCAAGTCACCAGGCTTCGATCTAAAATGGACCGCAAAAATCGACGCCTGCACGTAGCAATCTAAACTTTTCGACAAAGATCTATTTCACAGGTCGGTTTTGCTTGTAAAATTAGAAAGCGTAGCTCTCTTTCTGTAAAAAATAGGGCCAAGAAACTTGCCAGGGTCTACGGCGGGCGGCGATGCAGACAACCAAATCCAGTAGCGGGGTGAGTTTGGCGTTCATATTCATAGATGGCGCTACATCCTTATCGCGACGGCTCGCGACCACAGTGGTTTAATAAAATGAACATAATCTTTTTAAAATGTACCTTTGGTTTTTAATAAATGCGAACAATAAATACGAGACTTAACGTTAAAACAACGCGTCTGCATAACGACGGCGCTTTTGTTGCCAACAGATTTCGTCTGCGTGTCGCCTGCTTTCTTTCGAGGTTCGGCTGCACCTTCTGACATATTCCGACGCTGCTTCCGACGCCATCTATCAATACGAACGCTAAGCACACCCCGCTACTGGACTGTGTCGTCTGCGTCACCGCCCACCGTAGACCCTGGCAAGTTTCTTGTCCCTATTTTCTACAGAAAGAGAGCTACGCTTTGTTATTTTACAAGAAAAAGCCGACCTGTGAAATACACCTTTGACGAAAAGTTTAGATTGTTACGTGCAGGCGTCGAATTTTACGGTCCATTTTAGATCGAGCCAGGTGACTTGGTAACCCTATATTAACATTTAGAGGACTTCTGGCACTACCCGAACGGGGAGTGCCAGCAGGTGGCCTTTATGGAAATGTAATGCTACAAAGACAAGAATATAAAAGAAAATCGGCCACTCAGTTGTTTGAACTTGGTTCGCCAACGTCACAAGTGAAATATTAACACTTAGAGGACTTGCGGCACCACAACCATTGACTCCGCAAATGGCTTATATGCGGTCTTACGTTTTAATAGCGTCGTCGCTCAGTGGCCAACGTCAGACATGCCACGTTCACTACACTTCGTCGGTGCGATTGATCGTAAGGAGGATAAGTATAGAACTGCTAGAGTGGCGTCGGCGCTCTTCGAGCAAAGCCGGCATGGCCACATCAAGATGGCCGCGCAAGATACTCATAAGTGGGTGCGCACTAGGGGTAGAAACCACGACGCCTGCTCGCGCGTTAGGTACGTATACATTCGCCATTTTCGTAGATATATCCTATTAGGCCAAACGCCGTACAACATTGATACAAAAAGCATACTTCTTCTGCTGTACATACTGCTGTACACAAAGAACTAAAGTAATGCTTCATACCCTAACATTGTTTGATACAAGCGGTTTCCGCTCCAGCAAGTCTTTATGGCTCACCGCCACGCGTTGTTCGAAGAGCATGCGTTCAATATTCCGCGACAAAGCTTACTGACGGTATTTAACTTCAAGTCTTGTGAACGTCTCGCCTTGGCGCCCCGCCGTCGCGAAAAACAAATGGACCATGTTCTCTCCCAACGTCGTGGCGCGGTCGCAGCACGCCAACAGCCACCGGTGACGACAAGGTAAACGGTCTTTTCCAACTTGGCGTCTACATGCAGCGTGCGCGTACATATATTAACACACAAAATAGCCAGCAAATTTACATGTTCCCCACTTGGTAAGCTTGTGAGGTGCAACTCTGGAACGTAGAAAAATGCACATTCCAAACGCAAAATGTAATTTACCTGATCGAAATATATCATGAAGTTCTTTACGGAAAGCAGAAACTTCCCCTTTGAAATGGCCATACATATCCATAAACGCCCGTGGGGGAAAGTTTTCTTTGTAAACTGCCCTCAGGTCTTGCATTCCATAGTTCCCAAAGGTTCCGAACTGTAACTCCTGAAAACGAACAATTATGAGGTTAAGATACACCCTTCTCGACTTCATGGAGACATTCATTGATTTGATTATTCGGAATAAAATCTTTATCTTTTTGTTTAACAAATTTTTGCGCTCGTAGCCATGTATGCCTTCCCTGCCTTCCCGATCCAGTCTAACATCTAGTGTGTATGCAAAAAGACGTCAAAAGACGGGGGTTGGAGTAGAAAAGTTAACTCTGACTTAAGCCTACACAAATCTCCTGTATAACTTTAGACCAGTCTAGTCATGTTCATACCGACCTCAAACGTTCACGTACCGGCCACCAGACTTGTACACGTTACTAAAAAAAAGTAAGGAATTACAGTTACAGTTACTGAGGTCTGAAATGTAATTTATTACAATTACAATTACCCATCCGTAAAAGTAAGTGACCGTTACTCGAAAAAGTAATCCGTTACTTTCGCGGCGTTACTTTCAACTTTACTGCACTATTAATAAGAAACAAACAAAGAACGGCATTATGCAACTGTTTATTGTTTGACCAAGTCACACTTTGTTGATCTTCAGCAGTAGCTGACTCTCGAAAGTTGCATTCGACATCTTTCCCCGCTTCTTTGTAAAGATGTCAGCCGCCACCTCCACCAAGGCGCTGGATGGGAGCGTACTATTATAGCGCACAGACGCTTGGAGCACCGCATCGTACCTCTGAAGTGAGGCGATGGAGGTGCACTCTGAGGCCTGGAGGAAACGCGAAGCTTTATTCTGGGAGATGGAGCTTGATGCCGTTTTCATTGCAAACCTGAAGCTGGAGGAGTGGTCCGCGCCGTCTTCCTGGGTAGATGGCGCGTCAATCGTTGTTGTCTATTATGTTCATACAAACTCCAGCTTCTGGAGGGCAGTATGTGTTCCTCTCCCCTTCATCGGGGATAGCATCGGGGATAGCGAAGAGAGTTTGAAGGAAGGAAAGGCGGATTTGGCTCTAGTGGGAGGAGGGAAGTGGAAAGAAGATGAATTTTCACTAGCAAAAAACAGCAACGTGAGCAAAATGGCAAGAAGGAAGATATTCTTTTCGTTTTTTATCCATTTATGCGTGTTTTAGAAATTCATGTCTTGACCCGTTGTCGTCACGGCCTACAACTGTTTTCGTCCCGAGTCCGGTTCTTCACATCAGTGTGCTTCCCCTCGTCGTAGGTAAGCAATCTAAAGAATCAAGATTAAAAAGAAAGAGCTTTTAATGTTTAGGCGATGAAAAAAAAAAAAAAAAAAAAAAGCTTCGACAGGTCTATGTATGTGCGTGTGTGTGCGCGCGCGACGGCAGGTTTGCAGTTGAGCTTACCGGAACACTTCTTTTTTCCAGAAATTGAAGATGTTTTTTCTTGCGTTCAAATTTCCCGCTTTTTCCGCCGCCAATAAAAAAAGTAACGAATTACAAGTAATCTTTACATAAATAAGTAATTAAATTACTTTACAATTACCCCAGAAAATATGTAACGAATCCGTTACAAAATTACAGATAAATGTAACGGATTACAAGTAATTTCGTTACTTGTAACGGATTACGTACAAGTCTGCCGGCCACCCCTAAAATTATACCGGTCGCCGGTACAGGCTACGTTTCTCACGCTCTCCGATATTGGCCGCCGAAATGGGCTTACTTGTCCCCAGTTAAAAAGATGCAGCCAACGCTGGTATCGGCGACCATTCATATAGACAGGCGACCGGTGTCCACGTACTGGTACTGTTATCTTCGTACCAAAGTCCAATACGGAGTTTTAAAGGGGGGGTGCAACAATTTCCGGACTTCGGTCAAAGATTTGTGGAAGTTGCCCTCTGACACATCTGAAGTAAAGAACAGAAAACCGATTTCGCCTGCGTGTCCTAGCTGTTGCGTAAAAAAAAGATAAATATTGGCATTTCGGGCACCCCTCAACTCACTCCCAGTCTTCAGGGTCACACCTGATCGCACTCCCAGTGACGTCATTCGGAGTGCCGTGTAGGTTCCCGTGTGCTCTCTCGGAGGACGCTTCCTCTCCCTCTCTCTGCTGACATTAGCGGGCGTTATGCTGCAGCTTAGAGCCGAGCGAGGTCGCGTAATCTTTTCGCCGTAGTTCCTTCGGCTGCCACTTGGGGCTGCAGGTGGGCGAAAAACCTCGACTTTTGATTTGCGATTGTGCAGCCGAATGGCGACATTTTTAATGAAGGAGGTGTTTTCTCTATCCTCCGGGACACGATAAACAACGTAAAAATGACAAGATGCGAATTCTTTTAATCATAAAATCGTTGCACCGCCCCTTTAAAGGGACACTAACAGGGTATTTATGCTCGCCGAGGTTTTTAGTTGTATGTGACATATGAGAGCCCAACTACCCAGAACAGAATTTGCGGCTCGAAATTCGGTTTCTTTCCGCCCAAAAACCGCCGATCAAGAACTGGCCGGTTCGAGTCTCGCTCACTCTCTTTTCCGTGGTCACGGGCCGTTTTTGTAAGGTATCGATGCGACCACCAAATTTAATCAAAGTCGTGGGTCATTAAAGGCACACAGTCAATATTAAAAATAGAAAAAAAATATGAAACCCATTTTTTGTGGCTTCAAAAAAGCTGCAAATACGTCGATTGAAAAAAAAAGGTAGCACAGACAACCGGAAGCATTCTGTTACATGGCGTCGTTTCGCGTATCGTGGGACTAGCACTAGCGGATGGCAGCGGACGACGGGCGTTGGACCTCTACTTCAGAACTGTCGTTCACGGTACTGGCGAATTCTGGCTTTCTTCGAAAGAGAAATTTTGGACCGATCAAAAGAACTGATATTCTTCCCGTACGACACGCCCGACCAGCAAGCCGATTGCACGAAGACGTCGCCGAGCCGTCGTCCCTTCTCGTGGCTGAAGACATCGCTCGCTCAAACGTCAAGCACGAAGTGCGTACTTCGAGTTGAATACGCACGCGTACGGTTACTTTACGAGGTGCGAATGTGCCCTATGCTTGGTGCTGCTCGACTTCAAGCCGGGAGTGCATGTATTAAAGGGAAATCGGGAAATCGGCAGCAAACTTCCGACATACAGTCTACCCGCTGCATAACTACGCATGATAGAGTTCCTTCAGTAGCTCAGTGGAAAGACGTCCGCTTCACGCGCAGAGGCACGGGTTCGATACCTGGTGTGGGTGTATCTTTTATTTTTTATTTGTCAAGCATTCTGCGCTGTTTACATTTCTTTTTTTTTACAATTTATCACAGAAAAACAATTCTGTGGACGATACGTCGCTGCACTAAATGGTATGGATTCCATTTTTGACACCTGCGAACTCAATGTATATCACTTTCCACAAAATGCAAGGAGCATATGAATCGGGTAGCGTCCGATTTCCGAGCTTCGCGTAATGGTTCTACAGGAATTGCAGCCAGCCATTGATCCCGACCCGTTGATCTTTCGGAAACTTGTGCACTCTGGCATAACTCTGGCCACTTTCAGATGCAGGACATGTGAGGCAACTCGCAACATCTTGGGAGTATTCATTTCGGAGCTGATCACGGGAATTCACCACGGCACTCGGGCACTCACTACTAATTGCCAATTAAATGTACAAAACAACTCATCTTGAAATACAGAACAGCGAGCGGAACAAACATAACTGCAAAGGAATACCATGGCGAGCGAACGCATTTCGTCTGCTACGGTGCTACGTGCGGAAAGAGGAAGAAAAAAAAAAAAAGAAAACCGCACGGTCGGGTGTAGCCACGTGACTTCCGCCACTCACGCTATCCTCTCCACTTCTCCGTTTCGGTTTCGGTTTCGCGCAGTTGCGTTTTTTGGCTTTATTGAAAAAATACGTGACTCTGTAGCAAAATATTAATTGGGTAGTATTCCGACACCATTAATGAATCGCCTGACAAAAAAGGAAAAAAAAAATTTGGGGGGTGTCAGTGTCCCTTTAAGGAACCTGTTTTGCACATCCGATAGAGGTCGATGGGCCGTCCGGTACGAACTGCGCAAATGCTACCGCAGAAGACTCGCACATATGCAGTTCGTACCGGAGGGCCCATCGAACCGTATCGGATGTGCAAGAACGGTTCCCTAAACCTTCCTAACATCCCGTACCAGTGGCCGATAACCACGCAGCGCTGGGCTGAACTGGCGGTCCGGTATGCCATACGGGCATACCGGCATATCATTTTAAAATTTCATCGGCATTCCCTCCGCGGATATTTCGCATTAAATGTCCGTTTTCATGGAATTTTAAGAATCCCGAAATGCATAAGGTAAACAAAGCGAATATGCATACATTGTACGCAGGGAACCCACGCATGTAATCTGCAACAAAAATATCAAAACCTCTCCGAAATAACAGAGTATCGGTGGAAGTTTTGATTTCAAACTTTTTCCAGACGAGGTAAAAGTACCGTACCCATTTCGGCTCACAGATGTTCGTGATTTCAAAAATGTAGAATCATTAAGATTTTGAGAAGTGTCTAGGTTCTGTGTATAATATTCCGACAAAAATATGCTCGACCAATCAAAACATTTTATTCTCTACGCTATTTCTGAATTTTTTTCTGAACTTCCTGGCACGATGGAAAGAATTCCACCACATTGATGTAAGAAGTCGGATGTTACTGTCGGAAGGTAAGCTTGCGGTAGTATTGTATATTTTTATTTGTAGAGTAGATACTTGCGCAAAGTTTTAACATGTTGTTCATAAGATATTTCGATAAATTCATAAAAAAACTCTGGTCGTTGAAATCGATATATAATGTTAGTTATTGGCCGCTCGGCGCTCCCGAGCGGACGGGCGTTTTCAAAAAGAAAAACACTTGCGTGGAAAGTATATAGCGAATGTCTCTATACCGTGGCAACTCTTCAAACGTCTTGATATTCTGCAGCCTATTTCTGCAGCCTACTAAAGATTACAGCAAGAAGGGTGTGATTATATTTACAGAACTTAAGTCTCGACCAAAACCGAGGAGACAAGAATTAGATAAAATTTTGCACGGTGTACCTGTCCAATACCGCCATTATCTAAATAGCAACGTAATATATAGGATTTCGCTTAATTTAAATTATTTATTTTATTTCGATCGGATACTTTCATGATACTCGAGGCTTGTGGACAAAGCTGTCACAAGAAAAGCTTGACGCTGGCAGAAGCTCCCCGCATTGACATCTGTGCAGCACAATCAAAAGAGTAATCTGCATAGAGCCTAATTTCCAGGGCAAAAAAACAAAACTTAGGAATAGAATTGGCAAGAAGTAGAAGCAACAGCAATATTCACTTCAATTTTTAGCATGAGCAATAAAGTTAAAGACAAACACATTGGTGTGTCAAACACGCGACTAAAAGGACATAAACGCCTGAAATAAACATGAAATAAACATAGCGCCGCCCGCGGGTTGCTAAACTCCTCAATTTGACATAAACTTGTTTTTTATATATAACAGGAGTTGTGTGGGATTTGAAATAGCCCCTTTGTGTTTTAATATTATATCTTGCGGTTTGATATTGTCGGTATTTATTCTAGTTAGTAGTCTGGACAGTTTATTTTGAAGCGTATCTTGCACATTTTACTTTAGTGTTGATAAGCTGAAAAAGTTTTTTTGTAGATTGTTGATTACTACTTAGGCTGTTTCACATAGCAACGACATGCCAATAGTTGAACCTGTTTGCGTGCAGGCTTCTGTTTACGAAGATTTAAGCCGGTACGCATAGGTGTCATGGATCTCTATATACTTGTTCATAAAATTGTTGTACAAATACAGGTCAGGTATGCATAGTGGGGCCAGTTTAGTTGCCGGTCCTGCATGCCCATAGTATCATATGAATCTAACAGGTGAATCTTTAAGAAAGATTTATACACTCTTTTTGTAGGGAACGCAACAAGAATATGGAGAAGATAGTCTAAAAAAAAGACGAATCTTGTGTAGGCGGCAAACATCTATACTATTTGTTTAATGTGGCACTACTGGGCAACAAAAGAACCGAACTTCATATTTTGTAATTTTTATATTACAAACAAATTTTTTATATGCATGAATTCGTCGTTGTAAAGTACATGCTGTCGCGTGCTCACAAGATGTGTCTTCTTGAGTTAATAACATAATGAAAGCTAAACAAAAAGGAGAGTCAGGACAGAGATGTAGATTTCATTATTTTAGTGCCTACATTAACCCCGTCCTAAAACCTTCTCCTTTAGTTCACTTGAAAACAATATTATGGGGTGCTCCGATGAAGGGTTCTCGCAGGCCTCTAGGCTGTTTTCTTGTTTCTTTAAGCGTGGCTAGCCCGTCAGATTGCAAGGCTACCACGTTTCCTTCAGTTAACTTCGCGTCTCCTTGCAAACAACTGGCAGAAGGCGATTGTGATGTGAAGGTTACACATGTTGCGCCCGGTGTTTGCCTCTACACAGTAACTTCTTGACCTTTCCCAGAACTACTGTTTTCTCACAGAAATAAACAAAAATTAAGTGTTCTTACCTTGGCTTATGCGGAAAATACGTAAAACGGCGACTCCCGAATTTCATGGCAGCAGTAGTAACTTTCAGCACTTTCCTCAGGGCAATCGTTTTCGAAAACATGCTGTACGTGGTAATTTCTAAAAACAAATATAAGTTTTTTCAGTAAATTCTAGCAGATCCAATAAATATATTTATTAGATAACAGAATTATTACATAATAAAACATAATAATAGATTTCATTTTACTTCATAATTAAGTAATACAAAAAATAATATTTAATTAAATAAGTAATTAATTTTTTCTCAATATGAATGTTAACAGGGGCAAAAAGCAGCAACAGATACAACATGACGAGCCCCGGATGCAAGGTGGCAATTGTTAAAAAGCGGCAGCTGCTGAAGTCATTCTGCTCGTATGCAGGTGTTCGCTTTTTATTCAAACACATCTACCAAAATGTTGACCTTTCACTTTCGTCTTCACTGCCGAATTAGCGGGTTCTAATGATCTTATATGCGAGGATAGCTGTCAAGAGCATCAAAAGTAACTAGAATATGTTACAGTTAGGCCTATAAACAAGCGGGATAATGACGCTGTCACTAAAGAATTAAAAAAAATATATACAACTCTAGAACTAGTAAAAAAACATATATTTCTTGGAGTTTGGTTTTATGAAGAGCTCACGTGGAATGCACATGCAAGTCAACTCAAAACGCAACTATCCAGGGTTATTGGGTATATGTACAAAATAACACACTTCCACTCTGGCTAAAAAAAAAAAATGATTGTATCATTCCTTGTTTTATTTCCACCTTTCACATGACATTTTGGGCTGGGGAACCACAACAACAGGAAACTATCATCAACTATCAGTGTTAAACGATCAACTTCTACGTACGTATGCTGACTATCATTGAAACATACAGGACTTTCACCGAGAGCCGTATTATGTAATACAGAATATGCTGAAAGCGGACCAGGTTTTAATATTTTAAATTAGCAAAATTTATTCATAAAAATAAGCTCTACGTAGAGTTCAGTAAAACTCGGGACGTAATGCCTATTCCTTTCGGCATTCGAAAACTCAAATGCCTAGGTCTCGAGCGAATTCTGGCATGCAAAACTTAACTACCAAATAATTGATCTTTTTGATATCTTGGAATGAGAATGTAATTAGTCAGACTGTTCTCTCAAATATAAAACTAATGTGAAACGTTTTCTTAGTAAAATATAGCTTTTAAACATTGATAGGTACGGAATCAAGCATTATATTGAGTAATGCATACAACCTGTGAAGACTCTCTTAGGTTGCTGAGTTTATATATGAGGCGTGTACGAAATGGAATGTGTTGCTGAGTTTGAGACGTTGCCTGTCCTTTTTCTGACTTCGGAAAATGCTGGTACATTTCCCGCTACATGTAGCGGGAATATTTCCCCGCTAAATTTAGCGGAGAAAGTTTCGCTTAATTTAGTGGTAAATTTAGCGAAACGTTTTCGCTAAATTGGAGGAGAGCAGGAGAGTAGGAGAGTAGGAGAGGAGGGTACGGAGGGGGAGGAGGGGCATACCTTCCCCTCCGTATCCTCTCCTCCCCCTCCTCGAGAGCTACGCTCTAATTTAGCGTTACCGAGAATTGTAAACGTCTTTCTTTTTTTCTTTTTTTTACCTTCTTGTTTTATTGGGTCCTCTTGTCGTGGGGTTTTGTTGCTTCTGGTGATTGTAGTGGTGGCGTTGGAGGCGATGTATATAAGGACTGTGCGAAATAAACTTTGTAGCTGAATTTGAGATGTTGCCTGTGCTTTTTCTGTCTTTCTTTGCGTTTTCCTTTTCCTACCTAAGTCTCAGGTTTACCATCATGCTCAATTCAGAACTTTGTTTTTTGCATCCTAGGGTAATATGGAATAATAATACGATTGCACTGAGCTCTGATATTTTGTTTGAACCTTGCCGATAAATGGTCTTCTGAAGATATTGTACTTTTTACTTTCGCTTTGTAATCAAAACGCAGCTGAACGTAGAGCCTAGGTGCGTTATAGTCATTTTGCGAATCAGGACCATGTCACTTGGCTCATTTTATGGGTCCATAATTTGATTTCGAGAGCAGAAATCTATTTTCAATGCTGATCTTGTAATCATGTGATGCCATCAGAAGCAGAAAACTGCGGGCTGCAACATTTAGCGCAGTCCCGTTGTTTTGGATTACCCCAACTAACTATTTTTTCTGAATAACCGGCATTTACACTTACCGCTATGCTATTTAGTATCCCAAAATGCATAATAGTTCTTGTAAAATCAGCAAGTGAAAATAATGTCAAGACCAACATTCAAATATACCCACGCTTCTCAGTGCCGTGACGTCAGGAGAAGGCACCTTGCAGGTCGAGCGGGCAGTCTTAAAAAACGGGCTATGCCGAGCATTTGTTTGGTGCTGCTGCGCTGGTGCTGGAGCGAGCCTTCAAAGTAGTTTTTTGACTTCATGAAACTGTTTTTTATCAGTTGGAAACAAAGTCTATAATCCAAAGAGGGAACATCTGCATTCGCCTGACGTCACTTTTTCATTGTTGCCAGTGGAGATTTTCAATTTAGCAACCGCGGAGAGAAATAACGTTTTAAATTCAATATCTTCGCGAAAAAAAAATATGTTTTTCAAATATTCGGGGTACTATTTCAACGATGTTTGTTGTTTTTTTTAGCAAATTTTGAGGCGAATGGCAAGAAACTCCGAATTACCCCATTAAGATAATACAACCCGCTGCATCAGGAATCAAGATAGATAACCAGGGTCTCTTTGCCGTCTCAAAATACTGTAAACGACTAAATTTTCGCGAGGACCTAATTTTCGTGAATTTCGCGAATCGCCTACAATTTGCGAAAAATGCGTCCCGCGAACAATTCGGGCAATAGGTGAACGCTACGGAAGCTACACTCGATTCGCGAAAATTAGAACCAGCGAATAATTTCAAAATTTCAGCTTTGGTCCGATTCGCGAAACTTTGAGGTAAGCAGCCGCCCCTTTTTAATAAAGCAGCAAGAAAGAGGAGGCCGCTGAATTGTTTGGAATGTTGTCGTTACTTTCTGAGTCCGCGAATTGAGCGGCCTGCACCGAGAATTGTGGTTTTGAGTACGTTTTTCCTTTTGTTTGCTGCTTTAAGTCGGGAAGCGCGCAAAGAGCACGTCGAAGTATGGTTTTTCGTTTTCATGGCGAAGTATCCGAGCGGTGTTGGCGGCCATGAAGCTATCGTAGGATTCCATCGTAACTTACATTGAATTTCCGATCGTTTCACTTTGCATATTAGGATTTTATAAGTCTCGTCGTACGCACGTTTTGCATGATTGCAAAAAACAAAATACACTTAGCGAACAGTTCCTGCTGCTACGCGCTAAGGCACACACTCAAAGCAAAGCAAAACGGAGAAAAAACCCCGCCTCGTCACGTGATACTTTACACATTACCATTGAGCGATCGCAGTGCTCCAATCGGTCCCTTTCGAGGCTAATAAATGCCAATAAAGATCAATACAACCACAGCGATTTCTATCAAATTAAAAGAGACACCGAAAATATTGAGACTATAATTACTAAGCAATATATTTCCTATACGTTAGAGTTCAAGAATTAAGACCTATATAAAAATGACTCGACAATGTAATATGCAGCAGGCTCAGTGGTGAAATCTAATGCATGCAATTTCAATGTGCGGTATTTTATATGCGTTAATACAGTACCGCAAGTGCTAAGCATATTTTAACATTTGTGTTAAAATATGCTCAGCACTCCAGTTTGCATAACCGCACTTGTGATTACTGTGTTGAGTCGACAAAGCCAAAGATGTCCATACCAACCAGGCTTATAGCTCATTTTTGTATCTAATGCGTTTGCTAGGCAAGCATTTCGTAAAAACGGATACCGTAAACATAGAGTGAATCGGTGTATGAGTGTAAAGAAAACGCTAGAAATGGTAACGTTTCAAAAAAGCAAGAGCCGAAATTCACTCACATATCTCGTATTCGGGGAATAGGTTCTACTGCGTGCTCGCCAGTCTAGTTGTTTGCGTTCGGATAAGCTGCTGTATAGAGGATACATCTGTTCAATGATTACTTTACTGCGCAGATACACCAGCTGTGCCACTGCGCGTGAAAATGCCTGATGCGGCAATTGGGAACGACATGGTGGTGCAGCCTCGTATTCTTTCATATACAGAGCCATCGAGGCAGCACGTTTTTCTTCTCTTCCACTGGCTTTTTCCGCTGGCTTTTACGCCGCTTTTGGGGAACCTGCGCTCGCATCTGTATTTATGAACGCGAAATTTGCGCTTTTAAGGTTGTCTCACGGGAATCGAATCGTAGAAGCGTAAAGCTATCGTAGTTCTGCGTTGCGATGCTGCGATGCCGGAGAAGTTCGTAAGCTTCAATCATCATCACCACGAGTCAATGAGACGCATTTGTCACTAGCGTGTCGTCCGAATTTAATTTTGATTTTTTCTATGTATGCAGAATTTCCAGGTTAATGTAGGATTTCCAAAGCTAGTAAAAGAAATTAAAAAAAATAGACATTTTTATTTCAACTTTATTTTTCGACCCGCATCTCACCTAAAGGGATACTGGAAGGAAAAAAAGTTTTTTGTTAAATGGCACAAATGGGACACGTTTTTTTAAATAATTTTTCCACGATAATACGTTGTTTTCGCGCAAAAGTAACGCCGTTAGACGCAATTTAGGTCGAGGTCACAGTTGACTCTAAGCCCCGCTACAGAAAAGTGACCCCGCACATTGCTACTTGGCTGACTTGTCTGCACGAGCGAACAGGCAAACAAGCGTAGTGTCTACCTTTCACATCATCCTGTGTGTCTAGTCTGGAAGTATGACACCGCCTGCTAGCCGTGCGAGCAGACGAGCGGCAGCTACCGACTTTGTCTGCTATTTCGCCACCGCCTATCGTCGCCTGCAATGCCGTGAGACGCGGACCTAAAAGCTGCGCGTCGGCGTTCATTTTTGCCTCTTTACTTCTGCTTATCATCTCCCATCTAAAAACTTCTGCAACGCTCAGAAGACGCTACTATGAAAGCGGCGTTCTAGCGTTCCGTCATGCACAAGCCACGGTCCAATACAAGCAACTTCCAGCGTCTATCTATGTGCGTAATAAGCCACAGAGAGAGCAACAAACATATTATAAAAAGAAATACGAAGACTTTCTTGATTTACTTTTCTTGTTATTTTTTTTCACAGGGCATCCGCGAGCAAGGTGATAGAGCGTTATGACGTACAATTAAAACGTGACGTAAAAATATTCGCTTTGGTAGGCCAGGTGCACTGCAAAACTTCAAAGCTTGCCTTTGGAGGCGCAATGACGGGAACATACCTAGACAATCTTGATGCGAACAGAAACGCTCGATTGCACCCAACCAAGTGGCTCGCAAATTCGTACCTGTGTAGGTATCTTTTTGGCATTGAATGCATTGTCGCAATCACGACGCTTGCACAATTCACAAAGCAGCGGGGCAGTTTTTAGGGGAAGCAAACTTTTTATTCAGCATAAACACGCGCAAAGAAAGAAATTAAGCGAGATCTAACAAACTGGTTGATCTGGGACGCTAGGCTTGGGCCAGTCTCGCTGCGAGAACAAGCATCCGCACAGCGCTTCGGAAGACGCGTACTTGCGGCAGTTGTTTGCTGCAAACTACGTCGGTTGAGATATTCCTCTGAGCACCTCTGTGAACTCAAAACCAGTCGCTCTTATAAAAATTGGCGAGTTCAACCAGCTTCGCTCATTCAAGACTCCGCAGACGCTGGCAGTCATGTCTTTTAACGTTTCAAACCAAAGTGGGAAGATCAATCTCGAAATGCATTTGAAATCAATAATGACTCTATCTAGATTATTTGCTACCCATACAAAAAATAGTCGATTAAAATACTATTACAGCACGGAGATTTAAATTTACAACCAACCTTTCACACGTCACTTATCCCTCATCTCTCCAGACAATGAGCGATGTAAGCAACTTGTAAGCACCGTTAAAGGGGGGGGGGGGGGGATTAGCGGGTTCCGACCTAGAAGCTAGACGAGTAATCAAGGGCCTACCGAGGTTTTGCCACCAGGGCGGCTATGTTCGACAGAAGTTTCGTTTCTCTTAAAAAGAAACGGAAGTGACAGAAGTAACGATATCGCGTCCGATTGGCTAGAGGCTCAAATGACTCAAGAGGGAGCTTTCGTCCTCTGAGCTCTAACTAATCAGACGCGATATCGTTAGTTCCGTCACTTCCGTTTCTTTTTAGGAGAAACGAAATATTTGTCGAACATAGCCCCTCTAGGAAAACTGAGGTAATACGCTCAGATTAGCTCGTTGCACGAAATTGTGGTGGCCCACACGGTTGTGCAGGGAGAAGGACTCGAGCACACGCGGCAAGGGACAGGGATCTTGACGAAAGTCTACAAAAGACCTTCCCAAATTACAAGAGCAATACCCACCATGAGAAACTCACGCAGAAACTACTGAAAACTACTGAAAACAGAAGCTACTGAAAAAGAAACTATTGAACTGATCAGATTCGTAATCAAACTGCTGAAATCAATGCAATCATGGCGTCGGACGTCTCGAGGTACGTTCGAAGCGCAATATTTAGAAGAGCAACGGATGTTCGCCCTATACTTACGGAAGTTGCCTATTGGCATCTGTCACAAATCAGGCCAGCAAAAATAAAACTCAATCACTCAGTCAACCAGTGTTTACTGCAGAGTTCAGAAAGAACCACTGGATTTCGCGCTGCTATGTTTCAGTAATAATAATAAATTATTTGGTGTTTCTCACAGTGTCTGCGGACATCCAATTGGTCTTCTTGCTGGCGCAGTTCAATAGAACGCAGAAACACAGATGCTTGCGCGATTGCAGACAAACACATACACGCGCGCACGCGCGTACGCACGCATGCACACGCGCAAACGCATAGAAGCAGGCACGCAGACGCACATGCACGCACAAGCACAGACGCACGCACTCGCAAGCACGCGGACGAATCCACACGTGCACACAAACACGGGCGCATGCACGCACACACACACGCGGAAGCGACTACGACGAAGGAAGCGTTGCATGAGATAGTTTCGGCTTTACACTGAAAAAGAAAACCTAAAGTATAGATAAAACCTAAGATTGACTAATTTTTGTTGATTTTTTAGAACAATATTATAGTGGCATTATTATTTTAATATAATAATAATTTCCCTAATTTCGTTTAAAAAAATTTTTTTTTGAGGACTGCGCAAGAATATTGCTATTCCAATCGGCTTTCGTTTGGCTGCCGTTGAAGTTCAGGGGGCTTCGATAGTCGCTCCCTTTTACGTTTTCGCCTTTTTATCGGATATTTTTGGATATCTTCCTCACGATTGCCGTGTTCAAGAAGAGCAAGCGATGACTGGGAGCTGGGCCGCTGTTTCAAACTTTGTTGTGTGCCGTGTGCTTGCTAAGCTAAGCTGGATTCTAATTATGCGCTGCCCGGTTTTATTTGAAATTTGAAAAGAGTGTGCCTTCAAAACCTATAGCTCGCTCCGCAGAGTGAGAAAGACTCGCGTGCGGCGGAACCGAGGACCTCACTCGTCCGACGACGCTTTTGCGGAGCGTTCAAGTGCAGTCTGATGGCAGTTCAAGCAATCACAGGTCATGCTAGTTCTGACGTGTGGTCCCAACAGCCTCTCGCCACGGATTTGTTTCATAAAGCGGGAGCGAGAAAAACGTTACAAGAGCGAGCAGCATGTTTTCTTTCCTGTGCTTATGCCTGTGCCGTACAGACGCGCGGTTCCTTCACGTGTGCCGAAGTAGCACACTTTCCAAGTTTACGATTGTGTGATGTAAATGAAGTGAGTTCGGATGCCACGTTTTTTAGTGGCTGCGAAAACCGCTACAAAAAGCAGAGCAGCTAGAAAAAGCAAGGCATAAAAGAATGCGCAAAGAACCTGAATATTCGATGGAGTTGAAAAACTACCAACGTAACAACGCGCCCGGTTATTCTTTCTGTCATTCTTTCTGTTCTCCAGGTGGGAACGTCTGCTCTATTTCCGTACTCTAGTTTTGCTGCCAAGTCTCAGGCTTTGGCCCTAGTTAAGGCCAGGACGATTCCCTCGCAAAACGTTTGCCCTCTCTCCCGCAGCAGCTCCTCCGACCTGTTGGAAAACAGGTACGGATAGCCCAGCGGGGGATTGACCGACACGGCTGCTTTCATCTCAAGGGCTCCGAAAGGACCCCCGACGCGCACCCTGGCGATAGGCAGGCAAACGCCATGCTCTTCGACTACCTGTCAATCCATGCCCATTCTCCTGTGAACTTTCTAGAGTCTACGTAAGACGGGTGAATCACATCCATAGTGGCGGCCGAATCGCGAATCACTCGGCACTGCCTGCCGTTCACCGCTAGGTTCCGCAGATATGGCTTTAGTAACCGGAGGTTCACTTCGCCAGCATTTACGTAGGCGAAGACCACCTTGGGCTCTAGGCATTCGGGCGCGATATGACCGGGCTTTTCGCAGTTACAACACATGTTAGGGGCCGGCAAGTTTCGATTGACTTCTTTTTCTCGTGATCCGCCTTGCCATCGGCGCCGTCGCCTGCTTCGCGTTTCGTCCGCGCTGGCTTCTTCCGGTTTTCGCCCTTGACCGTTTTAGGCCGCGCGTCTCTCGAAAACCGTCCACCTGGCCACCTCCCGTCGTACCGTTTGCCAGGCGGAAACGCCTTCTCTTTTCGCGGGTGACCTTTGCCGTCTAAGGCCCGGCGAGTCGCAAACTCTTCCGCCAGCTCCGCGGCCCTGTGAACAGTCCTTGCATCCGGCTTATCCTGAACCCAAAAGCGGGTCTCCTCAGGGAGGCGACGCAAAAGCTGCTCTAGGCAAATACGCTCCACTACTTTATCGTGGTCCCCGTGCGCGTCTACACCTTTGAGCCATTCCACCAGAATTGCCCTCAAACTGTAGGTAAACTCCAAGAATGACTCGTTCGGCTTCTTCTCAGCGCTACGAACACGCTGCCGAAAGGCCTCAGAGGTAAGACAATACATTCTCAGGAGGAGTGCTTTGACCTTTTCATAGGCCTCCGCTTCGTCTTTCGTGAACCTTGCGACAACGTCCGCCGCCGGGCAAGGAAGAGCGTTAAGAGGCGCTGCAGCCAAGTTTGCCTACCGAGCCCAACCTTTTCGCTAGTGCGCTCGAAGTTCACCAGGAACAAACCAACGTCCTCCCCAATCCTAAAAGGTTGGATTAGGTTCTTCATTTTAAGTGACTTTCCTTTTCCTGTGCTGGATGCCGAACTGCCCTCCCGATCATCCCTTCTCTTTACAATCTCGAGTTAAAGCCTCTTCATCTCAAGCTCCTGCTCTTAGAGTTTCAATTCCGCATCCTGCGACTTGAGTCGGTCGCTCCGCTCCCGTTCCTCTAGTTCCCTTTTCAATTTGTCTATTCACTGCACTTCCTCCCAACACTCGCACAACTTGGCCCGATCTGCCCCAAAGTCGAGCATGCCTTCATACTGAGCGGCTTTTCTTTTTTTGCTCCCCTGATATCCACACCTAACTCCTCGCAGATAGGTATCAACTCTGGCCTACGCAGCGAATTGAGGTCCATGATCGTTTGAAGCACTGGCTAATACCCAAAACTACTATTGTGATACGCAAAAAATGCTGTGTCACAGATAGCCACAAAACAAAACACTCGTTTTACACTATTTAACCCGGAAGGTAAAGCCTGGTGTGTACTCAAAAGGAAAAGCCAGACACTCACCCACAAGTGCGATAAATGTTCTGCGTTACGTTTGTAAGGTGACGATCTCAAGTGCGGAACCAAGAGTCGGGGCTGTGGCTGTTATTTTATGTCGGGGCTGTTATCTAATGTTCAGCTGCTAATTTCACAAGATATGAACCATCTTGCTCAGATTCCACCCGTAACTATGGCGGGTATATTAGACCATTTTGGAAATCTTTAAGGGCACGAAGGCCCCTTAGAAAACTTTGACGGATATCTCAAAGACATCAAACATTTTTAATGCGTACTTCAAAACTCCTGGCGGCCCCATAGACGTATTCTTAATGATTCTCAATAGGGATAAAGGAACTAATCCACTCTTAGTTTTAATGAATTTATGATACCACTCAATCGCTTGTTCTTACACCGAGCACGTAAGGAAGTAACGGAAATTGCCTTTTACACAAGACTTCCACACCAAACCACGAAACGTGTGCTGTTTCGAGGCAAACAAGCCAGGAACATCTTTTAATATGGCGCCTTCTTCCCAGAGTACCTAGCCATGTATATTTTCTTCATTGTTGTCAGACTTATAAAAGGGGTCCTTGTGATGAGTTCGAGGTAACGGGAGGCGCATGAACTGACACAAACAGGGAAACCTAAGTGCTACCATTTGCATCCTCCGACAACTGCACCGATCTGCATCTACCGCAATTCCTATAAAAATGTTTATCTGTATATATTCATATTGAAAATCCGTTTTGGTGCCCGCCAGGATTTCTTATATGTTTTGATGTACCCTTTAAAAATGTTTGAGGGGTGTGAGATGTTCGTGAAAAAATTCTATGGGGCCTGACATACTCTTTAAGAATTCCTAAATGGTAAAATAGACCCGGTATAGTATTTTGAGAGGCCGTTGGGGTCTGTCCCAATTCTTTTCGTGAAACCAAAGTACCCATCAAAGCCGTTTTAACGGGTCTGTGGGAGGCATCACGTGACAGTTGAGGATATATGCATCGGGGAAGCAACTTGGCCATTTTGTATCGGGCGCCCGCAGCGAGCGTTGGAAATTGAGACGTTCTCCCATCCAATTATATTATGTCTGTGTGTTTTGTGTATGTGTTTCATGGGTTCGACTAGAAAGCGAGAAAGAGATAAAGAGAAAGAGGTGGCGTTTTTGCTGCCGCCCAAGAACACCCAGTCCTCGCTCACGAGGGGGAGAGTGTGCGTGGGGAAATAGGGAAGGAGACGTTTTGCTGTTTGTTTAAAGGTAATCTGTTTTCTTCAGAGGTGGTGAGAATCTCGTCGCCCTGTTTTTCTCTCCGTCAACGAACGCAATCTATATTCCCAAAAACCAGCGGGCATTCAGAATTTGTTTCCCGTCTTGTGCTTGGGCCATATGTTCTAGAGCAGCTTGGTCTGCGCCTTCTCGTCCGTTCGGCTTCAGGAACATCCCGGGATCAAAAAAGAAGCTGGAGACGCTACCGCGACGCAACCATGGGGCAACACCGTAACTGTGCTTACGATTTTTCAGCGGCTGATGTTGGAAGCGCGTTCTTGGTTTTCACTAAACATTCTACTGACAGGGTGCGTGCGTTACACTCACTCGGTTTTATTTGTTGAACCTTAGGAATTTATCCACCATTATTGGGAGTACATTGAACGATATTTCTTTGCATCAAAGAAGGGGGTAGTCCTGTTTCGTCCGATCCTTTTGTTTGCAGCTGATTGTGCCCTGGCTTGAGTAAACATTGGTTCTTATCGTCTTTTTGATCTACCACATGTATGTAAAAACCTGTATCTAAGATCCTTAAAATAATTTCCAGTAACATTTCGAACTTTATTTTTGGTCAATGGTTCAAAGTTATTTTGATATCTAAAGGGTTCAGGGGCTGAGGGTGGTTGAAATGTTGAAGGGTGTGAGGGGCTGAAGGGCTGAAGTGGTTTGAATGGGTGAGGGCTTTAATGGGCTGAAGGGATTTGCAGCGCTGACAAGACGCCATAATACATCAGGGCTGAAGTGTTATTGTCATTAGGCTCATCATTTGTATTCCAGAACACCTTTTGGCTGCGTTTTGAGAGATATGCCTGTACCTGTATTTTTGCGTTAAAATATTGTATCGCAGTATTTGCATTACTTAATACTTTTGGGGATATCTCTCTCCAGTCTTCTGTACAAATGTTTGCTCGTACCTTAGGTACGTAAGAAGAGTTTCTAATCCGGAGGTATTTATAAAATAGAAAACGCAAATTGCTTTTGAAAAACTCTGTTACAAAAAAGGAATTCAAATTGTGCGTCAGTTCAGAAATATTAATATTATTTCAAAATAAGGTTCTCTATCCGATCACAGGGCCATTAATATACAAAGTGAACTTACAGTCAAGTGGGTAAGTACAGTTTTTGATTCATTGCTTCGTGGTTTATTAAACATCATTTCACAAGCATCAAGTTATGAGCCTTTCTTGCAACAAGATTGTTATTCATTCGATATGGGGCTGTCTCAGAATACCAAAAATATATACGTCGTTTTATCATGTTTCTACATGGGTATGACAAATAGACCGTTGCTTTTAATTTTTTATTACAAGAATACAAGGTGAAACATTACTCTCTAGAATGTATCTCCACGTAGTAGTGGAAGTCCAAATGAGACAGAAACCTTGGCAACGAAAGCTGTACTTGTGTATCGCAGTCTTTTAGTTTCTGCATATTAAATATCTTTCAGAAGTCTTGTATTTCCCTTTAACTAGACACAATTTTATTTGACTTAATTGCGGTTTTATTAGAAAGTCGAATCTTAAAACCTCTATTTGCGCAGGTACCCACGGGGTGAGTTGAATTGCGGCGCCGAAGAAAGGGAAGTCTCGCGCACAAAGTGAAACTAGTCCAATGAGCCGAATCAGGCTTTACGGGCCGCCAGGAGAAACAAGAATTCCTGTGAACTTTCAAGAAAACAAACACCTTTTTTGAGACGGTATACTTTGATCTGAAAACCAGCATCTGTCACGGCTTGTTTCAACGCATCTTCCGTTAAGTTTGCGTGCGCGAATTCAGCGGCACCGACAGGGTAGCTCTTTAAGCCACCCGCACCCACAAGGACAAGCAACCCTCCAGGTTTTGCAAGTGTTCCCACGTTAAAAAGCGCCGTTCTAAAAGATTCATGATCTGTTGTGGCAGACTCCAGGCATCCATTGGACATAACGACGTCGAACGTTTCCCTGTGTTCCTCCGGGAGAACTCCGGGCTCCAGAACATCACAGGGGACCACTTTACGTATGGCCGAGCGTGTGCGCTCAAGTACTTCCAACGCCCCCTTTTTGATGTCGCTGTAAAGCAGAACGATAAAGTAATGGTCAGCTTTTACGCAGCTATGATGTGTAACACTGTGATCAGTCATGATAGCTGCGATTATAGGCGATGTCACAAATCGTTGGCACTTTGTTAGCAATAGAGGAAATTTCGTGATACGTAGTTTCCGACAGGGTGAGTACGACATGAGCTTTTTCAGTTTTCACGACTCGAGCGCGAGATTCCCATGGTAGATAAGGCCAGGGCGTCTTGATAGAGATGTAAGCACTAATTTCGATCGATTGTAACAATCCAAAAAGTGCTTGTTGTTCCGCCTAAGTCACCCTCAATATATATATATACCGGATGTTTTTGTGAAGACTTTCAAAAATCCTAAACATTAGGGCGTTTGAAAAAAAAAGAAACTGTCTTCGGGAACAAATTACCAGCCACGGCGGACGTCAGGAATTGCCAGACACATAGTAATTAACCAGCTAATTAATTTAAATTTCTTAATTAACTTTTTAATTAGTGGAAACAGACATACGGTTCCAATTAGAAAGTTGCTGAGCGTTATCGAAAACCACTAAATTAGTCATTTTCAGAAAGACTTTGAGCGCGTGAGAAGAGTTGTAGCGCACTAAAGTTAAAACTTGTGGAGAAGGTACAGGGCAAGTGGTTGCGGGAAGGCGCCCGCGCGATTTTTCCGCCTCTTATCAAGCCCCAGCCTTGTACCTGCTCCACGAGGAGTAACTTTAGTGCGCTACTACTCTTCTCACGCGCTCAAAGTCTTTCTGAAAATGACTGATTTAATGGTTTTCGATAACGCTCAGCAACTTTATTATATATATATACAGGGTGTTTTTTTTTAAGCTTAACAGATTTGTTTAAAAGAAGCCGTGAAAGTTACACTCATGCCGCTTGTGGAGGTGAGTTATACGGCCAGGGGGACATATTATAGGGGTGTAATCGTAACGATCAGTCGGCTAATTACTTCAAATTCATTAATTAACTTTTGAATTATTGAAAATAGACTAATGGTTACAATTAGAAATTTGCTCAGCGTCATCGAAAACTCCTAAATCAGTCGTTTTCAGAAAGACGTTGAGATCGTGAGAAGCGTAGTAGTGAACTGAAGTTACCACTCGTGGAGCAGGTACAAAGCTAGAGGTTACGAAAAGGCGCCCGCGCGATTTTTCCGTCTCTTATCTAGCCCCAGCCTTGTACCTGCTCCACGAGTGGTAACTTTAGTGCACTACTACGCTTCTCACGCGCTCAAAGTCTTTCTGAAAATGACTGATATAGGGGTTTTCGATGACGCTGAGCAAGTTTCTAATTAGAACCATGTGTCTATTTTCATTAACTAAAAAGTTAATTAACGAATTTTAATTAATTAGCCAACTGATCATTACGATTAGCCCTCTATAATATGTACCCCTGGCCGTATAACTCACCTCCAGCACCCTGTATGTATATATATATATATATATATATATATATATATATATATATTGTCATGAAGGAAGAAGAAGTTCAGTGGCTCCGGACAGATCAGGAAGTAAAGAGGCAGAAGTGAAGACATCCTGACAACTGCCACTTTTCAAATGCTTCCCATCCCTCTTGTATATTAAATCATTTCATTATCACCGTGACATTTTGGTGGAGGTGCGAAGCCATCCCCCTGACCTCTTCTACACCACACTGGAACTCCGGAACCGACAGCTACCGACTTCAGTCCAGATGTCTACGTCGAACACCCCACCCGAGAAAACTCCTCCTTCGCCAGCACCGGCCCTTGTACTCTCAAAACCGCGTGACCCAGGAAACTTCAGCGGATCCGGTGAGCAAGATGTCGAGGAATGGCTACTACTTTATGAGCGCATCAGCACGCACAACCGGTGGGACCCAACCATCATGCTCGCCAACGTGATTTTTTACCTCAAAGATACGGCCCGAACCTGGTTCTTAACGCATGAAGAAGGCATCACCTCGTGGGACATGTGCAAAGAACAACTCCAACACCTTTTTGGCGACCCGATCGGACGAAAGCTCTCGGCTAAGCGGAAGCTTGCTTCGCGCGTGCAGACACCCACAGAATCATACATAGCATACATCCAAGACATCCTTTCGCTCTGCCAAAAAGCTGACCCCAACATGCCTGACTCTGAAAGAGTGCCTCACATCTTGAAAGGCATTGCAGATGATGCATTTCAACTTTTAGTTTTCAAGGATTGCGCAACAGCAGATGCAGTCATCAAGGAGTGCCGTCGATTCGAAGAGGCGAAAAAACGTCGCATCACAGCGAATTTCATCCGCCTCCCGAACACAGCACCAACATCATCATGCGAGGACCCAACTTCTCAGACTCATCATATAGCAAAAATTGTCCGACGTGAACTTGAAGCAATGTCGCCTTCCAGTTCTCTACATGCACCTCCTGAACCGGAACCCTCCGTGCCCATATCAACTGTGCAAGCTATTGTAAGAGAAGAAATGAATAGGTTTCACGCACCGACATACACAACCGGGCGCCGCTCTCCTCTTGTCCACCAGACTCCTAACTCCCCTCCCCCTGGCAACTTCTCGTACCGACGTGACCCCGCAGCGTGGAGGACCCCTGATAATCGACCTATATGCTTCCATTGCAGCGGCGTGGGTCATATCCAACGCTACTGTCGAAACCGATCGAGCAACGGCCTCCGATCGTCCGAGTCGAATGGTTATCGTCCCTCCTTTGACGGCCGATTCTGTGGCCGTACAGCTTCAACACGTTCAGACGACAACCAATACACTATGGCCTCCCGCAACTGCCGTTCTCCGTCCCCACTCCGCCGCCAGTCATTGTCCCCCGCGCACCGCCGCTACATGTCGCCGACCCGTGACCACGCAGCATCGGAAAACTAACCAATGCAGCTTTTCGAGGTAAGGCTGCATCGATGTCATTGACCCGAAACCCTCTCAACAAACACTCCTTAACAGTTCATAATCAGCTTCGTGTATCTATCGACGGAATTGCCATATATGCTCTCATCGACACCGGTGCTGCTATTTCTATAATGAGAGAGGATCTACGACAAAGACTTCATAAAGTGTTAACGCCGCCAGACTCCACATCTCTACGTGGCGCAGATGGTCATCTGATATCTTCTCTTGGCATGTGCGCTGCACGTATTGCCCTAGAAGACAAGGAAACGTTCGTCCTTTTCACCGTCATTCAAACTTGTCCCCACGCTTTGATTCTCGGATGGGATTTTCTCTCCGCCCACGCCGCTCTCATTGACAGCGCCACAGAAAATATTGAACTCGACGTATCATCCCCAGACGAGCCCCAGCCGGTAATTTTAAAGCTATGTTCAGTCGAAACATGCCGAATTCCACCTCTTCTAGCGGTTCCCGTTAAGGTGTCATCAAATAGCCCTCTTCTGGACGGAGATTATATAGTATCTCCAAATATGGACGTATTATTCACCAAGCAACTCAGTGTGGCCCACTCCATCGTTTCCGTCCTCAATGGTTCCACTTCCCTCTGGGTCGTTAACATTTCCCAGGACCCACAACTTCTTGCAAGTGGAACTTCTCTTGCCATCACATCGCCGCTGTTCTCCGGAACACTATCTGTTAATGCAGTGGATCAGCAACATGATCGCCCAGGCTCGCCACCAATCTCCGACCTTCACAAAATAACGGCTATGATTGACTCTGGACTGGATACCACACGGAAACATCAGATACAAAACCTTTTGCTCAAATACCGCGACGTTTTCGATTTGGGAAGTCGCCCCCTTGGACGAACGACGGCGATTAAACACCAGATTAACACCGGAACACATCCACCTCTACATCGGAGCCCTTACCGCGTTTCCCGCAGTGAACGGCGAATAATCCAAACAGAGGTCGATAAAATGATTGCACAAGACATTATACAACCATCCTCAAGTCCTTGGTCATCCCCAGTCGTTTTAGTTAAAAAGAAAGACGGGTCCTGGCGTTTCTGCGTAGACTATCGTCAGCTAAACAAGATCACAAAAAAAGATGTATATCCATTACCGCGAATTGATGATACCCTGGACTCCCTACATGGCGCAAACTACTTCTCCACTATCGACCTTCGGTCAGGATACTGGCAAATCAGCGTGGACGACTCAGACAGAGAAAAAACGGCTTTCATCACGCCAGACGGGCTTTACGAGTTTAAAGTCATGCCCTTTGGGTTGTGCAACGCCCCGGCCACTTTTGAAAGAATGATAGACAGACTTCTAAAACCCCTAAGGTGGACAACTTGTCTATGTTACTTGGACGATGTGATCATTTTTTCTGACTCCTTCTCATCTCACCTCGAGCGCCTAGATCACGTCTTGAACATTTTCAAGCAAGCAAATCTTCAGCTAAATTCGTCAAAATGTCATTTCGCTGCCTCCGAACTCAAAATTTTGGGTCACCTAGTCAACATGCACGGCATCCAACCAGATCCAGATAAGACAAAGGCAGTCCAGGAATTTCCCACACCACAGTCTCCAAAGGATGTCCGAAGCTTCCTTGGCCTGTGCTCATACTTTCGACGCTTCATCTACCAATTCGCCCACATTGCTCGTCCTTTGACGCAACTCCTCAAGAAGAACCAGCCCTTCCTATGGAAAGCAGAACAGGACGTCGCTTTTACTCGTTTAAAGGACGCTTTAACCACCAGTCCCATTTTGGGGCACTTCGATGACTCTGCTCCAACTGAACTGCGCACGGATGCCAGTGGTCATGGCATCGGAGCTATACTAGCCCAGCAGCAGTCGGGACAGGAGTGCATAATAGCTTACGCCAGCCGTACTCTTTCCCCAGCAGAGCAAAATTACACAATAACCGAGCGTGAGTGCCTTGCGGTCGTATGGTCGATCGCAAAATTTCGCCCATACTTATTTGGCAGGCAGTTCTCTGTGATCACTGATCATCATGCTCTCTGCTGGCTCTCCTCCTTGAGAGATCCCATCGGCCGCCTTGGACGCTGGGCCTTACGTCTCCAGGAATATGATTTCAAAGTCATCTACAAGTCCGGAAAACTTCATCGCGATGCTGACTGCCTATCTCGTCATCCCGTAGGCCCTGTTGACCAAACCGATGACAACTCGGATATTCCTATTCTTCACGTCTCTCATTGGCCTAACATCGCGGACGAACAACGCCGTGACCTCTTTCTGAAAAAAATCATAGAAGCAGTGACCACCGATGCCAACTCGCCATCATCCAGATATTACACAATCCAGAACCATATACTTTATAGACACAACTTTCGACAAGAAGGTCCATCTTTACTTTTGGTAATTCCAAAACACCTACAAAGTACGGTTCTCGGTGAACTCCACGACGCACCATCCGCCGGTCATATGGGTGTCTGTTCCCCATATGACACCCATATGACACCCATATGAGTGTCATATGGGTGTCTGTTCTGTCGTTCACAAGAAAACTACGGCATACCATCCACAAACTAACGGACTTGTAGAACGCATTAATAGGACATTGGCAGATATGCTCGCTATGTATATCTCCGCAGACCATCGTAACTGGGATTCTGTTCTTCCTTTCATCACATTCGCCTATAATTCGTCCCGCCATGACACAACAGGAGTTTCACCATATTATCTACTCTTCTCTCGGGAACCAAATTTAATGATTGACACTCTTCTTCCAGTTCCAACTAATGCCGAACTCACCGACCACACCACACAAGCCATATGTCGAGCCGAAGAAGCGCGTCAACTTGCACGCCTTCGAACTCTGGACTCACAACAACACCAATCTGTTCGATACAACGAATCCCACAGGTCTGCGCACTATTCCCCGGGCGACCTTGTCCTGGTATGGACACCTAAGAGACAGGTGGGCCTGGCACAAAATTACTTCCACGCTACTCCGGGCCATACCGCGTCCTCGCCCGAAGAAGTGACCTCACCTACCTTGTTCAGCCCGTACAACCACCACAAAACTCACGCCAATCTTCCGCCGACACCGTCCATGTAACAAGACTAAAACCATACCTACTACCACCCAACGGCGAGACGCCGCTTTCACCCGGAGGGGGGTAATGTCATGAAGGAAGAAGAAGTTCAGTGGCTCCGGACAGATCAGGAAGTAAAGAGGCAGAAGTGAAGACATCCTGACAACTGCCACTTTTCAAATGCTTCCCATCCCTCTTGTATATTAAATCATTTCATTTATCACCGTGACAATATATTGACAACGAAGAGGGGAGAGGGTGAGTGTTGAATTTGGTGGATTAATTTTAGGGGAAGGGAAAGGGGAAGAGAGCTGGCGAAAACTTGGGCCAGGAGCGGGGATCGAACCCGCAACCTGCGCCTTTCCGGGGCGACGCCTTAAGCGATTATCTGTTAAGCCGTTTTGAGAGTTTGTTTTATTTTGTCGTGTATATTATAGGGCCGAACCTCAGCACGCATTCGAACCCGATGGGGTGTTCAAAAAGTAGGGTAATGTTTTCGCAGAAATTATTTGTATAATTGCAGATACTTTTAGTTAGTTTCTAAAAAAAATAGTTAACTTATCTCTACAGTAGATTAAAAAATCTATCGAGTTATAGTTAAATGTTATAAAAAATAACGACTTAAAGTTTAGCGATACAAGTATTAATCGATACTACCCATGACTGCATAGATAGCGTTGCTTCCTTCCTATTTTTGTAATATTTTGTTTTAGTTAGGACTATCCTAATTCCATGAATGTGGCGCACAGCGGCATAACATATTTCCGCTGCTTTATGTGTACTAAGTGCATAAGATAAAGGAGATTTTCTTGAAGCACTCAAAACGTTAATGTGCACACTTGAAATACTTACTGCTCAGGTTTTTCTTTGCATGGGTTTTCATATGGTATAATGGGATTGTGGGTAGTATGGGCGCATATCAATAAACAACTGTAACACTTTGAGTATTCAAAAATATTTAGTTCCCATTAGTCTTTTGTATCGTTATTTTAATAGGTGTCAATGATGTACATTCGAGCAAGCCGCGCAAGCTCTTTAGCGAAATTTATGTTAGTGAGCCGAATCCTACTTAAATTTTTGCTCTTGTTACTATTCTTTATAAAAAAATATACATAAAAATCGGGTATATAGTAGAGCTAGGTTAAGGTTAAAATAAAAGATTATTTTTTTTTGTTGGTTCTAAGGCTGACCCTCGTTAATCTACAATGTTGAACAAGGTTGACTTATTTTGTTGTTTTTGCTATTGGCAGTCGAGCTTCGGCGTCTGCTCTCTAGAACAGTGGTTCTCAACCATCGAGGTTTCGCGGACCCCTTGTAGATCGGCGGAGAGGATGGAGGACGCCTTTCGTGGTGAGGGGAGGGGAAAGGTATAAGTTAAGTATAATAATGACGTAATAAATGGATTTAACTAAGGGCTAGTGTGAAATAGACTTCTCTTATTGACCTATACACGAGAAAACTAGCCCGAAAATGGAAAAATTCCTTCTCGATCTGAAAAACGACAACTTTTATTGCCGGGCTTGATTGATGAGGCAGAGCTTCGCGGACCCCTAGAATGCCTTCGCGGACCCCTAAGGGTCCGCGGACCCCCATCTGAGAACCACTGGTCTAGAAGATCATGGCCCACATCCACTACGTTGAAACAAATAGGTCCTGACGTAAAGATGCTCCATCTGGAGGCTGACACAAGCCAAATGTTTCGTGTTCGAAATAAATGTGCCTAAGAAAACCCTTTCCAATTATATATTATGTAAGTGTATCCACCTTTTGGGTATAAATGTTTTGTTTTGTTTAGAGGAAGGTAAAAAATTACTGCTTACTGACAAAGAAAGAGAGTTTGTCCTGGTCCCGGAGGGAGTGTTTTCTGTGAAGGCCTGAGAGGCGATCAGTAAAAACTTTGATGTGGTTCAGAATGTGACCCTAAGTAAGGTCAAACAGAGGGCAGTCAAGTTGTGCCAGGAGTTCGGTCTGGACAGGCTTAGGTCGTCAATTGTTAAAGAAAAAGGCCTTCACCATAACGTGTCTTTTCCGGTGAAGTCACAATGGAGTCGTTGTCATTCAGGGCAATTGTAACACAAAAGGGTTCGTGGCAAGTACACATAGCAGCTTTCCTTAAGAGGCATCTAATCCCACTCCGTATGCGAGATCCGTTTATAGTTGGCAGCTCAATGTCGGTGGCCGAGTTCCTGAGGGAGGAGAACAACGGGCGGTGCGACGCGGTCTCTTTTGATGTCGAGGATCTGTGTTACGCGATTCCCCACCGAGAGTCGTTGGTCGCTGTCAGGGAGTTCATTGAGTCAAGCGAGGAGGTTTTTCTTCTTTTTTTTTTTCAGAATACCTGCGGTGTTAACGTTGAACAATTCTTAAAATTGTTGTGTTTTTATTTGAGTTCCACTTTTGTGGAGTACCGGGGGTCGAAGTCTTTACAGAAGGAAGGTGTATGCATTGGTTCTAATGTGGCGCCTGTTTTAAGTGACGTATTCCTGTCCAGGTGTGATAGAGGCATAGCCAGAGGTTTAGGGGGTGACGCAGACTTGTACGTAGTTCAACTACCCTACTCAACTTACTGTAGTTTAACTACTTTTCGGAGTAGTTTAGTAACTTTCAATTACATTCTTATTTCGGTAATTAGTAGTTTACTTTCTACTACTTTTTTGAGTAACTTCTACTTAAGTTACAAATCACTTTCGAATTTTAGTGGTTGTTTTGCCTATCAAGAAACATTCCTGCACAAAGGAGATAAGATGTTCGAAGATCAGCTTATATTTGCAGAGAGGGGGAAGCATTTGGCGTAGGAAGGGGGGGGGGAGAAAATAATTTGGAGAGTCGGATACCCTCCAAAATTTTCACAACCCCCCCCCCCCCCACACACACACACACACTGCAACAACACTGCTACGAGGCGCGGGGAGGGAACAGAAACGACGCAAGAGAGGCCGAGTAACTGCGGGATTTGCGCCAAAGACTGGCGTTTTTCTGTGTCCAAAGCTCAAGGAGACTCGACTCTTCTGAAGAAAGGGATGATCCCCGCTTCTCCCCAACGTAGAAACTCTCGCCCACTTCAGGAGGTGCACACACTGCATCCTCACTCGAAGGAGGCAACGAAATGCAGCACCTGCTCTGAATCTCATCTTGTGCTCCAGTAGTGTGTGCTGTACTCGAAGAATCGCGTTCTAAGGGTTAACGCAAAGATTACCTTTTCGCATTGCCTTTCCTCCCAAAACTCAAAATATGCAGATCTTCAAAGATTCATAGATCGTTCGAGAAACCTGTAATAATTCCCCCAACGTTTTTATATAAAAAATAATAAACAAGCAGTGTTGGGAAGTACTGTATGTACAGGGTACTTAAAATACTGCTGTTTAGAAAAATTGTACTTTGCATGAAGTAAATTTTCTGAACATGTACTTGCATTTTCCGAGGAAAGTAAAACTCCCGACTTCAATGTACATTCCCCGAATTCGAAAATAAAAAATGGCTGTATCGTCGTGCGAAAACGCGCTCTTTCGAGACGTCATCTGGTCATTTCTCTGAGTGAAGTAATGGCGGCTCTAAGACCGATGGAAATAAGTGCCTTTAAGTTGATTCTGTCAAATAGCTCGTCAGCGAGAGTAAAACAACTACTCTGCGGCGACTTGACCTTATACAATATTTGCTGCCATTTCCATAAAACTGATGCACCTCCGATTACCCCTGGAGAAATGCATACCAGTTAAAAAACAAAAACACTATGGGGAATGAAAGGGCATCATGAAAGCTTGTTAGAAGTGCTTGTACTTTACCTTGAAATATATTGTATTTATATACATTACTTCAAGTGCATTGCACTCAGTGTACTTCTTATACTTTACTTGAAGTACATAACCCCTCATTTACTTTGTCCGTTACTTCAAGTACTTTTTATATGTACTTTACGCGACACTGTAAACAAGCAAGCACTGTCTAAAAAATCAAGCTCAGACAGTGCGAAACCTTAAAGTACAAATGATATATTCGCAATGCATCATTGACCAAGCAAACAAGAAAGTACAAAACAATTAGGCACGCGGAAGCAGAACCAGCTATTAAAGCATTTCTGTGAAAAAAAAAAAAAACAAGCCGATTCATATTTGGCTAACACAATTTCGCTAACGGATCAAAACCTCTGTACTTTCTTTTTACCATAAAAAACATATAAAAGTAACTTCGAAAGTAACTTCTAAAGTAATTCGCTACATTTTACGGTAAGTAGTAATTTTCTCAATTACTTTCTCTTTGAGTAATTTCTACTCTACTCAAATTACTTTTGACGTCAATACTCAGTAACTTAACTTAATTACTTTTTTTGAGTAACTTGTACATGTCTGGGGTGACGTCATCCGTGTATTTAGGTACGCAGATGACATTTATTGTTTTTCGGAACTGGTTCTGGCCGGATCAGGGCGGGTGTGGTTGCAGACATGTTGGACCTGTTCAAGGGTCATGCCAGTGGGTTAAACTTCACCAAGGAAGACCCTGTTGGGGGTATCCTACCGTTTTTAGACAATAAGCTACTTTTTTCGGACTCCCACGTGTGCTGGTGCTACTGTCCTAGGTCGAAGAAAGGTGTACTTCCGTTCGAGTCGAGTCATTCAAAAATAGTTAAAAAGAGGATCATAACAAGTAGTCTTTGGCGGTCGCTCGTCGGGTCATGTCCTCACCAAATGACGACGAGTTTCGTAGTCAAGGTAACAAACGTTTTGAAAGCGGCTATCCTGGCAATCGCCTGGTATGTGTGGCCGAGTGCCTCTTGAGGAGGGTGAGAAATCCGGAGGTAGTTATGGGTAGGAAGTCTACGCAGAATTCGGGTGGTGGTGCCCTATATACATAAGGTGGCGCATAGGTTAAAGAAAGTAGCGCAACGCCACGATGTTCCTGTCGTTTTCTCAGCACTGGCCAAGCTGGGACGTTTATGTGCAAGGGTGGAAAGGGGATCGGTTGTCAGAGCCACATGTGATAAGCAGCAAAAAAACAATTTTGTCCCTTGCGTGGGGGGGGGGGGGGGGGGGGATGGTCTACAGTATTCCCCTGACCTGCAAAAACTTTAAATAAATACACTAGTTGAAAGTTGCGCTTGTCCGTGTCTACTCGCTTGTGATTGTCCCTTGTGTCGCGCAAAAAAACATCTAGACTGCATCATGAACCAACTAGGCCAACACCAAGTTTTAAAAAAAACTTTCACATCGGCCAGACTGGTCGCTGCATTAATGTTAGATTACGTGAACACGCGTGTTCGATTAGGGCATCTCCGTCAGGGAATCTGGCGGTTGGTGTCCGGTTTTGGAAGATGTGGTTGCTCTCCGGTTTTGGAAGATACCATGGTCCTGGGAAGACACAGTCACCAACGAACTCGGGAGATAACTGAGGCCTTTTAGATTTCCAAGTTCAAAGACAACCGTGTCAGCGCGCCTTCCTTTATGATTGCGAATTGGCACTTTTGAGGGGCTTTAACTTGTGACGATCATGTGACGGTCATGCGTCGTGATGTTATTTTTATTTGGTGTGACCCCTCTGTTGGGCGTTTCTTTCAAAATAAACAGATGATAGTCAGTGCTCCGTCTGTGTGCATCTTCTCTGTCCTGTGTTCTTGTTCGCGTTGTTTTACTCGTAAACAGACAACGCAACGTCTTGCATCTTCAGCAAGCTAACAATGCACGAGAGTCCCACAATTACATTTCAGTGGAGCGAGCGCGGTCCTCCGAATCGAGGCTCAGTCGGCTCTTGCGTCGCAATTGATATGTCGTTGCTCAGCCTACACTGACGACGTGTTCACTGACGTTCAAAACAGCTCTTTCAAGAATGCGTGTGGGTCAAGCAGACGTGCCTGTCCCGCCGCTCTGTACTTCAGTATGAAACGGGCTCACTGCGTAACGGGGGAGCCGTTTGATTAAGCCGGTGCAGTTTGACGGTTACCGGTCACCAGCTTGTGCAAAATGCTCACCCGTTTTCACAAATCGGCGACCCGCTTGCTCAAACCAGTGAGCCTTTTGCCCAAACAAATGACGCAATTGACCCAACGAGTGAAACATTTGCCTAATCGAGTGACCCGTTCGCCAAAAGGGGTGACCGGTATTGCTCATTTGGGCGGCCGGTATGGCTCCAACGGGTGACCCTTTTGACGAACGTGCGACCAATATGACTAAACGGCTACTGGTATGAACCCGTGTACTTTCATATAGGAGCCGAGCTCTATCTAGACGATGGAAATGTCGTCAATATGTAATCATTTCCATTATTATCCCACAGGGATACTTACTCATATCCGGGGGATTGAGGGGAATTTACCGATAATCGAAGGTGACGACAAGATGGGAGGGAATTGTATAAAAAGGGGAATGATTAAGATACCCTATTGTGACAATTATTTGTAGACTCCTACATACCTGTAGCCTTCCAAGGCAGCAATCTGCTCAGCACGGTGGGTCCAGTCAATAGCATCTTCACTCTTGTCAAGCCACTTGTTGAGTTCTAGCCTGTTGCCTTCGACGAGGTCGCTCAGCACGATGTGTTTAAATCGACTGGAGGCCAAGAGCGCGGCCAGGAGGATCGGGCCACTGCCGATATCCAACAAAGTATCACCCTGTGCCAGATCTATAGAAAGCAGACCAGCGTTTCAACTGCTTCATCGTCAACAAATTCAGGCATAGGATTTTTCTGCCAAATTTTCAAAAGGCATCAGAGTTCACAAACATACCGTGTTCGTTCTCTCAATTGATGTGTCCACTTAAGCCAGGTGAGATACGAAATACATCACCAAATACAAAATGAAGGTCGCAATGGGACTTAAGTTAAAGCTACTTTAATGAACGCCGTATGAATCGGGAATAAGTAGGCGGTTCGCCTGATAGGGACATAACGTTACTGCTGACTGGAGACTCTGGAGTCTTGATTTGGAGAAGGGCGCAAGTGAAATCATGTAGATCCTTTTGTAATTCATTGGCCTTCATCTTTGCGGCTCCTGCTAACGTTATCTAATGTAAAGCTTCGTTAGACCTGGCAGGTGCGGATTTAAGGGTCAGGGTTGGGGGGAGGAGGGGGTGGCTGGGAGGGGCGGGGGGGGGGGGGGGAACTACAGGGAGATGACATTACGGGCAAAACTTCGGTCAGATATGTTTTGTTGACCTAATGTTTTTTTATGTCACCCAAAGCTAATAATGTCTTCCTGAAAAAAGCTGGTTTAAGTCGATATTTTATTAAGAGAAAGGGTACCTTGGGGGCCTTAGGGTAAAGCTGTCCGCCCCCTCCCCCTAAATCCGCCCATGGTACCTGGGCATGCGTACGTTGTCGCAATGTCTTCTAGATAGCAAAGCTGAAGTGCTAAATTTTTCGTGTCACCTAAACAAGACAAACACGGGGCATCGTTTGAACACTTGCGCTCCATCAACACTCGACGGGAATTTAAACTCCAGTACTTAAAAGAAGAGTCCGAACCGAACGCTTGCATAGCACTAGTGTTGAAATTTTGGCCCGCTTGAAATTTCTTTGCGTGACGGCGAAATTTCAGAATCACGGTTTTACAGGTGTTAGTTGTCGCGTGGCGGCGAAAATAGCTGGTGTAGAGGTGGAGACGCTTAGAGCGTTTCAAACGCTTGACGCGTTTTGTATCGCTTCGCACCATACAACGCAAACCCGGCACATAATACAGGTAACCCATATGAAGCAGTTGAATCCACTCTTAAGTCTAGGCACTTAAGTGCAAACCTTCTAGGAACCTTTGCATATTATTGGAATATTTTCTCTACAGTCATGTCTCGTTAATATAGACCCCGTTAATATGAACACGGCGCATTATGGAAGGAATTTTGTTGGACCAATATTTCGGTATGCAACTCTGTCCTCGTTGAAATGGAAAGCCACACTTCGGACTATAGTGTTCCCGAGAGGTGTGGTGGGAAGAGCGGCGGCGACGTGCAATGGCCAGCGTGAAGACGGATGGCGTTGAAATCCACAATGGCAAGACAGGGTGCTGCAGTCGAATTATATAGAAGAAACAAAGCCGAACACGCTTGGCGAAGCTGAGAGGCAAGGTGAGAGGAGAGGCAATGTGATATGAGCAAGGCAAGGCGAGTGGAATAGACGATGTCAGGTGAGAAGCGGAAGCGGTCAGAGATCATGGCATGTGTCAAACGTAAACAAACGGAACTTTCTGCTCAACTAAATAAATAATTTGCGAAATCAAAAGTGTGACACTTTCCGAATCTGGCGGTTTGTGAGAATGGAGCCAAAAAAAACCTTGGCATTGATCTTGCGAACGGTCATACAATTATAAAACGATCCGACAAGTGGATGAGCCTGGCAACATCCTTCTCAAGCCTTTTCCGTCAACGAGCACCGAATTTCGAACAACTGGAGGAAGCCGTAGACATCTTGTTCTTGAAAATGCCTTATATGTGCGATGCTGTGAGCGACAAAATCCTACAACACAAGGAGAAACTGTTTGGCACCACAGTAAGTAGCTTATAATTCTGTTTTTTTAGACACGGTAATATAAGGCTTTTTTATATCTCAGCTGTGCCTCTAAAACTTATTTTTTGAACTTTCGTTGCAGTCCTTCTTACGCAATTCAGAATGAAAAGTAAACCACCGGTACCTTTCACTTTAATTAATTTTGATATCCATAATTTGCGCGACTTCATGCAGGAATTCAACACTTCAACTACTCAAGAGGATGGCTCAACAGGCTTAATAATCAAGCCATGGAATTTCAAACCATTGTATTTATGGAGAGGGTGGAAGCTTAAAGGCAGCCTCAGTTGCCGATGCTCGGAAACATCTTGCCGACCTCCGCCCTAAGCATTCTCAATTGGACATTTACATATTTCATAAGTCCTGTTTTTTTTCTACAAGTTGAACCCTACTTCAAACTTGCATCCGTACCTGTGTCTGTAGCAAAACGTAGCAAAGAAAAAAATATTGTGGGATTTATGTGTAACGCCAGCGGGGTTCATAAGTGGAAGCCGATCGTTGTGGCTAAGGCGGAGTGACAACGGTGTTTTGGAAAGACATTTGACTCGAACATTTACTGCACCTGCAATTGCAACAAGAAATTATGGATTACAGGCAAGGTATCAGAAAGCTACTTGACAAGATTTGACCGTTTCGTGAAAACAGACAAGAGAGAGCTCTTTTGTTTGTTGGCAACGTTTTGTACCGCTCTGTTTCCGCAAAGCTTGAGAACTTGATGTTCCTGCCACCCAACATGAATGCCAAATACAGTCCTTAGAGGCAGGAATCATCCAGGTGGTTAAAGCTCACTACATAACTGAACTTGTACGTCACTGAATCGCATACGAGGGAGACAATGAACCAAAACACGCGGTGACGCTTCAGACAATTCTGCACTGCTGGCGGTACACAGGACCTTTCTCCTAGAACACAGCTATTAAAAATTCGTTTGTTGATTGGTTGATTGGAGGTTAATGGCGCATCAGCATCTAAGGGTATAATGTGCCAAGGGTCTGAACTATTTCAGTAGAAGTTTTAAAGAGAAGAAAGAGCTTTAGTAGTCGGTGACGTGATAAAAATATGAGCATGCACGTGAACAAGAGTAAAAGATATGGTCATCAGTTAGGGGTGGAAATTAAAATCACAGTCGGTGTATAAAACCCATATCAGTGAGAAACTTAAATTTGAAATCATGTGAAAAGAGCGGTTCATCACCTAGAAGCAGGGCTAGGTGCAGTGGTACATGTTCTGTATATAGTTGTGAAACTTGTTTTTGGCGGTATTGATCATATGTGCGATATTCATTTTGGATGTGCTTAATGCTTAGAGTTATGTTACAGTGTTTACACACTGGAGCATCCTCCCACTCAAGAGGTGCCCATGTGTGACACGCGTACGGCCAATTCGTAACCGGCACAGGACCACTTTGTAGAAGCGCTCCCGATGCCGGGGACTTTCCCATTCACTTATGTAGGGTTTTACTGCATGTAATTTGTTGTGCGTTTCAGTACCTCACTGAAGTGGCCACTTTAATCAAATGCACTGCTTCAAATACTTGTGATAGTCTTTATAAGGTATTTCATGCAAGTCTACTTGTCTCTCGTTAGCAGAAGTTGAAGGAGAATCAGCTACTTCATGTCCCGGGATGCCAACATGAGTAGGCACCAGCATAAATCTATGTTAATTTCGCTGTTTGCGGCTAAACAAATATTGGTCTGCAATTCAGATACAATAGCCTTTGTGACACGTTTCAGCATATGACTGCTTTTAAGGAACTTCATAGTGTCAGTGTATACTAATGAGCGAGAAAACCTTTTTTGGTTATGTAGTCGACCGCTAATAGGAGACCATAGAGCTCTGCCGTGAGTATGGTGGTGGTTGAGTTGATCCTAATTACTCGCTTAACGGATGGTACAATCCTAGCGCAGCCTACAGTGGACTCGTTTTTTCGTCCCGTCCACATAGAAAATTGCATACTCTTGATATTTGCGTTGGAGTTCCAAAACTTCAGGCTTCATGACTTCCTTTGGCACATATTTCTACTATGTTTAGTAAGTGTAAAGTCGCAGTGAATGTTTTAGTAGTCACATGGGGCGATATGAGGAGGGTGTTGGACTACTGGAGCTTTTCCATCCCTCCCAACAGACTCTGCTGAACTACATTTCCTAATTTAAAAAGGAGGGACTATAAAGGGGTTGTTGTGAAATGTTCTCTAGAACCTAATGTTTTTTTGTTTTTTTTTATTATCTCGAGCAGGGTGCTCAGGAACCGAGCGAGCTTTAATGGAGTTACATAAAACCCAGTGCGAATGGTCTATACTAAAAGGATGGTTCATTAGCTTCTACATACAACCCCTGATGATGAATGACGTCCAACACTTTCAAAGGCGATGCCCGGGCAGAACCATAGACTCTGCAACCATAGTCAAGCCGGGCACGAACGACAGAGCAATATATGCGTAATAGACACAGTCGGCCCGAGCCCCATGACACATACGATAAAACCTCACGAATGTTGAGAGATTTAATACATTTCAGTTTTGAACTTTTAATATGTCGAATGAAAGTCAATTTTGAACCAAATATGAGACCCAGAACTTGTGTTCTCTTTTTATGGAAATCGGAGTACCGCACATACTCATAGATGGATCCTGGCAAATTTTACTCCGACGAGAAAAACAATCACAGGTTGTTGTTTTTTCGGACGAAAATTTTAAACCATTTGCATCAACCCATTTGATTAAATTATTTAACGTGACGTCCGCAAATTGACAAGTTACAGGACAAGACGGTGATCTGCACGTCGTCCACATATATAGAATATTGTACTGAAGGCTGTATTACACGAGCGATGGAAATTGACGTAACGATAAAAAGAGTGACAGGGAGCACACCTCCCTGGAGGACTTCATTTTCCTATCTGAACTCTGAAAAGTGTTGTTCCTATCTTCAAACTAAAAGTATGGTGCTCCAAGTAACTTTGGATGGCAGCTAAAATGCGACTTTGAACACCTAAACTGAACACGTCTTGGAGTATGCCAAAACGCCAAACCGTGTCATAAGCCCTCTCTAAATTAAAGAACACAGCAAGACATGGTTGCCGGTTGAAAATGCCTCCCGCACAGCTGTCTCAAAACGAACAAGATGATCGACTGTGGACCGAGCTGAACAAAGACCCCACTTGTACTTATCGGGTAGGTTGTTTCTCTCCAAATAAAACATGAAAACCTTATTCATTATTCGATTCACAATCTTCGAAATAAAGCTAGTTACAGCTAAAAGTCCAAAGCTAGATGAAGAAGGGGGATCCTTGCCTGGCTTCAGCACTGGTACGGTGCTAGCAACCTTCCAAGAGGATGGAAAGTAACCCTCGAGTCAAAATCAATTAAAAAGGTACAAGATAAGTTCCAGGGTGGATGGATGAAGATGCTCATGCACTTTATAATAAATACCATCTGGTCCAGGGACAGACTGCTCGGTTAAAAGAAGCGTCATTTGAAGTTCGTGTAGCATGAATGGAACATTGTATGGTTCTCTCAAAGCCACGGATGTGGTCACAATCTTTATTCAACCTGCAACTTGTATCGCTGGAAATTTTGAGTATAATATTCAGAACTCGATACAAAATCGAAGTGCTCATCTTGGATATCTGCCTGTTTTTCCAGGATCGTTGGACATATTCCATTTCGACTTAAGAGTGGGACCCAAATGCTCAGTAAGGACCATCGAATTTGTGCACTTGGTCCCAACTTCTTTCAGAGGTGCACTGCTATAATTACACTAGGCATAATCTCTAACCCTTTGCCGCCTGCGTGCATTCGAGTCTACCTCGCCTGTGCTGTCATTTTTTTTATTTTAATTGGGTTGATCAGTGTAGAAGATTGCATTAAAAGTGTTTCACGCTTTGTTTAATTTCTTTGTAGTCGTGTATATAGTTTTATTTCTAGCACTGGCCTTTTACACCAGATTTAATGTCACACATATCTGTCAAGTCACGACATACTAAAGAATAGAATATATAACCTCGTTTGGGGCACTTTGGCCCAAGTTGTATTTAGCGCCATAAAACATTCAATTATCATTAATATTCACTAATCCTTCGCATTGTGCTCTTAAGTAGCCTCCTCTCTGTGGCCCGAAGAAAAAGGAGCGGGAAGATACCTCATAAATGCTTTTTTGGTAGAACTTTATAAATTCACACATATGCAGACAATGTTGTTTTCTCTTGGAACGTACAGGAGCGCATTTTTTCACTCCTCTCAGCCGTCTATTGCCGCCTTGGTATTTTAAGCAAGGAAAGAAGCGAAAGGTTCCTCCGTGGAGTTTGGAGAGAGGGGGGGGGGGGGGGCATTTGACACTGACAACCGACGACAGCCCTCTGCCTCAAAGCATGCCCCGGCATGCGAGGGCGAGGTTTTGTGTTCTCCTGTATATCGTAATGTACATGTCTTCCTTTCCGGCATGTATGGTCACACTCTTTCGCCAAGAGACATCAGTGTCCGTCTGGGAACTTGAAAGCATTCCTGCCCGAACTTTCAATCGTAATGGCGCATGAATGTTTTCTATTGGGTTTGCAAGCAATAACTCGCATTTGTCTGTCTCACATATCACGATAAAGCAAAAATTAGGTCAAGGAACTCTCCGCTCTAGCTGCGGGCAAGCAAAAGAAATGAGTTTGCCACTAAAGTATGTTAACAGTCGTTTTAATCTTGTGGCCGGTAATGACATAACATAGATCAGCGTCCTCACGAATCGTTCTTTACTAAATTACATGATGCTGGTTAATGTTGCACATGAGAACCTGCTTAAGTCAGTGTGTACTGCTACTTTTTGAGTTTGGGAAAAGCGGGTGGCCTTTATGGAAATGTAACGCTACACAGACAAGAATATGAAAACAAAATCGGCAACTCAGTTGTTCGAACTCGGTTCGCGAACGTCACAAGTGAAATATTAACACTTAGAGGACTTCTGGCACCACAACCATTGACTCCGCAAATGGCCTATATGTGTCTTACGTTTTCATAGCGTCGTCGCTCAGTGGTCAACGTCAGACATGCCAAGTTCACTACACTCCGCCGGTGCTCATATAGACAAACATTATTTTTATTTCGATATATAATCTCCCCTTCTTATTTAAACCTTTCAAGAGCGTACGTACGAAACTGCACCCCGAATTTCGCCAGTGTCAATGGCTGACATCCGTATCTGCTGCGTGACGTCACAAAAGGCAAAGGTTTGTCGGATCGTCGGGATAACAAGCGTTGGTCGACGGATGTCTTGTATTTTGTTTCGAATTATTTAGTCTCCTAGGCTGTACCCTACTGAAATACTTTTCTTTTAATGCAGTTCCCAAGTGTGTGCAAAAAAACGTCAAGCCTTTTAGCAGGATATTACTCGAAAACAACCATAAGCTTCGAGCAAACGTATCCCGTTTCGCGAAAACACAACTGCGACGGCCACCGATCAAACTAGGAGCTCTTGCAAAGCAAACGATGCAGATTTATTTATTTATTTGCCTCTCAAGCGGCATTTGGGTACACTGATCGGCGGATCTACTGGATCGGTGATGAGGCTACGGGTCGTTCCTTCGTAGGCGTTGTCCGCAGGTCGAAGGCAAATGACGAATCGTTTAAATGCATGTCGTCACTTGACTTGGACGAGGTTGGTGAATCATAGCCACGCTTTATTTTTTACTCGCGGTTCAAACAGAATCGGGCTGCACACGTGCTAAATACAACTTTTGGCACCGTTCCAAATGGCCTAGCTGTTGGTTTCGGTTTCGCCGCATAATCAAACCGATTGATCCGATTTGGGCGAGTGGGTGGACGTAGTTGAAAATCGTTGGCACAGCATCACACCTCAGCTTACGAGCCTTCTGTCCGCTTAGAGCTCAGCTCGTAGCTCTCTTCTGTGAGATGATTGCTGCATAAGCGGGATTCAAGGAGGATTGCGGGATCTCGATCTTGACGGGAACCCAATCCCTACGCACGTCGACGATCCGTTTTGCTCGTCACTGCACGTCTCGCGCAAAAATGTGGAACGCCACGTATAAGGAGTATTCACTGGTCGCCATATTTGTGGGTGATTGCCATTAACCATTACGGAGGATAAATAAAGAATTGCCGTAGTGGCGTCAGTGCTCTTCAACGATAGCCGGCTTGGCCACATCAAGATGGCCGCGCGAGATACATATAAGTGGGTGCGCACCGCCATCTTGGTTCGGGAAGAAAGCACGACGCCAGTTCGCGCGTTAGGTACGTACCTTCGCCATTTCCAAAGATATGTCCTATTAGGTGTCACGCCGTACCAACTTTAATACAAAAAGCATAGTTGGACTTCAGCTGTACATACTGCTGTACACAAAGAACTAAATTCATGCTTCATACCCTAACATTGTTTGATACAAGCGGCTTCCGCTCCAGCAAGTCTTTATGGCCCACCGCCACGCGTTGTTCGAAGAGCATGCATTCAATATTCCGCGACAAGCTTACTGACGGTATTTAACTTCAAGTCTTGTGAACCTCTCGCCTTGGCGCCTCGCCGTTGCGAAAAAAAAGGACCATGTTTTCTCTCAACGTCGCGGCGCGGTCGCAGCGCGCCAACAGACACCGGTAACGACGCAGGAAACGCTCTTTGCCAACTTGACGTCTACATGCAGCGCGCGCGTACATATATTAACACAAAACATAGCCAACATATCTACATGTACCACTCTTGATGAGCTTGCGAGGTTCGATTCTGGAACATAAACAAATTCATATTCCAAACGCAAACGGTAATTTACCTGATCGAAATATATCATGAAGTTCTTTATGGAAAGTAGAAGCCTCCCCTGTGAAATGGCCATACATCTCCATATACGGCCGAGGTAGAAATTGTTCTTTGTAAACAGCCCTTAGAGCTTGGGAATCCATGGTTCCCAAAGGGTCCGAACTGTAACTCCTGAAAACGAACAATTATGAGGTTAAGATACACACTTCCCGAATTCATAGCAACATGGAATGATCTGATAATTCAGAATAATATCCTCACTTCTTTGTATAACAAAATTTCGCGCTTATAGGCATGTATGCTTTCCCCGGCTTCCCTGTCTAGTGTAACATCTAGTGTGTATGAAAACAGATGTCAAAAGACGGGGGATGTCAGATGAAAAGTTAACTCCGCCTTAACCCGACATAAAACTCCAGTACAACCTTAGACCAGTCTACACATGTCCATACCGGTCTCGAATACACGTACCGGCCACTCCCAAAGTTATACCGGTCGCCGGACAGGCTACTTGTCACCCGCTATCCGATATCGGCCGCCGACATGGGTTTACTTGTCGCCAGTTAAAACAATGCAGCCAACGCCGGTACGATATTATCGGCGACCATTCATATAGACAGGCGACCGGTGTCCACGTACCGGTACTGTTATCTTCGTACCAAAGTCCAATACGGAGTTTTAGGGAACCTGCTTTGCACATCCGATACAGTACGATGGGCCGTCCGGTACCACATTCGCATATCCTACCGCAGAAGACTCGCACATTTGCAGTTCGTACCGGAGGGCCCATCGAACCGTATCGGATGTGCAAGAACGGTTCCCTAAACCTTCCTAACATCCCGTACCAGTGGCCGATAACCACGCAGCGCTAGGCTGAACTGGCGGTCCGGTATGCCATACGAGTGTACCGCATACCGTTTCAAAATTTCATCGGCATTCCCTCGGCGGATATCTCACATTAAATATAAGTTTGTATGTAATCTTAAGAATCCCGAAATGCATGAGGTAAAGAAAGCGATATATATATATATATATGGTACACAGAGAACCCACGAATGTAATCTGCAACGAAAATATGAAGACCTCTCCATAATGTCAATGTATTGGTGGGAGTTTTGATTTCCATGCTTTTTCAGACGAGGCAAAAATACTGTATTCATTGAGGCGCAGAGATGTTTGTATTTTTCAAAATCTATATGCATTCAAATTTTGAGAAGAAACTAGGTTCTGTGTATGATATTTCCACAAAAATATGTTCGACCAAATAAACAATTTAATTCTCGATTTGCCTATTTCTGATTTCTCTTTTAACTTCCTGGCACGACGGAAAGAATTCCCCCGCAATGGTGTTACGAAAAGGATCCGGATGTTACTGTCGGAAGGTAAGCTTGTAATAGCATTGTATATTTTTTGTTTGTAAAGTAGATACATCTGTAAAGTTCTAAAATGTTGTTCATAACAGCTTTCGATAATTTCTTAAATATCCGCCGTTGAAATCGATATATAATGTTAGTTATTAGCCTGAGCTCGGTGCTCCCGACCGGACGGGTGTTTTCAAAAAGAAAAACACGTGCGTGGAAAGTATATAGCGAATGTCTCTATACCCTGGCAACTCTTCAATTGTTTTCATATTCTGCAGCATACTAAAGATTACAGCAAGAATGGTGTGATTATATCTACAGAACTTACGCCTCGACCAAAACCGAGGAGACAAGAATTAGATAAAATATTGCACGGTGTACCTGCCCAATACCGTCATTATCTAAATATCAACGCAATTCATTGAATTTAGCTTGATTAAGATTGAATTTTTCATTTCGATCGGGTACTACATGTATGATATTGGAGGCTTTTGGAAAACAACTGCCCCAAGAACAGCTTGACGCAGGCACAAGCTCCCCGCATCGACATTTGTGCAGCGCAATCAAAAGAGCAATCTACATAGGGTCTAATTTCAAAGAAAAAAAAAACAAAAAACTTAGGAATAGATTTAGCAAGAAGTAGAAGAAACCGCAACATTCATTTCAATGTTTAGCATGAGCAATGAAATAAAAAACAAACAGATCGGTATATCAAACGCGTGAATCAAAGGAGATAAAGACCGATTGAAATAATTATAAATGAACATAGTGACGGCACACGGTTTACTAAACTCCTCAAACTTACATAAACTTTTTTATACAACAGAAGTTGTGCGGGTTTTGAAATAGCCCGTCAGTGTTTTTATATTATATCTTGCAGTTTTATATTGTCGATATCTATCATATTAGCAGTCTGGGCAGTTTCTTTTGAAGCGCATCTTGCACATTTTACTTCACTGTTGATAAGCTCACATTTTTCTTTGTCAATTGTAGAATACCACTTAAGCGGTTTCACCTAGCAACGACATGCGTATAGTCGAATCTGTTTGAGTGTTGCCTACTGTTTGCAATTAGGTAAACATTTACGCATATATAAATTGGATCTATATATACTTATGCATACAAGTCTTGTATAAATACAGGTCATGTATGCACAATGGGAACCAGTTTAATTACCGGTCCTGCATGCCCATAGCATCTTATAAATCAGACAGGTCAATCTTTAATAATATTTATGAATTTTTTCTGTCCGGAACACAACAAGAATAAGAAGACAGAGTCTCCAAAAACACATACTGTGTGTACGCGGCAAACATCTATAACAGGGGTGGCCAAGATGTCCTGGCCTAAAAGCCGCGAACAAAACCACAAAACTTTCAAGAGCCGCGGGGGGGGGGGGGGGGGGGGGGGGCAAACTTTTGTTTAGACCAATAAACGAAACTCGAACTACTTTCGATCTATCCCAGTTAAAAGTTAAGACTACCAAACCACAAACTGTATTTCGATCTAAAACGCATTCCATTTCATTTTTTGGGGAAGTGCTCTTGTGACCGGGGGGGGGGGCGGGGGTGGAGGGAGCCGCGAGCCGCACTTTAACACGCGAAGAGCCGCAGCTTGGCCACACCTGATCTATACTATCCATAGTTATTTGAGCTGGCGCTACAGGGCAAGAGAAGAACCGAACTTCCTAGTTGGTACTATTTTACACTATACACATTAATTTATTACCTGCATGAATTCGCCGTTGTAAGTTGCTTAAATTTAAGGAGATTCACGGGAAGGCAACTAATGATGGCCGAATAAACCAGTTTCAAAGACAACGGTGTGTATACCTCCAGTACATGCTGTCGCGTGCTCACGGGATGCGTCTTCTTTAGTTAATAACAGAATAGAAGCTAAACCAAAAGGCGGGTCAAGGACAGAGGTGTAAATTTCATTACATTAGTACCTACATCAACCGCCTCCTAGAACGTTCTTCCTCAGTTCAATTGAAAACAACACTATCGGGTGCTCCGACGAAGGGTTCTCGCATACCTCCAGGCTGTTTTCTTGTTTTTCTTTAAGTGGTGCTAGATCGTCAGGTTTCAAGTTTACCGCGTTTCTTTCAGTGCACTTCGCATCTCCTTGCAGACAAGTGGCAGAAGGCGATTGTGATTGGGTATTTTCGGCAAGACCCTATTGTGACGATTGCACGCGTTGCGCCTCGGTGTTTGCCTCTACACAGTAACTTCTTGGCCTTTCGCAGTACTCCCGTTTGCTGATAGAAATAAACAAAAATTAAATGTTCTTACCTTGGCTTATGTGGAAAATACGTAAAACGGCGACTTCCAAATTTCATGACAGCAGTAGTAACTTTCAGCACTTTCCTCAGGGCGATCGTATTCGAAAACATGCTTTACGTGGTAATCTCTAGAAACAAATATATATTTTTTTCAGTAAATTCTCGCAGATACAATAAATATATTTATTACGTCTGCGATCCTCTCAACACAAAAGACTAGACCCGAGGCACAGCATAAATATAGGGTTTATATTTTCCTTTATAATTAATTAATCAAAGAAATGATTAATTAATTAAATAATTAATTGACTTTTTCCTCAAGATGGTTGTTAACAGGGGCACACAGCACCAACAGATGCAGCATGACGAGCCACGGATGCGAGGTGGCAATTGTTAAAAACCGGCGGGTTCTGAAGACATTCTACTCGTATGTAGGTGTTGGTTTTCTATTCAAACACATCTTTAAAAAAGTGGACCTTTTAATTTAGTCTTCACTTCAGGATTAGCGGATTCCAATCATCTTATATGCTAGGATAGCTGTCAAGAGCAGCAGAAGTAACAGGAATATGTTACATTCAGGCCTATAAACAAGCGGAATAATGACGCTGTCACTATAAAATTTAAAGAATACAACCCTTGAAGAAGTAAAAGTACAAATATTTCTTGGCGTTTGGTTTCATGAACAGCTTACTTGGAATGCACATGTCAGTCACATCAAAACGTAGCTACGCGTATTCCAAGCTATTGGGTGCATGTACAGAATCGCAAACTTAATTCCGCTCTGGCTAAAAACATTTTTTATCATTCCTTGTTTGTTCTCTTCCCACCATTCATATGACATTGAGTTCTGGGGCACCACGACAAAAGGGAACTATCATCAACTATCAATGTTAGAGAATAAAGTTATACGTATGTATTCTGACTATCATGGAAACATACCGCCCTTTCACTGTCAGTCGCACTATGTAATACACAATATGCTGAATGCGGACCAGGTTTATTTTTTTTACATTAACAAAATGTATTCATAAAAATAAGCTCTGCGTAGAGTTCAGTAAAACTCGGGACGATAAAGCCTGTTTTTTTCGGCATACGAAAATACCAATGCCTAGGATTTGTGGGAGCCGAGGGTGAACGACGAGGCAGAGGGCACGTGACATGAGGTCGGCGGAGAAGTCACGAGCTGGTGCGGGACAGTGCGTGCTGAGCGAGGCTGGAGCTGGGCAGGAACGACGGAGCCGGGCTGCCTGACCTAGCCCATGGCGAACGCCGAAGCAGTCCACCAGGGAGGTTTGGAGACGGACCGGTGGAAACGGCGAGCCCAGGCCATACCGACCTGGGCTATGGCGATCCCGGGGTGGTTCCACGGCGAGACTTGGGCTGTGATAGCCCTGGACAGCTAGCCTACGCAGCGCTGGCGTGGGAAGGACGATCCGCAGGTCTGGAAACAGTGGACACGGACTCCGACTGCGAGCTTTGATCGACGGGCGACAACAAGGGTCGGCGGGCACGGACTGCCGGCTATCGACGACAGGCAACCGGGAGGTACAGAAAACCTTTCGCTGTCGTCTCGTTGTGCTATGTCACTCTCTGAGTGACGAGCGAAACGCAAACCGATCGGGCGGCGATTATTAGTACAGGGACCTCCATATAGAACCCCACATTAAAATGGCGCGCCCAACGTGGGGCCCGTTCGGTATGCTTCTGCTTCTAGTCGTCCCCAGGGAGTCCCACGGACTCGTTGAGCGGGTTGTTCGTTAACACTAACGATGCCCGTTGAGACAAAGTATGTTGGAATTTTGGCGACTTGTCTCACAGCAGAGCTCAGCAGGTGTCTCCTCGAATCGAGTACCTAAAGGGCTTGAAGGACGAGGTTGCGGACGCGCTTTCTCGAGTACCCCAAAATAGTTGTTGGCAGGAGGTGATGCATCCGGGGGAAAGACAAGGAGCGCGGATAAGATGTAAGAAAGTCGTCTTCAGAGGCAGAGGAGAGGCACGGCATGTTCGCTGGAAGGCAGGATAACGACTGGCAGGAGGAAAAACAGCCAGGACTCATTGCGATTTAGGATTTAGGCTTGGGGTCAGGCACGTATCCAGGGGGGGGGGGGGGCATGGGGCCCGGGCCCCCCCCCCCTCCCGAAATCTTCCATTTTGCTGAGACCTCCTCTCCCCCCTCCCCCTCATACAGCATTTTGTGATGGGCGGGCCCCCCCCGAAACAAAATCCTGGCTACGTGCCTGCTTGGGGTGATGCGGTAGGCAAGTAAGCGCTTGTCGAGGCCCGGGGTGCAGATGGGTTTTTGTCAGTGGGTGTCGGAAAGATTGCGGGAATGGCAGTTGACACCGGGAACACTGGCGGACGAGATTGTCAGCGGGTGTCGGAAAAATTGCGGGGATAGCAGTTGACACCGGGAACGCTGGCAGGCGAGTTAATGAGCACTATGATTTGTAACTGCTGGGCCAAGACGGCTAGTTGCTTCGCATCAATCCAACAATCGACGAAGGGCAGAGGAACGGCTCTCCCTTCAGGGGGTCGTCCCTATAGAAAACTACAGAGCCGACTTAAAGGATGCTTTTGCGACTTCACTCTGGCCGGTCGTGGCAGTGACAGGAAGACTTAATAAGTTATGTCGCGTCACGACCTGGCCGGAGATGAGGCGGTAGACATTTAGGTGGCTTATGGCTGTCCAGCTTACCTTAAGGCGTGAACGGTTCAAGCGGGCTTGCTCGCTGAGCTGCCTCCCCCTCCGAGGACCGATCAGTCCCTAGAGCTCGTATGCAAGTGGACAGAACGGGACGCTGAGGCTTGCATCGAGTAGCACATGGTATACATAGTCGTTGCGGAACACGGGTATGGTATATCGCCATCCCGCCACAGGCTTTGGATCCCTTCGCTTGCGCAAGAGATGGACTAGGTTTACACCATCGTTACCTGTTCTGAAGGAACCTCACGCTTTGAGCAACGCAGCTGGTGGTTTTGCCGCATCGCTTGCTCCGAGGTGAGAAGGGCACCCAAGGTATAAAGACGCGAGCATCGTGTCTTGCTTCTAGGCTTCCTCGGCGACATACAAACGAGGAGTCTTGCCCGGTTCACATCGCTGACTTGAAAGGATATTACCGTCGTCGCGATGGGGAAGACGATTAACATGAGGTTGCGGTAGGACACAAGAAATACCCTGGTCCTGGCGACCCAGGAGCGAGCTCTGAAATGCAGACTCGCCGAGTTAGCCGCATGGTACACGAACCCGTCGGCAAGTAATTTGACGGTGGAGGCTATGGCCACTGCCACAATCTGCGGCAGAGTATTTGTTCGTTGTGTGTTGCTTTAACACTTTGTTCTGCGCAGAATGGCTTCTTGGAAAGACGGCCATAGACGGCGTAACCCATAAAGCCGACCGGGAGGTTTTCCCAAGTGCTCAGAGTGGCTGACACTGTTCGGTCTGACGATCGGTTCAGGCAGGCAGTTTTAAGCTCGCTGCGACCTGTAAGCGGAACGTGGCAGGTCCGTCCGCGTCGGGGAGAGCAGCCTAGAGCAGACCCCCAGCTGCATCGCGGTGAGTGGGACAGCGAGCGACGGAGAGGTCGGCATTGTCTGCCAGCTTTGCTAGAAGAGCCAGCTGATGCCGGCACCAAGAAAGACCAACGCGAGGGTCCCACCACCACCTACGCCGCTTTCAAACGCTACAACGTGGCCACTCTGGCAACAACAACAGTGGCCGCCTCTTCGACACCTCCCACGGCGCCGACCAGTGTCCACCTGTTCCATCGTGCCTCGACGTGGAAGAACTCCTCCCTGAGGTCCATGAAGTCCCGTGTATCGGAAGTCCCCCGAAGTCCGGTCCTTGAGGGGCGGAGAGTGTGGGAGCTGAGGGTGAAAGACGAGGCAGAGGGCACGTGACAGGTGGTCGGCGGAGAAGACACGAGCTGACGCGGGACAGTGCGTGCTGAGCGAGACTGGAGCTGGGCAGGAACGACGGAGCCGGGTTGCCTGCCCTGGCCCATGGTGAACCCCAGAACGGTCCACCAGCGAGGTTTGGAGACAGACAGTTGGAAACGGCGAGCCCTGGTCATACCGACCTGGTCTATGACGATCCCGGGGTGGTTCCGCAGCGAGACTCGGGCTGTGATAGCCCTGGACAGCCAGCCTACGCAGCACTGGCGCGGGAAGGACGATCTTCAGGCCTGGACACGGACTCCGACTGCGAGCTCTGATCGACGGGCGACAACAAGGGTCGGCGGGCCCGGACTGCCGGCTCTCGACGACGGGCAACCGGGAGGTACAGAAAACCCATTCGCTGTCTTCTCGTTGTTATGTCACTCCCTGGTTGACGAGCGAAACGCATACCGATCGGGCGGCGATTATTAAGCGACCTCCATAAACAACCCCACAGATTCGAACGAACTATGGCATGCAAAAGCTTAACTACCAAATAACCGGTCTTCTCGATATCTTCGAAGGGGAATGTAAGTATTCAGACAGTTTTTTCAAATATAAAACCAACGTCAAATGTGTTCTCATAAGAAATAGCATGGCTTTAAAAAGTAGTACGTACGGAATCATGCATGATACCGAGTAATTGCATGTAACCTGTGCATACTATGTATGTTGCCGGATGTGCTGTTATGAATATATGGAAATAATTAATGCCTTCATTGTTTGGTACATAGATAGTGCTTCTATTTTTTGTTATGTAGGCTTTTAAACTCTTTATGGTGTAATCACTCTGGTATGTACGTGCTCTTTGTGATGTTTTCTGATGCATTGAATTAGTAGTCAACTATTTTGTTTCTGATAGCATAAGTGTGCCCAGCTATTCGTATTGTATATTACTGTATTTTAAAATGTTTATTTATATCTTGTAATGTTTCTTCTTTTTTTTTTCTTTTTTTCGGAATGCTATCTGACTGTAATGGGCGGAGAGGGCTTGTTTCGGTATTACAAAAACTTGCAAACGTCTTTTTTTTACCCTCTCGTTTTATTGTTTCCTCTTGTCGTGGGGTTTTGTTGCTTCTAGTGATTGTAGTGACGGCGTTGGACACGAGGTATATAAGAACTGAACGAAATAAATTTTATAGCTGAATTCGAGATGTTGCCTGTTCTTTTTCAGTCTTCCTTCGGGTTTTTCTGTTCCTACCCCAGTCTCATGTTCACCATCATGCTCAATTCTCGAAATTTTTCTTTTGCTTTCTAGGATATTATGAAATAATGATACAATTGAACTGAGCTCTGATAATTTGTTCGAACTTTGAAGATAAATGGTTCTTTGAAGATAATGCACTTATTGCTTTCGCTTTGTAATCAAAAAGTAGGGGAAAGTAGAGCCTAGTTGCGTTATAGTCATTTGCGAATCAGGACCATGTCACTTGGTTCAGTTTATGGGTGCATTATTGATGTCGAGCGTCGAAATCTATTTTCAATGCTGATCTGCAAATGATGTGATACCATCAGAAGCAGAAAACTGCGGGCTGCAACATTTCGCACAGTTCCTTTGGTTTGGATTACCCCAACTAACTATATTTACGGAATCACCGGCATTTACTCATCCGGGTATGCTATTTAGTATTTCAAAATTCATAATAGTTCTTGGAAAATTGGCAAGTGAAAATAATGTCAAAACCAACATTAAAAAAGCTTGAGCTACATCTAAGCACTTCTTATGAGTTGTGAATGAGAAAGCATGCACGCCGCTCTTCCGCTCCCTTCTGTCGTCTGCTTCGCACTTGCGTCGAACGGTCGAGCGCGCGCGCTGACCTTGGGCGTGGAGCCGCTGCCTCGCGGACACGCAGCGCCGTAGGGGGGGGGGGGGGGGGGGGGGGGGGAGGGGGGGGGGGGGTCGCTGGAAATTACGCGCAGCCTCCAGCGGGAGCCTCGTCGACGCGCGCTTGCTAATCTGAAGCCGAAATCCATCAGCTTTACTCCGCTCCTTTGAGACCGGGATAACTAGGTGCCGTTGTCTAGGCTTTTCGCGTGGTTCCATAGGTGCCGTTTGGCGCGCTTCAAACTGATGACGTCGGCTCGCTCTGTGGGACAGTTAATGCTTTCGCATTAATAGTCCCACGCTTCTCTTTGCCGTGACGTCAGGGTAAGGCAGCCTTGGAGGTCGAGCGGGCAGTCTAAAAACGGACTATGCCGAGCATTTTTTTGGTGATGCTGCGCTGGTGCTGGAGTGAGCCTCCAAAGTATTCCTTTGACTTTATTAAACTGCTTTTAATCGGTTGGGAACAATTTCTATTGTCCAAAGAGTGAACCCCTTCCTTCCCCTGACGTAACTTTGTCATTGTTGCCAGTGGAAACTTTCACTTTGAAAACCGCGGTGTGGAATAGCATTTTAAATACAATATCTTCGCAAAATTTTTTTTTCCAATATTTGGGGTTTTTTTAGTGACGTTTTTAGATGCTTTGAGCAAATTTTGAGCGAAATCAGGCACTACGTAAGAAACTCCGGATTACCCCTTTACTATAACACTACCAGCTGCATTAGAAATAAAGATTGATAACCAGGGACTCCTAACGTCAGCGGCGTGGTCTCTGGTGTCCCCGGCGACCTATCCAACCGGCTTTCCTTCTCCGCCAGTGGCCTCCTATACCTCCCCTACTCGTCCAGAAACGCTTCTCTTGATTTCCTCGACGCACGTGGGGCCCCCAACCTTTGGTTCGTGCGCACCCTTCTCACGCGCTGGAAGGAATTTCCTTCCGCACCAGGAGGTTGCTTCCCTCAGTGAAAACAACGCGCGTCTCTGACGTGAGCAGAGAAAGCAAGCGAAACTCCAGGCAGGCTCCATCGCCTGCCTGTGGGGGAAGTCCGTAGTTTACGCGACGTGCTTGTTAAGCGAGCACGGATTGATACTGAAGCTGAGGCAGGGCCCTGTGGTGGAACAAGAGTTGCTGCGGCCTTGCGCTTCCTTCCCGCTTCGGCTCTCTCTGCAAAGTGAGCGTGGCGTCGAAATATGACGCGCTGATTTGTAAAGGCCCGTTCACACTCTTGCAACCAAGTACGACCTAGAGAGACGAGACCTGTTGAAACCTCGTCAAATTTCTTAGGACGAGAGAACACACTGGCACTCTGGTGCCATCTAAGCGGTGACCCTGGAACTGCATTTAACAAGAGCGAAGGTTTTGAGGGATTTCCGAGGTCAAAGTGCCTAATACCCATGAGAAAGGCTTGTTAATAACCTTGACAAAAGTTTTCCGAGCCAAGAAAGAAATTAACTTTCGCGAGAAAAATAGAAAATATGCCGGACCACCAAGTTTACTCTGCTACCCAATAGATGGCGCCGGTGTGTCCTCTCGTTGTAAGAGATATTAAGAGGTTCCAAGGCACACGGTTCTAAGGGGTCGCAAGTGTGTGAACGAGCCTTAAGCAGTACCCCATAAGCCCGAGGGCAGGGGTCTTAGCGCCGGTGAGCGTGGCGTTCGAAGATGATGCACTGCCTGGTAAGCGAAACCTGATCAGCCCGAGTGCTTAAATCCCTGCGCAAACCGGAGCGTCTTTGGCATACAAGATGAGCATTGCCCCCCAGCCTCCCGCCTTAGAGCTTCGTTTGTGACCAAGCTGCATCAGGTCACCACCTATACTGACATCGTTGGGAATCTTTGTTTACTCGATGTGGAAAACTTAAAGTGCCACTGACTGAAGACTCGCTAGGCCTCCTTTCACGTCTTCTAGAACAAGAGTAACGACATATTCTCTCAAGGCCCACGATATATTTTGTCTATGTTGGCACGTTTAAGTGAACTGACGGACCTTGGTGTTGTTTTTGATTCAACCCTGAGATTTTACACTCATGAGACTGGAGTGGGTCAATCGGCCTTGCGCCCGTTAGATGCCGCGTCTCGCATAACGAAGGAACTCAGAAACCCGTCCGCTTTCTTCACGCTGTACTGTTCCTTAGTTAGATCCCAGCTAGAGTACGCCTCGGTTATTTGGAACAGCATTTCCATAACTAACACTTTATTTGTCGAGCGAGTCCAAAACAAATTTATTTCCACCTTTAAATATCTTTACTATGAGAAAAGGCGCTCATTGTTTAAACGTTTTGGGTAACTCGCAACTCGTCAACTTGTTGAACCTGCAGCAGCGTCGGTTGAAAGCAGATTTTTTTTTTTTTTTTAAGACTCTGCAAGGCTGGATTAACTCTCACAGCCTTCTGTTCCAAGTGCGTCTTAGAGTTCCACGCGTGCCTACGCGGCTTCAATCATCGTTTTCATATACTGTAGCCTACAGTATTCATTATATTTTATTCTTAACCACAACTTTTTTGTTCGGCCAACTGTGATGGGTAAAAAGTGAAAGGAACATGGGTAAAAAGTGAAAGGAACGTCGATCTCTGTGGTATCGTGTGAATATTGTTCAGTACAATGTCCTCTGTGTCAACCTTAAATATTCCTCCCGTACTCGGAAAATATTCGGAGTGCGGAGTTTTGCCAGGTGTATGTCCGTCTGTCTGTTTTTTTTTTTCTTGAAGAGAGCTACTTTATCTATTCAAAGTGTGTTTATACGAAGTAATAAACAAAATAAACAAGAACTCCAACCTTCGATAAAGAACATTTCTGTCTACAATTTGTTTTCTTGGATTTTAGCCTCCACTGTCGTTCACAGTGGCGTTGGCCAGAAAAAAGGGGGGGGGGGGGCCTTATGGAGACTCAGCGCCCCCCCCCCCCCTCCCACCGTAATTCAGGAAGCCCACACATATATGCACTCATTACCACCCCAACCTCTTACAGCATTCTAAGTCAAAAACATTCCACCTTCCCCAACTCCCCCCTTTCCCCCCCCCCCCCCCCAAAAAAAAAAGGAAAACCTTTGCAACTGGTTGTTTATTGTTCCATTCGTCGGCATAGAGGATGTTAGAAGTGAATAATTGGGGAAGCTTCTTGCGAGTTATTCCAAGTTTGAGACTCGCCCCAGCTGTTCGGTGTTAAATATCTATTCGACAGGCTCATAAGCTGAGTGGTTGAAAGTACAACGTTTTTGTTTGAGTCGCAATCCACACGGACGTCTTGCAGTGATTCCCAGAGTTCCTTTATGGTACTTGACGCTCTCAGCTGAACTTTCTCTTCACTATCCCTTTTTATTTCCTGGATGATTAATAAAACTGTGAACACGAACGGTAGTGCAGGGTTTACGAGTTCACGAAGTCTTAGCACTTTCACATTAGTACTTTGAGCCAACTACAAGTCATGAATATGAAGATCGTACTTCTTTCCGTTTCCTGGTAGGTAGAATCGTAGGCCTTTTACTTCTTCGTTTCTTTTCTGTAAATCTGTATCATATTTATAATTGTAAGCGCTAAGCTAGACAGCGGCATCTACCGATTCTTCATAAAACGTCTCCGGCTTTATGAGTTCCAAAGGCAGGTGTTTTCCTTGGATCATTTGCAGTATCGCTCCAAGCAATTGTATGGTTTGTTTACGTTGTAGCCGTTGCGTACTGAAGGAGCTGCCTATCAAGTATTATTACACGTTACTCGGTCGCGGTTGCTTGACAGGGAGTTTCCTAAGATTTCTGTAATGAACGTTAATATTGTACAGCGTGTTCAATTTTACTGTGCCTCTTCGTATCAGCTCTTCAAGAGCTATTCATGCTTGGCGGGATACAAAAGTGATGATCGGTTCTAGCTTTTGAGCATATATCCGAAAGCTACTATTCCTTCGTTTTCGAACTGGATACCCTATTAGCTTTGCTGGTCCATATCATCCTATATTATATTTAACTCAACCACATCATATTCGATGATCAGTTCGGCTACACCAAGTGTAAAGTTTCCTATTCTGAGTGATCCAAAAAGTATGTACTATATGCTACTCCTCTTCCTCATCAACGTGTTCTTTATCACACTGGAATTAACCTTTTAAATAATTATTTATGCATCACGTTGCAATTGAAACATTTCCCGCAATGCGTGTTATAGTGTAAAACAATTTAAAAATTCTCAAAAAGCAACAGGTATTTAAATAATCACCAGTAATTTTTCGTTTTCTTCTTTGCCGCTAGATTTTGAAGCTAGATTACGAAGAGGTGCGGCCATCCTTGACCACTGCGATGCGTTAAAGCCTGACGCACTCGCTTTGTGGACATGACCACCAGACTTGTGCACGTTACTGAAAAACAGTAAGGAACTACATTTACAATCACTCAAGGCTAAATTGTAATTAATTACAATTACTACAACCCTCCCATAAACGTAAGTGACCGTTACCCCAAAAAGTAATCCGTTACTTTCGCGGCATTATTTTTAACATTATTGCCCTCAAGTAAGAAACACATGAAAGAGGGTTATTCAAGTTCTTATTATTGCCACCTGTTCCATTTATTGACCTTGAGTGTTTTGAGCAACAGCTGGCTCTCGAAAGTCTCGTCAGACATTTTGCGTCAATTCTTACATAAAGGGGCACTGACACATCAAAATCATATTTTTTTTTTTTTTATTATCCGAAACGGTTGAAAACGATGCCGGGACATTACCCTAAAAATTCGAAACTTCGAAATTCAGTATTTGTAAGTAAAAAAACAATTTCTAAATGCCGAATCGAAGTTCCCGCTGCTCCGCGCCCGTGCGTTGACGTCAAATATTGCAGAGTCCTGAGAGTCAACTTTCTTTCACGACTCCGTGCTGTTGCCACCGCGACCCGATGCGAAGACGAAAGGAGTGGAAGATAGGAGCGCCGGCGGACCAAGAAGACCCGGTTTTATTCCGTGCGACCGGTGCCACCTGCCCAGGCGGCATGTCTTCCGAGGGAGGGTACAATTTCAGAAGGCGACATCACACCGGACTCCGATTTTCGGTATTTCAAAAAGAAGGGCCGTAGTGCGTTCGCAATTGCGTTAAAAAGATGTTTTACGATTGCCGTTATTAAATTTTATAGAAATGTCGCCTACAAAGCTTCTAAATTTCATAATTTTTGACGTCACGAATCAAACGAAGCAAGGAGGCGAAGAGCGGGAGAGAAGAACGCAAAAAAAATAAAAAGGCACGCGCGCGCTTGGGAATTTTTTTTTTTTTCGCGATGCGTTTTTTTTAGTGTTTCTGACTACAACTTGCATCGCTTTAGACAATAAAAAAAACAACACAACCCTTGGGGTGTCAGTGCACCTTTAAGATGTCGACTGCTACGCTCAACAGCCTTTGAACTGATGCACTGAATGGGAGTGCCATATTGTGCCTCACGAATATTTTATGCTCTGCATTGGTCTTTTTTAGCGAAGCAAAGGAAGTGCTATTTACCTTGAAGGTAGAGCAAAGCTTCGTCGTTGCAGCCGTTGCCTGATATTTGACAGTTTTAGTAGATCGTTCCGATACCTCCGATACTCCCGATAACGATACCCGATAACGATATGATGCATGCGCAAAGGCGGCGGCGGAGTATCGGGTATCGTTATCGGAGTCATCGGGACGATCTACTAGAACTTTCTATTGTAGAAATCGCGAAACTGTAGAAGTCGTCATACAACTAGCCAAAACTGAAATAAGAATTGATTTGTGTACATCTCACTATACCGGCATATATTGCCAGACAATAGCAAAACATAGTTGCTACAAGTAAGGTGTTAATTAAATAATAAATAAGGTTTGGCTCTATATTCTTCTTCCTTTGGTTTTGAACACGTCGAGCCTCGGTTGAGACGTTGGTGAATAAGAAAACGGTTTCAATATATAAATATAAGTAATAGCGAAAACAACACCAGGACACTTGTAACAACAATTAATTAGAACGTCGGTTAAAACAAGGAAACTTAAACGCACGTTTGCCGTGTGTAGCTTTCTTGATGCCGTTCAAAAACGCACGGAGCATGGACCGACTGCAGTTTACTCCGTTCTTCTCCAGATAGACTTTCGCTGATGTCACGGGCAGCGAAGGGCAGATAACTAAGCGGCACTATGTCCCACTCACGAGTTTCACTCTCTCCTCAAGCCCAGAATATCAAGTCTACGTCTGCCACCATTATATTTTATTTGAAAAAAATATCTGCCTGAGATAAGATGCGTCCTGCTTGCGTAAATAGAGGAAGAAAAAAAGGGAAGACTACTACCATTTCCGAAGTGCTCGCAAAAAGCTGACTCACAAAAAGGGTGACTGAGATGCCGATAACCTGGGTAGAATTCACAAATAAAATAAGCCAACCCTAGACGTTGGTCCACAAAAAAGTAAGTAGCTTTTAAAACAGGGTCAAAAAAGGTTAAAAAAAGCAGAAAAAATCCATCCTGCTTTCTAAGAAAAAATGATAAGTGTGCAGCAACGAACGAGGATGCTTGGGCCAATAACACCTTCATATATTATCACATCTCTTTTAGTGAATTTTAGGGCATACGGAGCGTTGTCTCGTGTTTTGGCCAGGGTGTCGAACTCAACCCGAACCCGAACCGAAAACCAGATGAAAACCGTTATTTTTGACCGAACCGGTACAAAACCGAAACGGAAATCTAACGCTTCATATTGAACCCGAACCGAAACGAAACCATAATTTGATGTGGCGATTACCGGATCAAGGAAAGCGGTTCAGGGCCAATTGTGTCAATAATTGTTCTTAATGGGAAAAGTTGCGGGTGTAATTTTTTCTTATATTCTGAAGACTAATGCTACATACTGTCAGATATGTTTACATTTCCTTTTTATTGTATACGTAATAAAAAAATTTATCATCATCAAAAGCAGAGACAAAAAAAAAAAAACACGTGGTCAGCGAGCTCGCTCTGTTCCCGCCTCTACTTAAACGTCTGGAGAGCTTCGTCTTTCCTTTATTTCTTGGATTGACCCTCGCGGCGCGGTAGCGGCGACGGCGATATCAAAGCACCGCTTGGCTGCTTGGCTACGAAATGTCCGAGTGTTGGAGCGGATTGCTCCACTCTAGGCGCGGAGGCCTACGCGTCCGTGAATGTTTGACCTCAAGATGGACTGCAGTTGCAATCGATGAGCCATTTAGTCCATCGAGCGCCGAGAGCGCACCACGTGACCTCCCGCTTGAGTGCAGCGACACGCTGAAGAAAGGTTGGATAAGTATCGCGCTGCATCGGCAGTATAGTTTGTAGGGTCGCCTATGGTCCATTTCAATGATTGTTCTCAACGTGTTCGAAATGTTACATTACAAAAAAAAAGTGGATTGTCGGAGGCAACGTTACTCGGAGATGATTATACTCCGTTTCACCTTATGATGGACGGCAGCGGACGCCACGAGCCATCGAAATCCAATCCATTGCCGTATGAGTGTAACGTGCCCATCGAAAGGGGCGCTGTGACGCGCCGGGCACGCAATCACGTGATGCGTTTGCAATGCTGGATTGGCTGGGATAGCTCCTAGCGTCAACAGCGGTCCGCCGTAAGGGGAAACGGAGTATAGCCAACTCGCCGCGCATTGGAAGGAGGCCGGGGGGAGAAGGGGAGGGGGGGGGGGGAAGAAGAAAATGTTGTTTGTAGAGTTATTAGACTAGTAAGGCCAGCATGCCGCCTGTTAAACCATTTTCTCATTTTTGTTTGAAGTCCTCTTTCATCGTCTTCAACTGAGCATTCGACAAACATCGTTCGCTGTGGTGGCATTACCGGAACTTTGCTCGGTGGAGGACAGTTTCAAATGTGAGTTCTGTTATAATATTATCACGGACTTAACGTTAACAATTCATGCTATGTAACTGGTTCTGAGTACCTCAGACCGGGTCATTTGCATAAAGCATTGTTTGCGATAAAAAGTCAAACTGACCAGACAAAGCATCGCCACGAGATCTTTAGAACAGCGTTTTTCCGCCGGAACCCGAAGCGCTGTCAAGATGTAGTCACATTTCATTATACGTGCGTGTTCACGCGCCCGGTCATTGACCCATCGGCCAGTCTGGCCGTTGTATACACGACTACAGCTTAACGGTATTCGATAAACTACCCCAACTGTGCACTCGACGTGACTCTTTCAGTGTTTTACGGTACATTTGTTTCCTCTCGTTTCCCTGTCAGCCATTCCGGGGCATAGCTGGGACATCTTACTGGGCGCCGAAAACAGGTAGCATGTCAAAAAAACACTCGTGTGCAGAGCAGAACAAACAAAAACATATAGAGGGCAAGCAAGTCAGGTGGAGTCCTTTTTACAGTTTACGAAATCACTGCCTAGCCTGTGATTTCGCAACTCTGCACGTACGTGCTCGTCGCTTCGGAAAGCGAGCAAAGTACGCGCTACACACCCGAACGCTAAGGATGGCACCGGCCACAAGCTCTTTTTTGCAAAGGTCTATAGACCTATCCCGAAATTACGCCCTCTTCTGGCAGAGTTTAGAATACTGCACATCTGCGTGTGCAAAATATGAAGAAAATGGATAGCCGATCGCTTATATATAGTTCACTTAAGAACAGTATTACACAAGTAATAGCCTTGCCACATTAATGTCGTCTTTTGCACGCGTCACTGTGCAGGGTTTTCAGATCTGCCTGAAGAGGTAGTAGTTTTCGGGATGGGTCTATTGCAAGTATCTCGTGCTCAGAGAAGGCTGCAGAAAGTGCTCGGTCCATATTCAAAGGTCGAGTTGGGAACCGGTTCGAACCGGTTCGCACTTATTAAAACCGGTAACCGGAGTGATATTATGTGCGCTACCCTAAACCGGAACCGAACCGGAACAAAATACAATGCTATAGAACCTGAACCCGAACCGAACCGAAATAATGACCGGTTCGACACCCTGGTTTTGACACAAGGAATGTGGTCGTAGATACTATAACTAAGAAGGATAATGTTAATTATTCTCTGTCAATTTACCGCATCGAGCTTTTCGAAAAGGCACACAATCACTTGTCCTCCTATCCCCGTCTTTGATCGCAAAAAAACAAACAAACAAAGGGACTAAAAAAAAAGCGGATATGGCTTGCATACCACTTATTTATTTGTTTTTGTAGAAATACTTATTTGGGTCTTCTGACATTGTTGATAGAGTCTAAAAGAAGATATTCAGGGGCTTGGGTTGTAAAGAAAGGCTTTGGGGAACTGAAGAGTGCCAAGTCTCCCTTTGCGCGGCTCAATGCGCGTGACAGTGTCACAGCGCTTGACTTTACCAAAATAAAAGCAACCTTTTTTTAGAACCCCCTTTTCTAAAAAGGGGGGGGGGGGGGCCCTTCAGACGGTCCTGAAAAAAATGTAACGAATTACAAGGAATCCGTTACGTAAATATGTAAGGGAATTACTTTGGAAAATATGTAATTATTCCGTTACTAAATTACTTATAAATGTAAGAGATTACAAGTAATTTCGTTACTTGTAACGGATTACGTACAAGTCTGGTGACCACTACCTCGGAATGGTGGCGCCATGCCGTTGAGCCATATATGCGTAAAGTTCCTAAAGCAATTAAATTTTTTTTTTTAATTGAAGTATACATGATTGTTTTTCGATAGGACTGTCAGCAAAATAACACCTACTACATTGTAATCTGTTCATAACTATTACATCAAAATTTATGTTGAAATTTAGGGGACACTGCGGAACTTCTACATTTTTGTGCGCAAAATTTTATAAATATTGAGATTTTTTAGTTATTCTTAATTTTTATTCTTGTTCACATATATATTTCGCAATGCATTGTTTTTACTGTTATTTATTACAGGTGTATTATTTTTCAATCTGTGCTGAGCCTCCGGTAGTAGTTCAATACGTTTCAAACATACAGAGTTTGCCATAAAAATTACTTTGAAAAGGTTGCAAAAAACAAAATAAGGCAACATTTCATTTCCACCGAGAGTTTTCTAGCATATCGGTATTAGCCCCGAGAAGATGCAGTGGCCAGCCACCTGGCGGCTTCTTGCCTTTTCGTAGCAGCCCGGATCACGTGACCACATCTGCACTTCGTCGGTAAAATATGGTCAATGGTGTATCGTTCACAATCCATGTTTGATTCATTATTTTGTACGAGAGTTTAGGGTTATATTTGACATAATTTTTTGCTTCTACTTCTAGTTAAAATTAAACTCCAGCAGCGGGAAAACTTTGGCGTCGCGGCAAACGGAAGATGACCCAGCGACCCAGCTGATCCAGTTTCCGCTATCGTACTGACAACGACCAAATCGGTTGTCGTCATGGCATGCGAAGCTTGTCTAGGGATCAAACACTGGTGTATTCTGGACGACGTGGGTCCCGAAGCGAGTTTTCTTTTCTTTTTTCCAGCATTTCGGAAACTGACAGAGCAATTAGAAACCAATCGCGAGGATTTGCCGAGTAGGTGTTCAACTTGGCTATCTGATCGCCGGTTATTTTTGCAGTTATCTTACGCTGTTTTGGACACACACGAAGAATAAAGTTTATGTACCATATGATGCGAGGGTAATCCATAGCGGGTTTAGTTGTGCTTTACGTCATAGAAAGCAGCGAATAGTATTGACGAGTTCGTCACTGCGAGCGTCGGCCGTCACCACCGCACAACGCTCCGAAAATGGACAAGGGGACGACGAAGACATAAGACATCTTCGGACCGGAAGATCTAGGTCAAGGTTTAAACTATTCCTACGGAATCGGTTCCCTTAAAACAAAAGAGGGTCGCGCGAATATATCCATTTAACAAGACCTCAGGTCCTAGGCAACAAGTGACGAGCGCCTTGATAGGCCTTCCGAACAATCTAGGCTTTTCTACCGACATGAGCGGCCGCTGAAATTGTTCAGAATGTCGTTGCTTCCGAAGCGAGCAGGCCGTCACCGAGAATTGTGGTTTCGAATACGTTTTTCTTATTGTTTGCTGCTTTAAGTCGGGAAGCGCGCAAAGAGCACGTCGAAGTACTACATTCCTTGGTTTTCACGGCGAAGTATCCGAGCGGTGTTGGTGGCCATGAAGCTATCGTAGGATTATATCGTAACAATTACACAAAATTTCCCATTGTTTCGCTTGGCATAAATTAGGATTTGTTTTAGGTCTCGTCATACGCTCATTTTGCGTGATATTGCAAAAACAAAATACACTTAGCAAACAGTTCTTGCTGCCATGCGCTAAAGCACACAATCAAAGCAAAGTAAATCGGAGAAAATACCTCGCCTCATCATGGGATACTTGACACATTACCACGGAAGCGATCGCAGCGCTTCAATCGGTCCCTGCTCGGTGCTAATAACGGCCCTTAATGGGCAATACAGTCCACAGCAATTTTCATCTAACTAAAAAAAAGACACCGAAAATTATTGAAACTATAGATATAAAGCAATATATTTCCTAAACGTTTTAGTAAATGAATTAATACTTATACAAAAAAAAGTCTTGACAGTGGAATGTGCAGTAGGCTCAGTGGTGAAGTGTAATGTATGCACTTACAATTTGCTGTTACCTTATATGCGTTAATACAGTGCCCCAAGTGCTAAGCATATTTGAAGATTTGTGTTAAAATATGCTTAGCACTCCAGTATTGCATAACCGCACTTTTGATTATTGTATTGAGTTGACTGAGCCAAAAATGCCGATACAAATCCCGCTTAGAACTGATTTGTGTATCTAATGAATACGCTAGACAAACGTTTTATAAAAGATCATGCGCCATTCCGCTATGCGAAAGTGGATGACCTGCGAAGCTGTTTAGCACACGACAAAGACCCGCCCCGAGGAGCCAGAGGAAACTAGACACGCGCGACGGGACCGCCACCCGGTGGAATGTAGACACGCGCGACGGGACCGCCAGCCCGGGAGAGCGGAAGGAAAGGAAACTAGGCACGCCAGCGGGCTTGGAACGACGACAAACAGAGGGCGGTGCGAGCGGAGAAATGGTCGACGCGGGTCGCACAGCGGCTAGTCTTTGAGAAAACTTTAGGGGGGATCGGTGGCCGAGTGGGTTAGCGCACACCAGCTCGGAGCACGTGGAGCGAAAGCTCGCGCTGCAGAACCCAGGGATCATGGGCTCAATCCCCACCCCTGCCCGTTTCGATCTGGATGAGCATCGTACCGGCGTGCGGTCGTGTATCACTACTCCGTGGCTGCACTGGCTAAATTGCTCAGCTACAGCGAGTGACTCGTCGCAACTTTAAAATGGCTGACCCACGACTCGCTGTATAAATATCCACACAACCCCAATTATTATATAAACTTTATTATCTAGCTGACAGTCTACTGATCTTAAAAATGGTTCCTCTTGATAACTAACTTACTGAATAGACCTATTGCAAAATTCACCAAGCCTCAAGGAGAATGCAGGGAATGGTGTTCCACGCGCCGCACGTGCCAGCGTCTGCAGCAGTAAAGACTGAAACAAATGGAATCTTGCACACGCGTTCGTCAACGCTTTATTTTGGTTACTTACTTCCAATATCTTATAGGAGAAGACGTGCGCGTGCGGCGACGGCGTCTGCAATCGTAACTGTTCTAAAGCAAAGGCCTAAAACAAATGGCATCTTGCAGGCGCGCTCGTCAACGCTTTATTCTGGTTACTTACTTAAAGGGGCGGTGCAACGATATTCGTTTTGAGCGTTTTTCACTTTGTATGAGCTTACTGGCACTACTGGGACCCAAGTACACTCGCACGCAACGCCACTGACCAAGAAACCTCTTTGTTGCGGTGTAATTTCAAGGAGAAAGCGAGCGTTTTCTTTCAATCTCTCCTTCGCAAATTTTGATGACGTACCCTGGTGGTAGCAGCATCCTCCAGGGACGATATTTGAATGCGGCTCACAGATTGGACCCGAGCATTGCGTGAACACTCGATTTGGGCTCGTGATAATTGATAGCTCGAGAAGCATTCGGGTAGTGGCCCGTGTCAAATCGCTGCAACGACGACAATAGCCGAGCCATAACAAAGTCTGGAACTCAGAGCGTGTCCTGTGCTTTGCCAACCCCAGCGCGTGGCTATGATCAGCATTGGTCGCAATGTTTACAAAATCACAGTCCAGCGTGCGATCTTCACAGTCCAGCACGTGCGTGTTCGTCGCTTCGGAAGGCGAGCAAAGCACGCGCCATACGCACGATCATTCAAAATGGTACCGGCCACACACTCTTTTTTGAAAAGGTCTATAATCGGCTCCAGATCACGTGGCCGCTTGTTCTGGCTGCGAGTTGAGGGGGTGAACGCTGCTCGTTTTTCTTTAATTTGGTTCTGGGACTCCCATTGCCTGGGGTGAAAAACGAACGCGTGTTTGATAGGTCATTAACGTCAGGGATCAGTTCTAAGCGGTATTTGCACAAAGAACAAAAAATGTTGCATCGCCCCTTTAAAATCTTTTATACGAGGACGGTGTGCGCGTGCGGTGCGTGCGGCGGTGCGAGCGCAAAGTTTGAATCACTGCACACGAAAAATTCACGGAACCTTAGCTATAAAGTTTCGCTGTAAAAAAAAAAAAAAAACGATAGCGTGAAAATAGAGCGAATTGGAGCATGAGTGTAAAGAAAACGCTAGAAATGGTATTTTCAACAAAGCAAGAACCGAAATTCACTCACATTGCTCGTATTCGGGGAATCGGTTCTACTGCGTGCTCGACAGTCTAGTTGTTTGCGCGCAGACAAGCTGCTTTGTAAAGGATGTGTCCCGTTTAACGACTTTACTGCGCAAAAGCACCAGCTGTGCCAATGCGCGTGACAAATGCCTGATGCGGCGCTTGGGAAAGTTATGCAGCCCTCTGTTCTTGCCTGTACTGAGCTAATCAAGACAGCAAGTTTTATCTCCTTCGATGGCGTTTTGAGCAGGCGTTTACGCCGCTTTTTTTTTTTTTTTTCTTGGACCTGATGCTTGCATCTGTACTTCCGAACGCGAAATTCTCACTTTTAATGTTGTCTAACGCGAATCCAATCGTAGAAGCGTAAAGCTATCGTAGTTCTGGTTTCCGATGCTGCGATGTCGGAGAAGGTCGTAAGCTTCACTGATCACCACCCGAGCCACCACAAGACAATCAGTCACATTTTGTACTACTGTCTCGTCCGAATTTTATTTTGATTTTTTTTTTAATGAATGGAGTATTTGCGAGGTTAATTGTACCCAGGCAGCACACCAATGTTGGGCCTACATTGGGCCAAGAATAACAAAAAAAGCTACCCCAAAGTTTAGTCCAACATTGGCATTCTGGCCAATTGCAACTTTTTCAATGAAGGCCCAGTCATTGGCACCAGCGTTGGGCCATCATTCAACCAACCTTCCAGCCATCGTTGGCACCAATGCGAGGCCATCATTTAACCAACGTTCCAGCCATCATTGGCACCATTGTTGGGCCATCATTAAACCAATATTTCAGCCATCATTGGCACCAATGTTGGGCCATCACTAAACGAACATTTTAACTATTACTGGGCCAGTCACGGTTATCAATTCTGCGGCCAATATTGGCATCCAGAGTAGTTCATTGGCTATGCAAATATTGGTTATCACACTAATCCAATGGCTATGCCATCATTGGCTTACAAGCTCATTCATTTGCTGTGCCGTTATTGGCAGCCTACCTAATTCAATGGCTGTTCAAATATTGGTGCCAAATCTTAAAGAGCCTCTGACATGCCAAAACAATTTTTTTTTTCATACTAGGCGATGAAATGGCAAGTCAAGATATTACAAAAAAATTGTTTCACTGTAGACTTGCTTATTTTTTTTTATAAAAAATAGAAATACGAGGCCCAATTTAAACTTCCCGCCAGTGCACTGTGAGGCACTGGCGGGAACTGGCGGGAAGGGAGGCATTGACCTACGTCACTAAAAGTGGGTTCGCCGGAAGTCACGTGAGTTTCACTCCTCGTGCTCTCCGCAACCGTGCCTAAGACTTTTTTTCATTTTTTTTCTCTGTTCTTCGAACGAGCGATCGTAGAAAACGAAGTTTCAGTTCCACTAGCTCTTTATCGCTGCACCGTTGGTTAGTTTGCGTGCTGTAAAAGTTGAGGACGAAGAGTCAGTGGATCTACGTGATGGATGTCAATGATAAAAGCGTTGCGAGTACAAGCCAGTGTACGAGTGCATGCCGTCAGTCCAATGATATAAAGCTATACTGGGCACAAAATAAGCTATTAAGTTCTAGAAAAAAAAATTTAGAACGCTCGCAGAAATTAGGATTGTTAGCATACGACACGCCCGATCGCATTGCTGAAGGTTCAGACACCGAGGTCGTTGAATCATCGGATACTAGGCTGAAGATGCCTGCCGTCTAAAGAATACGAACTGGTGAGTGTACCAAGTACAAGTAAACATCAAGCATAAAGTACGTGTTTTGTCTAGAACATGAGTAGAACTTGTTTACTAGGTGCACATGCAGCCGATGCGTCGTGATGCCTGAATTCAAGCCTCTTGAGTGCCACTGCTGCAGGGAGATGGGCAGGAAGCTTACAGACCTGCAGTTGAGGTCTCACATCGAGACCTGTAAGTTTTACTAAACTTCGCCTAGGGTTGTAATCTTCATCACTAAAGTGCATCGGGCATATCCATCGCCTACCCACGGATTCTAATAGTTGTCCTGCGGGAACCGCAGTCAGCCACCGGTCCATCTCTTGTGTATTTCTCGGAAATGCATGCAGTGTGATCTCTTCTTCAGTTGCTGAAATACCGGGACAGTCCCTCAAACAGCACCTTCTAGGCATTGCAGTTGATTACGTCAATTCACTGACTCCTCTTCTTCTACCTTTACAGCAACATTAAGCAATGAAAAGCAAAGCAAAGAAACCTTGTCTGCTTGGATCGGTCGTGGAGGTGCGGAGAATAACACAAAAATTAAAAAAAAAATATTACACGCGCTCGCGGTAAGCACGAGGAGGGATACAACTCACGTGACTTCTGGCGATGCCTTCCTTCTGACCGCCCCGACACCTTGCGGTACACTGTTACGTCACAGTGCACTGGCGGAAACTTTGAATTGGGCTTCGTATTTCTATTTTTTATAAAAAAAAACGAACGCAACTCTATAGTGAAACATTTTTTTGTAATCTCCTGATATGACATTTCAACGCCTAGCATTAAAAAAAAAAACTTTTTTTGGGCGTGTCAGAGGCCCTTTAAATGCTGGCAATGCAAAACTGGCAATGCGTTTAAATTTTGGTTATTCTAACATTGGGTTTTAAGAATCCCTGGCCTGTTTAATATTAGCGGCCCACTGCATACAAACGCTCTGGACACAAATGACAGATCCTCCTATGCTTTGTACCTGCACTATTTTATCTCGAGTGCAAATGACTAATTCAAGATCAATTAATACTTTCTTTGGAACTTTTATTGCAAGGGGCTAAGCAGGAGGCTCAGCGAGGAGCCTACGCCTGGTCCTGGGGCGAGTCCTGGGCCTGGGGAGCCAATGCGGCTTCCAAACGCCCTTTGCTGTCGAGGTCCCTAGCCACAAAACCCTGACAGCCACTTCACCGCCATTTTTTTAGCGCTGCTGATTCTTCAATCTTTACGAGGGGCGTTCATAAAGTTCGTATTGTCGGCACAAAAAATTAAAAAAAAAACGAAACAAAACAAGCATCTACATGAGCGCGCGTCCCTCTAGTTTCCGCACAGTTAAACATCGCATAGCTATAGTAGCGCTTAACGCCGCTACGGTGTCGAAACAAAAATGGCACCGCCCGTCGGTGCGAAGCACATGCAGTGATCGGTTTTTTTCCCATTTGAAGGGAAGCAATGCCAAGGATATTCATTCCAATTTGTGAGCATTGTTCGGGGATAACGCCCCAGTTTATGACACTTTGGTTAAATGGCGCCGACGTTTCCATTGTGGCCAAATGAAAGGAAAGCATTTCAATGACGACGAACAAGTGATTGCTGAAGTGGAGTGATTCCTGAACACTCAAAACGAGGAGTTCTATAACAATAGCCTCCGGCATGTGGTCCATCGCTGGAAAAATTGGGCATACCTTTTGGTGGCGAACATGTAGAGAAAGTCTTAACTCCTACTCGAACTTGATTGCTGAATCTCTATTCCTTCGGGACAATGATACGAACTTTATGAACGCCCCTCGTAGCTGCGCACTGATGGGTTCACTTGTTTCTGTAGCACTGCGATGTTCTGAAAAGCTTGGCTCACAATGGACTAGAAGTTCTTCCGCAACCTCACCCAAGTCGTCGTGAACTCAAGGATGACTGGTCAACGTTAGCACTTTCTGAACTATGCGACTAAATATATCACGCACACGCAAATGAAAAAACGCGATCAAGCCACGAAAGGCAGGGCTAGCTCACTTGCTCTAGCAGAAGCATCGCTGCGCCATTCCATCCGCTGACCAATGCGTTTTTAAATGAATCGCTCTCGCGCTAGCATCTGGCACCTATGCGATTTATTCGATAACCCTAAATGGGTGCCGCTGGAAGGTTGGGTATCTCAAAGTTATTTAAGACGCCCCAAACTGAATTAACCTATTCAAAACATAAAGGAAACCCGTAATGAAAATGAACTTGCACAGGAGTCTATAAACAGGCAGGAAAATAGACACAAAATATTATTTTCATATCTCCTAAGCGTTTATTACACACAGCATGTACAATAGACAAGTACAAACGTGCAAGCGATCTGCGAAATCTAAATAGGTACTACTAATCTTTTATACAGCTGAGAAGATTGCAAAGCAAACAGGAACCGGGGTACCTCTAGGCTATATTGTCTGTTCTCCCGACAGCTGGAAAAATATTTTCCCCGAATTGTTCCGGCAGACGCCTCTCATTGGCGGTTGCAATTAGTTCATCGAACGACGTTTAATTAACAGATTGTTTAAATTGACACGCTGTTTCATGGGCAGATTGTTTTACAGGCAGTTATGAATAGCTTTTTTTTTGGTAACAAGTCATTTTAGATTGTTGCCGTAAATGGCATGTAGGGTGGAACACGTGGGTTAACTTTCTTGTAATGAGCCATCGCAGAATGTCACCGCGAAGCTGTGTGGACGGGTCTGCCGGCCAGTGACACACCCGCGAGAACATTTCCCTGCAGCGTGCAATTCGCATAACGAGTGCCGGTGATATGTGAGTGTCGACGAAAAGTGTCCATGAAACGTGTATCCATGAAAAGTTCTCTATAAGACGTGCTTCCACTAACAGCCGGGATAACAAGAAAGTCAGTTTTCTACCGGCAGTTGTCGCGTGATTTCAGACAGCTAATGGGAGGCGACTCCCGGTAGATTTTCGGGGAAATTATTGTCCCAGCTGCCAGGAGAGTAGAAATTGCCTAGTATAATCCTAAAGAGTAACCTTAGAACAGCGGTCACTCGTTGAAAAAAAGCAGGTTGCAGCGCCCTTACCATAAATGTGCGGACTTGAAAGATGTATTCCGAAACTTATGTCGATACGGGCACTGCAGAACAACCACACAAACAAAAAACGAGAGGGAAGGGCTCCGTGAAGATTCAACACGATGCGGTACAAGCCGTCACTTGCCGAACCAAACCACACCACAAGAATTTCTCTGACTCCTTTGAAGAAATCGCTTGTTGCCCATATACGCGTAGGACTTTTCGAACACTGAGCGACGCAGGCCGCAGCTAAGAGTTCAGGGCCAGGGAAAGGAATGCTGGGGAGGAGTAAGCAGGTGGGTTGCTGGAGAGGTGAGGAGGACAAAGTATTATCGTTCCGGCATTTCGCCTGTATCCTGCTTCTTCAAGGTCTGCAGGCGTGTGCGCCTACAGACGTCTTATCCAGTCTTATCTTCGAGGGTCATCCGAACAATGAACACAGCGAGAGGGTTTGTCAGTGGATCATTTTGTGAGTTCGTCCCCAAATTGATAGTGCAGTGGATGCTGTGTGAGTGGTCTACCAAGCAGTGTCCTTCAGGCAGGTGCCGTGCCCTGCCTTATGACCCGCTTGGAGGCTATAGTCACGTGACCGTAACCGGAGACACGATTGGTTTAAAATACGCATAGCGTCTACACTTCTCTCAATACCGAGTTAACAGGACAGCAGCACGAAGGCTAGTGTTTGGCGTCCCAAAAGAACTGCCCTTTCCAAATGCTAACCGAAAACGGGAGGTATGAGGATCCCATGTTTTACGCCGTATAACCCCCATTCTAAATTGAAACGTAAAAATAACCGCGTATTTCTGCGCACGATCTCCACAAATAGACGTAAATTACAAAAAAAAGTATAACTCAGAAATAAGCTCCCATGTGAAAAAACGTCATTTGTATAAGAAATTTCTTGTGTCCAATAAACACATATGAATCATACAAGATATATAAGAACATATAAGAACTATATAAGAACAATATAAGAACTATATAAGAACTATATAAGATATTTAAGTACCATATAAGAAAATTATAAGAAACTTCTCACAAGTTTCTTACATGGTGCTTGTATGGTCTTTTATATCTTAGATTGTTCTTAGATAGTTCTTTTATGGTTCTTATATGGTTCTTATATGTCCTTATATATCTTGTATGATTCATTTGTGTTTATTGGACACAAGAAATTTCTCAAACGAATGAGAATTTTCAATAGGGCTGTGACGTATATTTCGCAGCACGCTAATTACAGATGTTTCGCTTTCGCGAGGGTTGTGCACATGTAACACAAGCTGTACCATTTCTTTAACCATGTCATCATAAATGCAACAAATTAAGATGCAACGATTCCCAAAACTGAAAATAGAAAAAAAAAACGCGAATCTATCAAGATGATGACAACACATAGAGAGGTTCTGGGCTCGAAGCTGCTAAGAACTTTTTTATCACAAAATAAAAAAAATAAAAAAATAAAAAGAAATACCAGCAACAGCGCTTGCTTATTTGAGGAATTCGCAGAACAGTGAGGTAATAGGACGTCCCTAGTGTGGCGCGAAATTCACGATTAAGTAATTAAACATTTGTTTCGTGTGTTAAAAAGTATATATAATGTATATTTCGTCGTTCTCGACGTGAGCGTCAACTGACATAACGTCGCTGCTTACGTCCCTGTCAAGGTGTGTACTGCTGTTGACACGTTTTCACCGCACTATATTGCGTTATATACTCGTCTATTTGGCCCGTATGCAGCCTTGAGAGATCTGTTTCGAATGTCGGTGCAGGACACAGCAACGACGTAGCAATCGCGACACGAGAGCCGACTGCGCCTCGATCTGGCCGACCGCGCTCGCTGTGCTGAAATGCGAGCGTGGGAATTCCAAGCACCGTTAGCTTGCTAATGTTGCAAGAGGCTGCTTTGTCGTTGAGAAACCTTTGCCTTGCAAACGCCTGTGGAGCCGTTCTAGTGCTCGGCGCACCTCCCGCGCTGCATCTGAACGTTTCTGGTGCCTGATAGGCCAAGAGAGCCCGTAGCATGTGGTGCGGTTCATTCTAAATTGATGCAGAGTAGCCGCGAAGTAGGTGAACCGGTGCGACGATGCGTGTTGTTGAAAAATTAATAGAGAAAAACTATCTGGCAGGTTCTTCCAGTTTCAGATGTGGCTATTTGATGCATATATGGATGCTGTAAATGTCACGGACGGATCAATTTGTTGTCATTATTATTGCGTTCATTGCGCTCGCTCTCTACACTAACGAACTGTCTCAGTACCTTCAGATTTTCAAGACGCGTTTTTTTTTCTAAAGGGTACGTGACAACGACAGCCGAACCTTGGCGCACTAAATCTTGTAAAGCCAATAAACTACACCCAAAACCACTCCGTGGCAGTTCCGTGGAATCCTGGGGCCAGTGAATACAGTGGAGCTCCACAAAATCCTTAAATGTTCGTGGCCGCCTGGCTACTCTTGTCGGCATGGACCAAGCAAATATAATTAACGCCAAGGAAATCGCTTCCACGGCAGTTCCGTAGAATCCTGGGGCCAATGAACACACTGAAGAGTCACTAAGCCTTCAATGTTGGTGGCCGCTGTCTACGCTGATCTGCTGCACACCAAGAAGAGACAAGGAACGCCAAGTAAATCCCTTTCCTGGCAGTCCCGTGGAATTCCGGTGCCCGGGAAATACAGTCAGACGCCAGGCTGGCAGTTCACCGAATCCCCTGGGCAGTCCCGGTCCAGTCTACTACGGCCAAGGTCCCAATCCTGGCCCCAGCTAGCCCAAGCGAGTGTGCTGCCTGGGGTGTACAATGTTGTAAACACCTCCATCAAGAGTTTATTCAGACTACAACTTTCCAATTGACACCTTTGCCCTCAAGTAAGTATTTAATAAAGTTCTCTAATTCATTTATATTCATGAATAACTTGATTAATTATAGCGTCTTGCTAGCAGCCTTTTTATTAAGACGCCTTCTAAGAACAGTCATTTTCATTGCCTGGAGTACTTCATTCGCCTTTAAAACTCTGTTCGAGAAAACAAGGCACCCTGATACCTTGCACTAACACATTTTCAACGTTGGTAACCTATTGGCTAAGACACGACAACGTTGGCCAGCCTAAGCCAATCGATTAACAATGATGGTAAACCATTGGCAAAGACAGGAAAATGGTGGAAAGCCTATACCAATCGTTTGCCAACGTTGGTAACCCATTGGCTCTATTACAGTTTATATTTCTGCGGCCGATGTCACTACCGTGGTCACTACTGCAGTTATCGTATTGTGTACGCACTTTGAAGTTATTTTGGGGCAAGTAGACATAATGCCCCAGCTTCTTCTTCTGTTATATGTTGCGTGATAACCTTTGTTTTCTGATTGAAATGTACACCAACTAATGTCACCTTCTGCCTCAAACATTGGGTGTTCGACATCTTAATTCAACGTGATTTTCTATTTGTGAAGACATGTAATTGCTTAAGTCAATCGCTAAATATTTGTTTTAAGTTTGTTTCCTAAAATATTAGAAAAATATTAGTGTTTTTTTATATGTTTTAATTTTGCCCGGTTTGGTCTCAATTACAGTCCGTGATTGCGGCTCAACAAAGCGGGTTCTTTTGAGATTTTCATTATCACGTAGAGCTGACAATACACCAGTGTCGTTGGCACTGGAGAGGCGGGTGGAGCTTTCAGGGTTTAACACTGCGCCCCCCCCCACCCCTCCTCCCTGGAAAATATTCCTGGCTGCGTTGCTAAATGGGCATAAGAAAAAAGGCACTATGCTTCTCGCCTCAAACATGCACACAAATCGAAGGAAGCGTGCATTTTGTGTTTGGCTTGGGATTTGCTGAGCTTGACTATCAGTTTTGGGATGATTTGCGTTAGTTATAGTCGGTGACAGGTAGTAAAAGCTACTGCCATCTCTTTCCACTCTTTCAGAGCGAAGGATCGGGAGGAGGCGACCTTCACGCCTCTCTCTTCATCGCAGCACCAGCTTCAACAGCGCATGCTCGTCGCCGCTCACAAGACCATAAAAGTCGGCTTCAGCGCAGTCGTTAACGCAGTCAATGGCGAAGCGCTGTGAATCAATCTTACCCACTCGATTGTATTTTCTTAACCAGTTTTCTACGCGGTGACGCAACGGTTTCTCCCAGACGGAACATGCTGACACCATAACGAGGCTGAGCAGAATCAGCAAACAGACTTCGCATGGTCCCTTAACGCCCCTCTCTTCATCGCAGCACCAGCTTCAACAGTGTATGCTTGTCGCCGCCCACAAGACCATAAAAGTCAGCTTCAGCGCAGTCGTCAACGCAGTCAGTGGCGAAGCGCTGTGAATCAATCTTACCCACTCGATTGTATTTTCTTCACCAGGTAAAAGTGTTTTCAAAGACTTTCTTCGAAAATTTGCCTTCCTTTCTGCTACCGACTGAACTGTTTTGCCTTCCTTTCTGCCACCTACTTAACTGTTTTATCTGCAACTATTGTGCACCATGAATAGTGAGAAAGAGTGCTTGGCTTGTCTTAAAGAGATCGTTAATTAGGAAAAGTTTTTGTTGTGTGCAGTGTGCAAAAATAGGTACCACCTGGGCCAGTTGTGCGCTCGAGTTAATCAAGCGTCCTATGCAAGTATTGGGTCAGCAAAACGCGACAAGTGGCGTTGCAAACCCTGCCGCACGCAGGAGAACAGAAGCGGGCCACAGAGCGGAGCGTGTTCTTCGCAGAACGCGTTGTACGAGAGCCAATCAGCAGTCGCAGCCTAGTTGCAGTCCTTTGGACTGAAGTTAGATTCCTTGTTAGCAATGAAGTCAAGTGTTGATACTCTACTGTTACTGCCTTCTAAGGTGGACGAGTTGCTGACTCTGCAGCCTACGATCGAGAGGCTTGAAGCCCATATACAGGAGTAGGACAGCAAGATAGATGGACTATCGGCCAACTACAACTCTGTGCTAGAAAGCGCAACATAGAACGGAAATAAGGTATGTGCGCTGGAAAGACAACACGCGGAGCTGCATGAAACTGTTAGTTGCAAAGCGGAGACGATCCAGTCACTGCGTGAAGAAATTAACAACGGAGAACAGTATAGTCCTCGTGAAAACCTGGAGATTCATGGGCTACCACCAGCAAGAGATGATCTCAGAAAAGCCTTGAGCGACCTCGCAGTAAAGCTTGGGATTTAAGGCTTTGCAACTCCAGATATCCTAGCAGTACATCGTCTCCCTGCTAAGCCTGGGTTTACCCCAATAGTGCTGAATAAATTCAAGTCAACAGAAACGAAAGATCGGTGGCTCGGCGCGCGTGGCAAGCTGCGTACTCTTGTTGAGGCTGCTGTTGTGCCACAGCTGTACATCAACGAGAACCTTCCCTATTGGAAAGACCAGTTTGAAAATGTAACTGATCAGACTGGTATTTGGACTGGTCAGACTGGTCTATCAGGAAACCAAACTGGTGTAACTGGCAGCCAGATTGGTCTAACTGGTAACCATATTGATCTAACTGGTCACCAGATTGCCTTCTAACTGGTCACCAGATTGGCCTGATCGGTCACCATATTGGCCTAACTGGTCACCAGATTGGCCGAACTGGTCACCAGATTGGCCGTACTGGTCACCAGACGCCAAACTGGTAACCAGACTGTCCGAACTGGTCCAACTGGTAACCCGATTGACCAACTGGCCGAAGATGTGGGGACCGCGCTACTAGGTTTGACGTCTCCTTTGAGATATCGCCGCTGTTGAGACAACCCTTTGGTTACTTTATCGGTACCTGTGTTGGTAGCTAAATGCAGAACATCCCACATAAAATGGCGCCCAACGTGGGGCCACGGCTTCCTTTATCGTGGTCGTGGCTCCTGGCCTCCGTCCCCTTGTCCGGCCTTTGCCAGCTTTTCGTTGCCTTTGATCGCCGCGTACCACGAGCGTCCTGATCTCGCCACTTGTGGTTGAGCGATTAATGCCGAGTCGGCAACCCGCAGTGCCACTCCTCTGAGCGAGCGCAGTGTGATTGGTACGCGTGTTCCTGTTTTGAATTGGCGTGCGTCAAGCAACATTCGTTGTTGCGGGAGGCCCTTTGTTCTCCATGCTTGAGACGAATCCTTCACCTTCGTGTATTTGGGTTCCTAGCGCGCCACCAACAACTTGTCCTGAGGGGAAAATGTATATAGAAGTTTTGATGATGTTTTTGAGAACCGGGTGGACTTTTATGTCCGGCGGTGAGCGAGGCTTGGCAGAAATGAGTAGCGAAGGATCAGCAGTGCAATCTGGGAATGTAAATAAATATTCGCGTTTTCTTTGACTCTGACTAGTCGCGGACACTCATTTAGAGTCGGACGGTACGCCTGCCAATAACGTCGATAAGTAGCTGGTACTGCTACTGACGGGCTCCGGGAGCCGGGCCGCGTAACCGTCGGCGTCGAGAAGCAGTTTGCACACTGTTGACGCGCGCGCTGTATTCACTGCTGGTATTGCAGTGGGCGCGGAGGGTTTTCTTCGGGAAAGATTTGTATCTGCTTGATGCCAACGTACTCCTGCAGCCTGTTGTTGTTTTCCAAGAACGACACTAGTTTTGCGTTCATGGTGGTGGCGCTACGCGGTCTGAGACGCACTGTGATAGTATCTGGGTGGACGAGTTACTCTAAGACTTTCGGAGGTTATGTTGCTCTGAAACCCGGGCACCATGTAGCCAGAGCGCCCTTTGGCGATATCTGTCAGACTCGCATGATCCAGGTGGAAGAGTGACTCTAACTCTCAGCAGTTACGTTGCTCTGAAACCTGGCCTTGCCTCAAAAGAAGGGTCCACACCGTTGTGAGCCCTTGATCGAGCCGTATCGAGTGCAAGACATGTTTTTCTAGCCTCGGTAAGCTAGCTAGCTCAATTATTTGGCGAAGCTAGCAGGTTTGAGCGTGTGAGCTGCGGCCCTTTTTGTCTTCTTCCGTGGGGAGCAAGATGGCGGCTATTTAGCGCGGGAACTTGCGTCTTCCCCGCTCGCAGACGCGCATGCATGGCGGTTTGTTTTTATCCGCCCCTTCGAAGTCCCCGTATCAATTTACCTCGACTTCAGAAGACGGGCCAGCTGCAGACTGCTATCTGTTTTTGGCCGCTTATAGTCAATGGACTCTTCCGGTAACTATAAAACCGGGTATTGTAGGCAGCCTCTGTGTTAGCTGCCTGCGCAAAGGATTGAGAACTCGGCGTTTTTCCTAGAAGCTCTCTCCCCGGTGCCCACATTAAGCGAACTCAATTAGTTTGCTTGGTATGTGGACGCGTTTCGAACGGAGGGGCTCCCTTTTATAGCTTCTTCTTCCGGTGTCGAAGCGGGTAACTCTGGCATCTGTCCTCTGGCCACTCGTCGGGTCCGTTTCCCAACTGAGCGCCTTCCTGTCACCGCTGACAAACTGGCCACCGTTTTTGTGGTTTTTGTTTGTCGTTTGCTCCTGCCCGTTTCTGCTGCCTTTGCGGCCCGAGGCAGGCGAGCGTCGGTCACACGCGCCCCCTCGTTTGGTGGTTGCGGCGCCCTTTCTTCCCTTTGGGGAGGTCTACGGCCAGCTCTGGTCGTCCACCCCACCTTCAACAGTCCACTGCGGCCGAGATGGCGCCGAACCCCCCGGGCAGCGTGTCTGGGACTTCCCCAGCTGGTCTCTGCGGGTGGGCGGCGGTCGTTGGCTTTTTGGTGCTGCCGCCTTCATGACAGCCTCACCGCTCTCCACTGCAGGCCAGCTCGTACCGCGACACTTGTGTCCAGCTGTATCAGAACGGCGCCTGTGATGCTGTGCAAGTTTGTGATGGCCGCGTTCGTGCACCTGGACTTGAACTTTCCAGGTCTTCGGTCCTGCGGGCCAGCTGTTGACGGCGGACACTGTGGAGACGCGCGGTGGGTGTCGCGTGTATTTGTTGGGGGTGCGCAGAGAGATATATTATTTTATGAGAGCAGGTGGGCCTCCTTTATTCTTTATTGAGACCCACCTACCGTTTTAAGGAGGGGGGGACAGAGAAATATATTATTTTATGAGAGCAGGTGGGCCTCCTTTATTCTTTATTGAGACCCACCTACCGTTTTAAGGAGGGGGGATGTGGGGATTCCTGCGGTCTCCCTTCTCCGATGGCTGTGATAACGGCCGCGGGTCGGAACGCTCGGCTGCCTTCGCCGTGAGCTCCGACCTGTTCGTGAGGCGGAGAGCCGCCTGTCTTGGGGGGCTCTCCTCTCACTCTCTCTCGGGGGGGGGGGGGGGGGGGGGCGATTTCCGTTCCCCCGCTCGGATGCGGATCACTGCTGACAGGCGAGGAGGTTTCGCCTCTTGTTTTCCCGCTTTCGGGAAAGGGACTCGTCCGGGTGACCGCGAAAGAGATAGGACGTGTGTCGGCGACTTCTCCGACGCTTCTCCGGTCTTGGCTCTCCGGAACCCCGCGTCTGGCAGGTAAGGACCGTTTATTACCTTGCCGGCGCTGGGGGCATTTTGGATTGGGACATGGTAGTTCATTTTAAGGGTATGTTAATAAATGCTCTTGGACTCTGTCCTTACTCTGGTACGTGTGTCTTCTCTTCCGCTATATTCGAGAGAGTGAGACAAGGTAGACGATCATTGGCACCGACGGAGGTAATTTATCGAACCGACCCACGGTAATGTAGCCTTAAGCGTCGTCTACATTGCCGCGGAGATGTGGGGACCGCGCTACTAGGTTTGACGGCTCCTTTGAGATATCGCCGCTGTCGAGACAACCCTTTGGTTACTCTATCGGTACCTGTGTTGGTAGCATACCCCACATAAAATTGTTGGGCGCCATTTTATGTGGGGTATGCTACCAACACAGGTACCGATAGAGTAACCAAAGGGTTGTCTCGACAGCGGCGATATCTCAAAGGAGCCGTCAAACCTAGTAGCGCGGTCCCCACATCTCCGCGGCAATGTAGACGACGTTTAAGACTACATTACCGTGGGTCGGTTCGATAAATTACCTCCGTCGGTGCCAATGATCGTCTACCTTGTCTCACTCTCTCGAATATAGCGGAAGAGAAGACCCACGTACCAGAGTAAGGACAGAGTCCAAGAGCATTTATTAACATACTCTTAAAATGAACTACCATGTCCCAATCCAAAATGCCCCCCGCGCCGGCAAGGTAAGAAACGGTCCTTACCTGCCAGACGCGGGGTTCCGGAGAGCCAAGACCGGAGAATCTTTGGAGAAGTCGCCGACACACGTCCTATCTCTTTCGCGGTCACCCAGACGAGTCCCTTTCCCGAAAGCGGGAGAACAAGAGGCGAAACCTCCTCGCCTGTCAGCAGTGATCCGCATCCGAGCGGGGGAACGGAAATCGCCCCCCCCCCCCCCCCCCCGAGAGAGAGTGAGAGGAGAGCTCCCCAAGACAGGCGGCTCTCCGCCTCACGAACAGGTCGGAGCTCACGGCGAAGGCAGCCGAGCGTTCCGACCCGCGGCCGTTATCACAGCCATCGGGGAAGGGAGACCGCAGGAATCCCCACACAGTAAAGCTTCGGTCATCCGACTTTGCAACTCCAGATATCCTAGCAGTACATCGTCTCCCTACTAAGCCTTGGTTTACCCCAATACGGCTAATTAAATTTAAGTCAACAGAAACGAAAGATCGGTGGCTCGGCGCGCTTGGCAAGCGGCGTACTCTTGTTGAGGCTGCTGTTGTGCCACAGCTGTACACCAACGAGAAACTTACGAAGCTAAACCGACAGCTGTTCTAGGTGGCCAAGGGAAAAGCGAAAGAAAACCATTTTAAATTCACGTGGGTGAAACGGGGAAAGGTTTTTGTGAAGAAGAACGAGAGTTCGTCACTGTTGCGCGTTGATCGAGTTGCTCATTTGGACGAAATTGTATAGTTGCTGCTATGGAATGTTTTGATTTCTCGAGCCTTTCGTAGAAAAAAAAATAAATTCAAAGGATCATCGGAACTTTCGTTTTGTCTGTTTCATGTTAACATAAAAAGAATTAGGAAGTACTGGAATCAGTTCATGATTACTGTCCGAGATTTGGGCGCGATCATATGCTTTTTTTTTCACTGAAGTTGACATAACTGACAATATGCTCGCTCCGTTTTCTATATCTCGTTATGAACGCTTTGCCTTTACAAGAGCGTCTGGTAGTGGGAGGGGGGAGAGAGAAATATGTGTCTTCATCAAAAACATTTGGAGCACAGCCCAGATTCCAATAACGATGACTTATACTAAATGCATAGTCCTGCAGATTACCGGCCAGCATTTTTGGGTCAGCCTGATAGCTATCGACCGCCCCCCTTCAAGCAACGCGAACCTGTTTCTTGATGAACTGGATAAAGTATTATTGGAACTTAATTCGACATGTCAGCTGTGTTTATCGGGCGATTTCAATCTAAACACATTAGGTTCATGACGCCATGTGGTATGCGATTATCTCAACTTAATATCAACTTACGGCATCGAAAGTGCAATACATCTACCGACTCCGGAAGAATTTTTAGGCGACAAATTTGTGTCCTCGTGCATTGTTCGCATTAATTTACGCATGTTCGAGTGCTCGGTTAAGGCGGCAGTGATAACTGACAAAACTGGCTGATCACTATTATATAGCGTGCCAGATAAATTCAAAAAAGAATAATGATGTAACATCCGACGATGATGTAAAAGAAATAACGATAACAGATCAAGCGCGATTCGATGACAAAATAAACAAATTTGATTGAAATGGCCTATTAGCATCAGTCGAGGCTTCACAGTTATACGACACGGTTGTTGATTTATTGTTCAAAATTTCTATCTACGTCAAAAAAGAATTTAATGATTAGACAACGTAAAGCGCACTTTAAGAGGCCTACGCCAGATATTTTGGCAGCTATAAAGTATAAGGACTTTCTCTGGAAGCGTTGCAAACGTTGTCCAGGTGAACTAGCACTCAGGGCCGAATACAAGATAGCCATAAATAAAGCATGCGCCTTGGTCCGTTCCTCAAAACGCAGGTTTTCTAGGGGAGAATTTGAAAGGAGCCGTTTTGACGCAGCAAAAACTTGGCAGTTAGCTAATCAGATTTGAGGTGGAACAAAAAAAAAAACGCTCAATTGATAACGTGATAGACTAGTCCTTTGCGCCAGTTACACAAAAACTATTGAGGACATTAATGCCTTTTTTCCCGCACTTCAAGTGCAGTTCAAGATAGTGACAATGCACTAGCTATTACGCTGCACGGCGAACATCTAGGTTCTGCGTATCTTCCTTCGATAACGGAACACGAACTGTGAGAGTATCTACTTTCTTCCAAAGAAAGAAAGTCTTCTGGCATTGACAAAATTCATATATGGGATCTGCGTAGAAATATTGAAAAACTTTAAAATTTACTTCAAGTTCTGCTGAACGATATAATTGCAACCAAAAAATGGCCAACGGGAATGAAAACTGCTATTGTCAAACCGCTCCCCAAGGGAGGGGCGACGAATGATTTTAAGAACTATCGTCCCATTTCAATCTAATAGTGCATTCCGCAGCTGCTGGAAAAGCACGTTTTAAGGGCAATGACTAGTTTCTCTCTAAGGTTCGACTTACTTTCCGACCGCCAGTATAGTATTGTTGCAGGGAGATTTTGAAGATTTTCTGAATACTGACTTTGATAACATTGTGTTTATGTGTGCAGTGTTCTTGGATGTCTCCGTAAGTCATGACGTCCTCTTTTCTAAACTGTACAGACTGGGGTTCCGAGGTTCATTTTTGTCACTCCTAAAAGGCTACCTTTCAGATCTATCCCAAGTGGTGGTGTTTCAAAATCGGAAGACCAGTAAGGCCTTTTTAACTGCTGGAGTTCCGCAAGGCTCAGTTCTATCGCCATTTCTCTATAATTTATACGTGAACGATCTCCCTACTGTTATTTCTAAAGGTAAAAGTTTTCGCTACGCTGATGACACGCTTTTAGTCTCGGATCATCCAGATTATCATGTTTCCATTTAAAATCTTTAAAATGATATTTTCTGTACAATTAATTGGTTTCGTGCAAATTTAATTAAACTGAATGTGTCGAAAAAAAAAACTGGCCCGTTTTAGGCACCCGCTAAAGCATGTCGAACTCTCCATCCCGGTAGCGCTGCACACTTCCAACTGCACATCGTGCGATTGCGAAATTATTCCGTATGAGAAAACAGTTAAATACCTAGGAACATATTTCGACAGTGATTTGTCCTGGTGCAAACATAGGACGTATTTATGTAAAAAAATTAAGAAGTATCGCATGTTGCCTGTATAACATTAAAATGTTTCTGCCTTTTTCTGTGCGAAAAATGGTAACATATGCTTTGGCTTACACCTATTTACGATACAGTGTTACCATCTTTAGGGGGTGCTCCCTCTTCTGGTGGTCAAGAATTGACTGGTTGTCTCTAAGAGGTATTTTGAAAAGTGTTTCGTTTGATAGGTCAGATTTCTCAAGCCCGTGTATATTTCAAGAGCTCCGTCTGCCATCTTTTGGGGTCTTTTTAGAAAAACTGTCGTGCTTCGCCATTTCTGGAATTCTAGTTTTATTACGGCCTACATTGCGCAGCGACCTATGTGGCCATTGCTTCGGTTTCAAAAGCCGCGGAGTGTATTACGTTCCAGTACCACAACTAATTAACAGCCTACCGGAGTCCTTTTAATCCATAACTTCGAGGCAAAAGCTCAGGAAAGCATTACGGAATTTGGAGCTGTGAGGTGAAACTTTTTTTAAATGTGTCCCAAGGATTTCCTTTTTTAGCCCTACAAGTTGATCTTGTGATTCCGAAAACGTGCAAATTTTTAAAGTCAAATAACTCTTTTCACTTTTCTGGAACGTACCTTACTACAATGCGTTGATCCTTTGTATCGCCATCTGCCGAGCCAGCTCCACAAGCTCTTGAGGCTTTCACCGGCTCGCTATTGTACATTCAGAAATGTATTTTCTTCAAATAAAGCAATGTTATGTTCTGTCCTTTTTTGTTTCACCCCAGCGTTTACTTTTAATCTGACACCGACTAACGCGTTTTTCTTCGTGGACCTTCAAAATCGCTACAGCTCGCAATGCATACAGCGTTCTAATTCAGTTGCTAACTTGCTGTGCGTGTGGAAACAAAGTAATTGTTTCCCTCCGGAGCCATGGCTACAGACTGCTTTCAGCGTGCGTGATGAGCACATTAAAGGGGCACTCAAGTGGTTTTTGAGTTCGTGTTTTGATGCTGACAGCTGAATTTAGACGCCCTAAGTATCCCTAAAAACCAAAAAGTATAGTCATACGGTGATTATTTCTTTAATAAAAATGTAATTGAAGGCCACCAAACCGCGGATCCACCCGAAAACGAAACCACTCTCATTGGTCCTCGCAAGCTTATCAAAGGATCTCGGGCCAATGGCGTTGGACGACGCTCCGTCGCGCAGTGATCCCGAGGTAGCCGCATCGGCCGAACCTCTTTGTCATTCGAGCTTCGATCATGGCGGAGTTCTCTACGCTCGAGGACCTGACGCCGTTAGAGGTTGAAATTCTTCGGCGGACAGCCAACCTGGGGATGATTTCCTATGACGCCACTTCGACGTGCGATGTGGACGATAGCAGCGCTTCGGAGTCATGTTCGGGTTCCGAGGACGGCCAAACGCAGACCTTTTCGGGCATTCTTCGATTTGCGGTTGGGGCAAGTCGTAACCGAACCAACGTTTGACATCGCAGCGTTACCTCTAGTACGTGATGTCAAACGATGTCACCACGTTGCCTTTCGCCTCGGGAGGACGGGGGAAAGGCTGGTTCAGACATGTGCAACGAGCGCGTACCTACGACTGCGTTTGTTGCGACCGGAACGACCGCTCTGCGCCGCGCGTACACACACCTGCAACCACAGCGGGTCGTCAGCACGGCGACCGCTTCTATACGCGGCCGTCAGCTGCTACTCAATGCCGTAACCTAATATAGACAGACAGTTGTCTATAGCCTAAAGCTTTATTATTATTTCTTCTTGATAGGCTTGCAAGGTACAGTGGATGAAAAAAATAAAATAAAAAGATGCAGTACGCCGTCTTGGACGATCACGACTCTAATACACGACATTGCAATAGTACAAATATCGCCACACGCCCTCTCTATGATTATAAAAGACAATGTAATCTTAGCAGCGATATAGCAACGTAGAAATATGATTTCGTGATCAGATAGACGTTGCGAGCGTTCAGGATTGCTAACACTAATCACTTTTCTCCGGTGATGAAAACGCGTGAAAATTCGCATCCTTTATACGGTACGTGCCAGTAATACCTTGAACTTGAGCACACGCATGAAATGCGCCAAATAAGAAATCCGGGCGATGTTCGAGGACACAAATGCATAGAAAGCACCACTGTAGTCGAAGTAAACAAACACGACGGCACGGGCGTTTCTGCTGTCTTGAGAGTGCCGCCACGACATCGCCGCACGAGTAGGTGGATCTTCCCTTTTAGTACGTGCTGGGTTATCATAGCGACACACGACGAAAATTCACAGTCAAGGATAGCGCTTTTACGCGGAACGATGAGCTTTCACCACGCCGTCCACGTCGACGACCACCACCGAGGCCTGGCCGGCCCGCTACCGACACGACCGGCCCGACCGGCCTGCAACGCGCACAGATACGTGCGCTTCCGCGCATCCCGGGGGAGCGGGAAATTCACCCCCCGCGGAGGAAGGCAAGGAGAAAACGTAGTCTCTTGTTTGTGAAACGATAATTGCAGTATCGCGTATTCTAAACTAGAAATATTTTACGTCTTTTGAAATTATCATGCACAACATATTTAAATGAACTGAAAATTGTTTCTTTAGCGAAACTTTACAAAGGCCGCCAAAATTTTCAAACATACGATAATTTCATTGGTCCTCGCAAGTACAGAAAAGAGTCCGCACGTATTTTATTCCTGCGTGATTAATAGGCGGTTCTGCCTTCTAAAACTGAAGATACTCATTCACTAACACTTCCTTAACGCCATCGCACCAAAAAGTAGCTTCTCCAAAAACTGCTTGAGTGCCCCTTTAAGAAAACTAAATAAATCAATTACAACGTTGGTAAGCCATTGGCTAGGACAGGCTACTGTTGGCCAGCCTAAGCCAATCAATTACCAACGTTGGTCGGCCACAAGGCTATAAGAGGCCAATGGTGGCCAGCCTAAGCTAATCGATTACCAACGTTGGTAAGCCATTGCTTAAAATGTTAGTGCCACCGTCAAGACCTAGTTGTCACGGACGCACGCCTTCATTTCGTATCCCTTAGCATGTGTCAAATAAACGCTCTCTTAACTGAACTGAACTTGACTGGAACAATCGCCGCAGGAGCACTCGTACAGTCGCCAAGGTTTCACTCAGAACAAATTTCTCGCTCTTTTGGAATGCGCGGCTAACAATTGTCCAAGGTGAGGCGAAATATTGGGCAGTTGATCGAACTATAGGGGGCGCTTTATCGTGCTTCTTATTAAAGGTAAGACAGGATAGAGGGGCTTTAGTTAATGGGATACTCAGCGAAAGAATTTAGTGTCCATAATAAGTGGCGCACATTCTTTCCACGAGCCAGCAGCCGCCGGAGTGAGTGAGCACACGCAACGAAATTGACGTCATAGTCACTCATTCGCGCAAGACAAAGCTACGCGCTTGTTAGACCAACTGATCGCTTACCTTTTCCACCAGACCACACTTTGGTGATGAAAAGCTTGTCATCATTCTCCTTTTACATGGAGCCCACAAATTTCACTGTCAACTTAAGCGTAAATGGAGGCCTCTGACTTCAATTTCGTAGCGTGTTCTCGCGCACACCGGAAACTTCTGGCTCCTGGAAGATCGTGCGCAACTTAATATTGACACTGAAATGTTTAGTTCAGCATCCCTTTAAAGCCCCTTTATGCGCCTTTTCCACAAGGGCGCAGCCATCTTGAATGTCGTCACTTCTGGTATGCGGTAAAACATCTTTTTGATCTCTCCACGCCGCTGGAAAATGTTTACGAAAAGTGCGTGATTGTCAAACATTCTTGACTTGCCTCATCTATATTTTCTCGCATATTCCAGGTTGAAATGCTTTATTATTTTTTCGTCCCGCACACCAGATACAGAACCCACGTGACGGAGAACGCCACAGGAAACAGAAAACGTCTATAGGAAGTATTCACAGGCGGATATAGCTGTGTGCACGACTGCTGAGCGCGTGCTGATGGCGAGCTTCCACAGTTCTTTTGTAACGTGCATTTCGTACCCTCAAGATGGCCGGTCTTAGCAGCCTATTAATGTGGGCTCGTTCAGAGTCTGCGCTCTAGACATCACCCACAAATATGGCGCCCAGTGAATACTCCTTATAATGAGAAAAGTGGCGCAATTCATTGTTGCGGAAATGCTCGAGACACGTGCCGCGCGCCACATCTGGGAAGAACATGGCATCTGAAATCTAGCTCAATGCATGCGCTGTGCCGCCATGATCTTCTCAAAGGCTGCATTTTGCACGTGCCGCGTGCATCTACGCACCTTGCGCAAGTTTTAAAGCAGGAAGGGGCTTTTTTGTTGTCCCCACAGCCAGGTGTTTACTGACACAGCATAAAAAAAAAAAATTAACCTCGCATAGCACGGTCTAGGCACCACTGCTTCGCTCTAACATTTAGTCGCACGAGGAACGGCCTTCGAATCGTCATCATTGATTTCTCGGACCAAAAACAATAAAACAAATACGACTGGTTGTCGCCACAGCTGAAGCGTACCGCTACAGGCGTGACTGTTCGATCTCCTCCCGAATAGCAGGCAATGTCAGACACAACATTAGACGCACCGGACGTCGCGAAAGGGAGACACTGTGGTTTTTACCGTGTTCGGTTGAGCAGCCAAGTCACTCCAGGGTGATTCCACGTCAGTTCGTGCAATGATGGTACGGGTCATATTTTTGATAGTTTCGTTAAAAATATATACGAAAGCCATGTTCTTGCGAGGAACATTTAGTTATTTATGAACGCCGCAACATTTTTTTTTTTTTTTCGCTGAGATATAAAATAGAGAAGCTCGAGGCGTGGAAATTGAGAAGTTTTCACGATGTTAATTTGCACAGTCATCATTTTCTCATCGAAGCTTTCACGTCGCCATAACTTTTTTAATACATTTTGCAGAAGGTATACAACAAATACATAAAAAATTAGAAATATCAATAAATATTTTTGCGCAAACAAAATTATCAAACATGACATAAAAATGCGTTCTAGAGACATAGTCAAAATGTTTTTGCAAATAAATCATCTTTCATAATACTTTACAAACATATAGAAATTTGCGTCTTTAAATGGTCTTTACGAATTTATAAAAATAATATGTCTGCCCTTGATTGTCTTCTTGTTATTAACGCGGAAATGCAGCTGATTTCTCAAAATGTGGCAAGATTGATTATTGGCAAGATTGGGCGTCGATATTTAAAAAAAACTTCATCTTTTATTTTTTTTAAACTCCCCTTGGCACTTTGCAGTGACTTGAACTAACTTGTGATGGCAAAACATTGAGTAGCATATGAACTCCAAACGGGGAAAGCAACGACAAACCTTCACTCGGAGCGAGTCGACGTCTTCGTCATAGCGGCTTTGCCGCACAGCACCAAACATTTTGAGCGTTAGTTATGGCATGCATTTTATATTTTGCAAATTCTATTTTTTTTTTCAAAACGGGTGAGTATAACTGACGCTAAGGGGGGATTTTAAGCAGGAATACCATTAATTAGCTTACAAATCATAAAAAACAAAAGGGCCCCACTCTGCAAATTCGCTAATTGTGCATACATAAGCTTAAAACACTCAGTTGCGCAAGTGGCCATGTATACATCCGGCCTCTTGGTATATGATGACTTCCACGGATGAGATTCCCGGATTCATCTCACAGATTTTACGGTGGTCCACTCTGCTTGCTTAACCGCACGAAACTCTCGAACCCGTTCCGCAGACAGGGGGAACATGAAGATATTTGTTATTTTTGCACGTAGCACTTCCACAAAGTCGTTAGCGGTTACAATCGTTGAGTTGAGCGAAGATCTCAAGTTGGTGAGCGTTGCGTGCTGTTTAAGAACACCATAAACTCCATCACAAGCGCTTTTGCCGCGTCCAGTGACTGAAAAGATCCATCTTGCCGAAGACTACGGCTTCCGAGACAGTTCGTGTAATTGGAAACGATTCTTGAAATGCGCCGCCGCTCCGTCTGATACAAAAATAATTTCAGAAAAGACTGGGTAATGTTCATCAACATACTGTTCGATGGCCTCTTTGGCTAGAAGAGCGTGAGCTGTGTCATGTCTCGTGTCTTCGCTGACAACGGCAATGCTTTACGTGCCTTGCGTGGACGTAACCACACATGTGAAGAGAGACACTTGAGTTTTTTTCAATGAAAACTCTGCACTTCGGTTGGGAAGATTACCGCCCAATTTTCCGCAAAATCAAAGTGGAGCATCACTGCCTTGGTTGGTAAGGCGGTTGTTGTGTCATGTATCAGGCTTCGTTGAAGGTCACGTATGTAAGAATGCCTCATATACTTTTCGCTCCATGACTCCAATTCCCGCAGCAAGGCGGAAGTGTCCATAACCTTTTTGGCGAGTTCGCCCTCGTCCCATGACGCGAAACAGATATCTTCGTCTTCGTCGGGATGGAGCGGCTGCAGCGAGATGCTCTGCATTTTGGGCACTTTTCGCAACGGCGCAGGAAGCAATCGTTCTGTGGAGCGCTGCAGAGGTAGATGCGCTTGATGTCGTCTTCAGTAAATGTCTTCTTTGGGGCATTTGTTATTGCTGTTAAAATCAACTGAAAAATTGGGGCAATATATGCATGCGCACACCTCGTGCTCTGGACTCTTTTTCACCCATCTTGGCCGTAGGGAATAAAATTTGGAGATGCTTATTTCTCAATGGGAATGATCCTTCCTAAACAGCTGGTAAGCTTCCTTAACAGAGCGGGTCATAAACCTTTTTACGACTCTGGTCTTGTCGTTCATAGTGGCTTTGACTACGCCCTTTTTGTTGGGGCTTTGAACAGAACAAGCGAGGTCGTCGCGTGTGTAGTACTCAGGTGCAACTCTCACGTCTTCGGAATTCGCCTTTTTTCCTATTTAGGGATCAGGAGTTGCCCATACACCAGTGTTGCCAAGATGTTTTTTCGAAAATACCCCACGCCAGCGTCCAGAAAACCCTACATTACCCTACGAATGTTTCCTATTACCTTACATTTTACCCTATGAGGCAAATCTTTGTTCAAATTATACTGTTGCATGGATTATGATAATACAGGGTAATATCTACAGTCTATAATACAGTACAAAGAGGCAGGGCACGCATGCACGCGCATACCTGCATTATTTTAGAACACCATGCTTGCATGTGCGCTGTGTAACATCAGCACAACAGTGATGTAGCGAGCGCAGATACATCCCCAACCAACAGGTTTAGCCGATTTGTCGTCAAATTTTAAAAAATGAAAGACGTTTACAACTCCCTGTTATGCCGAATTAGAGCGCAGCTCTTGAGGAGGAGGAGAGGAAAGGACGGTTTGCCCCTCCTTTTCATCCGTACCTTCTCCTCCTCTACTCTTCCCGTGCTCCTTGCCTCCTCTCTCCCGCGCGGTGCATTATGGGAAACGTCCCATAATGCAACGCGCGCGTCACCGCGGGACGTTTCCCATAATGCACCACGCAATTCCGCCGACGCGTTACGATTATGCCGACAGCGACTTCGACGCCGCTCAAGCCGGAAACGAGCGCCTAAGAGCTGCGCCCTAAAACTGGGCTACGTAGGACCAGCACTCGCGGCGACAGACATGGCGGCTCATTACAAAAGGAAGCTAATCCGAGCGGTATAAAGAGCGCCCAGGACGAGTGGTAGTTCCAGCTATGGTTATTTGCAGCCTGCGCACCTTACGTCAGCGCGTAGAAAAACCCAGTTGAACAGGTGGCTGCCGGTTCTGGTGGGCTCGGGGTAGTTTCGCCATCGGTGCCCCGTGCTTCGCAGGTGTAACAAGGACCGCCGGATGGACCAGAGTCATCAGAAAAAAATTAGCTGGAACATGTTCACCGGGAAGCTGCCTTCTTCTGGCTCCAAACTTCCTCTGCGCAACTCCCGCTCTTCCCACCTCTCCCACTTGCTCCAGCTCTCCAATACTCTCCAACTTGGTGTGTGATGCTCTCTGTTTTCACTTTTGCAACTTGGAAACTTTCGTTTTGAATGATGTCGTGGTGTGGCAGCACACCGGTTGCAAAGCTATGCAAAGCTTGCACGGCAGCTTTTTTGTTTTTTACTGTGTTTTTGCTGGTTTTATTATGCTGGCCATTGAAGATGCAACGCCTGCAAATACCCTACTTTTGGCGGGGAAACGGCCGAACGGCCCTACAACCCTACAATGTACCAAAAATGCCTAAAATACCCTAAAAGTAGGTTAATTACCCTACGGTTGGCAACACTGCCATACACCACCTTTACGCTTCACTTTTCTTGTTTGATCAATCATGTTGGCAGTCGCTTCCGGCACCAGACCCAATATTTCTTTCTTCAGGATGGCAGAAGCGTGTACAATCACTCGCGTTCCTGGTGGAAACTGCATGCTTTCAGCGCTTCGCGGAACGGGTCAAACCACTCCGTGCAGTGTTAACAACTGTCTTCGCCGGTTTTCACGTCATAAGCGCTTGACAGCTTTCTTCTAATCGAAGAACTCACTTGAGCAAGTTTGTGCTTTAAATACGCTTCGCGCCTTTTTTTATGTTTTTGCGGGGTTTTAATGGGGTTGCCGACGGACTAGCAGCCCACAAGTTTTGACTCACTTCAGCAAGAATTTCGTCAGAGTCCCAGAAAGAAGAGTTTGATGTACTCACGTTGTGGAAAGAAGCAATTTCATTCTTGAGGTATTTGTAGCAATGCTGGCATAAAGGGTCAGATTCGTTCACTTTTCATGGAGCCAGTAGCTTTTTCAACCGCACTTTGTTGAGTGCGGTTGTAAAAGCCGGATGTATACAAGGCCGCTTGCGCAACTGTGAGTTTTAAGCTTATGTATGCATAGTTAGCGAATTTGCAGAGGGGGCCGTTTTGTTTTTGTGAATTGTAAGTTAATTAATGGTATTCCAGCTCAAAGTTTCTTTTCGCGTTAGTTATACTCACCCCTTTTGAAAAAATAATTTGAAAAATATAAAATACATGCCATAATTAACGCTCAAAATGTTTGGTGCTGTGCGGCAAACCCGCTATGACGAAGACGTCGGCTCGCTCCGAGTGATGGTTTGTCGTAGCGTTCCCCGTTTGGAGGTCATATGTTACTCAATGTTTTGCCATCACAAGTTAGTTCAAGTTCATGCTAAGTGCCAAGGGGAGTTTGATAAAAATAAAAGATGGAGTGTTTTTTTTTAAATATCGACGCCCAATCTTGCCACATTTTGAGAAACCAGCTGCATTTCTGCGTTATTAACAGGAAGACAATCAAGGCTGGGAACATTATCGTTATATATTCGTAAAGAATATTTAAAGACGCACATTTTGATATGCTTTGTGAAGTATTATGAAAGATTGTTTATTTGCAAAAGAAAAATTGTGAAAATGTCTCTTAAACTCGTTTTTATGCCACGTTTGATTTTTTTGTTTGTATAGAAATATTTTATTGATATTTATAATCTTTTGTTTACGTGTTTTATATCTTTTGTAAAATGTATTAAAAAAGTTATAGTGACGTGAAAGCTTCGATGAGGAAATGATGACTGTGCAAAGTAGCATCGTAAAATCTTCTCAATTTCGCCGCCTCGAGCCTCTCTGTTTTATATCTCAGCAAAAAAAAAAAAAAAATGTTACGGCGTTCATATTTAGCTTTATGTTCCTCCCACGAACACAACTTTCGTATATATGTTTAACAAAAATATCTAAATTATGACCCGGACCATCATTGCATAGACTGACGGGGAATCAACCTCCAGTATTAAGGGTGGGGCCACTGATTTTGGGGCGGGGCTTAGAGCGGGCCATGACCTCCACCTAAATTCCGTCTAACGGCGTAATTAATGCGCGAGAAAAACTTGTTTTTTCTCGAGGTAAAATTTAGAAAAAATACGCATATCCCAAATACGCTTTAAAACTGTTTTTGTTTTCATTGTAGTGTTTTCATAATGACTATATTTAAACAGTTTAATTCTCTTTTCTTACCAACATTATGGCCATGTTTTGACCTGTAACTAGTGTCAATATTATAATATAAGAACCGTCTCGCGATCCCTGACGGCTGTAAATATACTAAAATTTAGATAGATTAATCTTATTTTAGGTTTTGAGGCTTTGCGCCAAAAAGCAATGGGACAAAAGGTGAGAGGCAGCACATGACGAGGCGTTTGGTCCTCTGGTATCCTTCACTTTTGGTTTTTCTGTTTTTTTTTTTTTTTTCAGGTAAACTACCCGTATGAATCAAAACAAACTTGCCCAACTTGCAGACTTCATTTTTATACTGGGTTTTATCAGATGTAGTGCCACGTCTACTGGATCTCCATTCCAAGTACATTGGTCACCGTCTGCAACGACAAGGCGTTGCACGCTCTCTATACTCCGTCTCACACTACGATGGACTAAAGCCGAATGCTTCAGGCCGCCGGCTCCAATCACGAGCCTGTGAGAAACCACGTGGTATATTTGTTCCGTCGTACGTATCAGTGCGGCAAGACGCGTAATGCGGAGGCGAGTTTTTCTTTTTCGTCTGCTTATCGAGCCGTCGCGGCGTCTCCTTCTGCTTACTACTACTGAAGAATACTGAAGGGATTAAATACCGTCTGGAAGCGATGGGGCGAAGAAACCCCGGGATCAGAACCGGTCGGATAGTGTGTTTGACACGGGGGCGTATATACGGACCGCGTGCGGAAGGGAGATGCGGGTCCGAATACGTTTTACAAACACAAACGTTGGATTTGATTGGATTGTTATGGCTATAAGGTGAAACGACTTTACGTCAGTGTTGCATGCGCGCCGTCCAACTTCTTCAAACAGTTGACATGTTTACGAAATATGGCAAGAATGTTTATGAAACTAAATACCATGTACCTTTATTTTACCAATATAAAATAGCGCGCTATCATAACAGAGAACCATATGCGTTAGGCTATTGCTCTTAGTTGTCTGCGTATCGGAATTTCTCTCGCGCACTCTTTCGCAATGCGGGTGCAAGCATTTCTGAGGCAGTGCTCCGCCCGTCAGCCTTCGGGTCCATCGTAGGGTGAGACGGAGTATAAGGCAGAAACCACTTTTATCGCTTTGCTGGAGAAACACAAAAAAGTGCACCAGATTCAGGACCTTTTTGAACTTGAATGCGCGTTCAGCGTGACGATCAACTTTTTTGACGAAGAAACCAGGCAGCATGTTCATGAGACTTCCGAGACTAAATTGTTGCTCAAGGACATTGAGGGGGTGACTGGACTAGACAATAAACTATAGCATAACCCTCTTTTTTTATTTTACCCTAGGAAAGCAAGTTCAAAGTAATGCCACGAAATTAGCAGATATTGTAAAGGCACATTGCTTTCAAGGAAAGGTAAGTTTAATATGTAATTTAATGCGAACTTAGTCTCGAGTAATTTAAGGAGTTATAACTGTTTGTATTTGTAAGGCCTACAAGTATGGGTATTCTAGCTTTCTTCAAATGGCCATTGTACTGCTGCAATTAACAATATGCGGAGAGCAAGTCGTCTGCTACTTGCGGAAGAGTTGTGATGACGTCAGAACGATGCCGAGCTCTGATTGGCTTTGATCTAAAGGATAGTGGGTAGACCTCAATGCTCTATGCCTTGAGGTCTACCTGCTTTTTTTTTCAATCAGCCAATCAGGGTTCGGCGTTCTGACGTCTTTGCAACCCCTGTGAAAGAAGCAGACCAACTTTAGTTTGCATAGCTTTACTTTTGTTTTGTTATATGAATTTAAAGGCTGCACATCTGAAGCTATGACTCTCATTGAAAATCGCAGTATTGCTAAAAAATGTACAAAATCTCATGCGTGAGACCGCAAGCCTGAACCGAGGCTGAGCCATCAACTTCCCATCCGGCAGAAAGCGCTGTCACACCGGATTCGCGTGGATGCGCCCAGGAGAAATAGGTCACAGCTGCGGTAAACCCTACATGTGCTATAGTCGGAGGCAAAGCCCATGGAGCCAAAGAGGCGTGCGTTACGGCAGTTTACGCACGCGTTACGTGGGTGGCGAGAGTAATGTTTTGCAGCTGCTGTCGGCAGGATGCGACGCAAGGAGAAATTGATAGGCGTCTATTGAACCTTCCCATTCTGCATAGCGCTTTAAAGGGGAACTCCTGCGATTTTTTGAGCAACCCAACTAACTATATTTTCGAAATTGCCGTCCTTCACTCTTTCCGGTATGCTATTTAGTATCGCGAAATTCAGAATAGTTATTGTGAAATCTGCAAATGAAAATGACGCCAAAACGAAGATTCGAATATACCCGCGCTTCTCATTGCCGTGACGTCATGGGTGGGCCGGCTTGCGGTTCGAGCGGGCAGTCTAAAAATGAACTATGCCGAGCATTTGTATCGTGCTGCTGCGCGGGAGCTGGAGCGACTTTTCAAAGCATTCATTTGAGACCCTAAAACTGTTTGTAATCAGTTGGGAACAAGGTCTACAGCCCAAAGAGTGAACCCCTGCCTACCCATGACGTCACTTTTTCACTGTTGCCAGTAGAGCTTTTCACTCTAAAGGACACGATGAGGACCGAAATTGTAAATTCTGTAACTTCGCAAAAAAAGTTATTTTGTCCAAATATTTAGGTTACCAGTTCAGCGATGTTTGTTGGAGTTTTTAGCAAGTTTTTAGGCATATCGGGGACTACTGAAGAAAACGGCGGAGTACACCTTTAACTGGAATTTTGACTTAAGCCATAGCTTTAACAAAAACGTTTTGGTACGATTAATGCAGGACAGTTATCATTTTGTTAGGTTATAGCAAACACAGTTTTAAAACGGGAGAAAAATATGCGATCCTTATTGTGTTCACGTAATCGTTCCTAGGCATTTGTATTTTTCTTTTGAACCTTTAGCACCCTCACGAGCACGACAGTTTTATTATTAATGTTTTCTGCGCAGAAAATACTAACTTGTGTGCGGTAATTTGAGCAACATAATGATGTGTTTCGATTAGAACATTGCCAGGTTTGCCCGAGGATATCCACCATTATAAGAGCCATCAAATTAAAATCTACGAGTTCACTTCATTATCTTCTTAAGGGGGATTCACCCGCTCGACACCCAATGGGCGAATTTCGCTACATAAACAAGAGTCTCAGGAATGCACGAGAGTATTGGTTATTTTTGTGGTTCAATATAAGGAAGTAATGCAGGTCGTATGAAGTCATGAAGGTTGTACACCCCTTGGATTTTCCCCTAAGAGTGCTGGCAGTTATTAAAACAAATGGCCGTTTTGATTGTTTTAAGCGCTTTTGGAGGCAAGTTTGCAATTAAATTTATTTAGATAATAACAGTGACAAAACGAATGGTAGAACGTACTAGCTGTGTTTCCTGTCTTAATTTTAAGACCCTGACAAGAAGCCTCCATGTCTTGGTATTTGCGTACTCGTGCACATAAATTTGATGGGAAAATTATCGCTAGATTTTTTTTTTTTTCATTGGGTTCAACGAAATGGCGACACCAGCACCGAGTGCCCCTTAGGTGCCCCAAGCCAGAACATTTGCTGTTGCAGTCTCCACGAGCTTCCACGGACGTCGGCTCATGGAACGAGTCCTTTGCTTGACACCGCTGAGATCGTTTTGAAGTGTTGTCAGAGAATGGTATCTGTGAATTTTTTGTCTGCTGCAGCAAACAAAATAGCACCAGTAAGAGGTGACGCATGTATGACGTAGTGATGTCATGGCAACGCGCTGTGTCTCGCCGCCGCGCGACGTGCTTTCCCTTTCAATTTAGTGCAACTCCGGCCCATGCCACCACCTACGCAGCCGATCTAGCTGTAGGAACATGCCACGTTACCTCGCGCCCCGCGAGTCCCTTGGACATTTTGAAGGGTCACACATCCTCAGTTTTAGTAGGTCGCTTTTTCGCCCCGATAACGATACCTCCTCTCCCCTCCGGCGGCCTTGGGCATGCATAGTATCGTTATCGGGCGTCGTTATCGGGGCGAAAAAACCGATCTGCTAAAACTCTCTAATAAAGCCCCTTGATGTGTTTGCTTGTCTTCCAAGCGGCATCAAATCAACAAATACGCCAACGCTCCATTCCATGCCTCGTGGGACGCTCAAAAGCACACGGCGTCGCAGCACTAAAATGAGTGGCTAACGAGCGGCCCCTGAAAGAAAACTGCGGTGCGTCTCTCGCTTGTGGTTTCGTGGTACGCGTCTCTCGCGTTCAGCAACAGTGGTTGCGTGTACATCTCAGAAAAGCCAAGCGTGTATTTTATCCAAGAATTTTAGCTGACAGCGGTGATTTGGCTTCCGTGGCTTCTATCGCCCGCTTTTCATCTCGGTCATTTTCTGGCCCATCTTAAATGTGCAAAAATGAAGAAATGCGCTGTGGCGTATCTTAGCGTGAGAGCTCAGGCCATATTGCATTTAGTTACCTACCCGTGCCGAAATTCCATAATTTTCACATTCTGTGTTTCAGTGAACCAAGACGGGCGTTGATGATAATCCCATGACAGCCATGAATGTGGTCATCACACTAAGCTCTTTGGTTGTACGGCGTCGCGTAGCTTAAAAGAAAAGATGACACAAATTCGGCCGAATTAGCGCAATGCATGACTTGCACGTAACGTCCTTGCACCCCGCCCATGTGCATTCTAGTTTTTTTTTTTGCAAATAAATAAAATACATTGTTTACGATGCTCAAGAAACATGCTGAGCTATGGCTCAGCAGCAACACCACCGCAAGGGCAAACGATGCCACGTCAGTGCAGGCCATATAACCACTGCGGCCGTGCCTTCGGCTTCGCCTGCACTTATGATGAAATAGAGCCCTGTGTTTAGAAACGCCAGATTGAGCCGCCATTGCAGGCTTTCTCTTATCTTACCGAGATACCGAGCCATTGAAACGGGCGTTGATGTGACTTCACAAAGGCCCAATGCGGGGAACAAGGACACAGTAAAGATGAAGTGACATAATAGGAATAAGATTAAACAAAAACGGAAGGTATAAGGTATGGCGGCGGGCATGCACATCTACGGTGGTTACCAGCCAACGTAGCGCGGTGGCCGAGGGATGCAAAAGTTAGTGTCAACAGCAAACACATAAAGAAAAAAAAACTTGCAGCTGTTCCACTCTGGTGAAAAAGGAAGACTAACGAGGACATGTACTATGGTGGGAATGAAGTAATCGCCGGCCGCAAGGCGGCAAGCCAGGGTGAAAAAGCTGGAAAGGTTGCCGCCATCAATGAGTGACGGCGGCAACAAGACAACTGGCAAACCGGTTGTCTTGTTGACCGGAGTGTTGTGTCGACATTTATTTGCTGGTGGACACGATCCTGGGGAAACTAGCCCTTAAACGCTCCGCTGTAAAAATAGGCCACTGAATAGCCGAGATGTATCACGCGGACACTACAAGCCATCCGAGTCAATCTAGCACTGAGAGGATGTGACTGTCTGAGTTTGTCTTGCGATTCCAGGAGCTCTAGGTCACGTGGTGCTGGATCGGCTGTGATAGTTGCTCTGAAATAGCTCGCGGCATCGGCCGCGGTCTTATACCCCTGAAAGTGGAATAAATGCGCGCAGCAGCGCTACACTCTCAGAATAAAGGGTGTATTCTTACACCCTCTGTCTCATATAAGACACCCCGGAATTTTAGTTCAATGTACAGCACACTCACGTCGAACCGACGGTACCAAGTTTCACGACAGGTTTGATAGCCGTGTGGTACAACTTATTAAAATAGTTATTGCACGGGTTACTGACTACAAAAAAAAAAACGGTTTTTTTTTTTGGCCTTACTACTAAACCTCAGTGTTTTCTTTTCGTGGTCCTTAATACGTACGTTAGATATTGGATAAGTTATATCGCACCGTTAACAAGCCCCTCGTAAAATTTTTGGGCCATCTGCTCGACTATAGTACGCTGTACGTCGAACTAAAATTTTGGGGTGCATTATATGGAACAAAATGGTGTAAGGTGATACCCTTTTTTTAGAGTGTAACAAGGCATTGCGCGTTGTCATGGCATCACTTCGTACTACATGCATCGTCTCAAAACCATTTTCTAGACGCCGATAAAATCACGCAGTTCTCAGGCAAATTCGTTGAGCAAAGCCGATCTCGGCCGCATCCGGTGACAAGTTAACTTCACGTGCCACGCGCCGTTTGCTTGACACCACTTTCTGTGGCTGTGAAGCATATATAGAAGAGAGTTTTAGGGAACCGTTTTTTCACATCCGATACGGTACGGTGGTCTCTCCGTTACGAACTGCGCATGCGCTCCCGCATAAGACTCGCACATGCGCAGAGCGTAACGGAGGGCCCAGCGTACCGTATCTGATGCAAGAAAACGGTCCCCTAACAATCTATAATAAAAAACGTCGGTTGTGTGTATGTTTATGCAGCCTAGAACTTCTTCTGCCTCAACCGGTGACGAGTCGTCCAGCTGTAGATGGGAAATTTAGCCAGGGCAGTAGAACCCCTAGCACGGGGTCTTTAACGTGCATCACGCAGTAGTGATGCACTCTAATAAAAAAGAGTATCACCTTACACCCTTTTGTCCCATATAATACACCCCAAAACTTCAGTTCGACGTACAGCGCACTGACGTCGAACTGACGGTGTAACTTTCACGAGAGGCTTGATAGATGTGTGGTACAACTTACTAAAATAGCTAATGTAAGTTTGACTGACTACAAAAAAAAAAAAAAAAAAAAAAAAATCAGGGTTTTCTTGGTCTTACAGCAAAACATCAGTGTTTTATTTCTGCGGTCTTTGATACGTTCTTTAGCTGTTTATTAAGTTATATCGCACCATTATCAAGCCGCCTGTAAAGTTTGGGGCCGTCTGTTCGACTATAGTGCGCTGTACGTCAATCTGAAGTTTGGGGGTGCGTTATATGTGACAAAAGGGTGTAATGTGATACCCTTTTTTTTAGAGAGTGTGCACGACCGCACGCCGGTAGAATGTTCATCCAGATCGAAACGGGCAGGGGTGGGAATTCGACACAGGATCCTGGGTTCTGCAGCGCGAGCTTTCGCTCCACGTGCTCTGAGCTGGTGTGCGCTAGCCCACTCGGCCAAAGCGTTTCGCGTCCGAGCACTTGGGCAACTTGAGCGCGGCTCAAATTTGTACACGTGCACTCTTCACGTTTCTGAAATGACATGACAAGCAATCTGGATGGCAACACTGGGTTACTCTGCTCGGATAGCTTGCTGCCGTTGGGAGGATCGGTGGCCGAGTGGGCTAGCGCACACCAGCTTGGAGCACGTGGAGCGAAAGCTCGCGCTGCAGAACCCAGAGATCCTGGGTTCAATCCCCACCCCTGCCCGTTTCGATCTGGATAAGAATCGTACCGGCGTGCGGTCGTTTATCACTACTGCGTGGTGCACATTAAAGACCCCAGGCTGGCAGTCGTACTGCACTGGTTAAATTGCTCATCTACAGCGGGTAACAATGTCGCCATGTTCTGCCAGACTAACCTCCTGCTGTATAACAACTAACGACTTATTTGACCTTTTTGGCTGCCATTGCTCGCCGCGTCTGTCTTGAAAGTGAAAGAGAGGCGCGCGGCGTTGAGGCTTTGCGCGTTCTCATGGCATCACTACGATGTTTCATCGTCTTAAGCTATGTTTACACTCCAACGTAACGTCGACGGGCGTGGCGTAGCGCAGCGCGCATAGATACTGATTGGCCGGAGATATCGAGTTTCTGGTTGCCGGCCAACGAAAGGCGCGCGTTCTACGCTACGCTACTACCACTGCGCTCAACATCGGAGTATAAGCAGCCCTTTAGAGAAGCCTGTGTACAACTTCGTCTTCTCCAACGGTACGTCATCACACTGAGTATAGAGGAGGCTATGTAAATGCCTCAAAATGGAGATCTTTTTTTGGTGTTGCCGTTTTCCTCTCGAGCTCAAATTCCACCGCGATCAACGTTAACCGGAGCAAGCTCGGTGGTGGTCACGAGATCTAGCAGTGCTGCAGTCGAGCCTTGCATTCGGAATGTCTAGCCCGCCAAGTTTGAATAGCAATACTTGAGCTTGGGCGAGTTGTTGATTCATACTATCACTTGACAGCGCTAGGAAACAGACGCACACAAAAATAAATTTCAAACACTCAAAGAAAGAACACTCACAATGCGCTGACTCTGATCTCTGTGGTGTATTACACTTCATCTTCATGATATTTTTTTTGCTATTATACACATGGAAGTAAAAAAAAAGGAAGAAAAGAAAAGGAAGCTCTCAACGCCGCGGTAAACTCCGTTTCACCTGCTTAGGCTCCAGAAAATCAAACCGGGACGGCAGATCCTTAAAGATCTATGGGTACTGTAAAGAAAACTACCCGGTGTTTACGGAACCTCCCCCACCCTGGGAAGACGAAATAGTGGTTGACACTGGACCCACTCCACAAAATCAAGGAAAGAATGAAGTGAAGAGAAGAAATCACACTGCAAGTAAACACCTAGACGAGGTGTTAGCACTTCTCGAAGACGACGAGAACGATTTTTATATACACGGACGCAACAAAAGACGAAAGCGGCACAGCCATCGCATACTACCGTGCCAACACCCATGAACGCTTCGCCGCTACTCTATGCAGCGAAACCAACGTCGAGGAAGCTGAACTTCAAGCTATTGAGAAGGCCATCGTAGAATTGAAAGACGTCAAACTAAAACGTAGACTTTATATCTACACAGACTGCAAAGAAGCAGTTCAAGAATGCTGCAAACACGACAGTCGCAGCAAGACCGTCCGAACAATCAAGACGACGGCCAAACAACTTCGAATTGAAGGATATGACATTAAAATTCGATGGATCCCTGGTCACCAAAGTATCCAAGGGAACGACGAGGCGCATGCAGCCGCACGGGAACAGCTACAGGCATCCCTGCCCGGCCGAGGCTCAACTCGCCCCGTCGACAGAAAGGACACAATAGAAGAGACCGATCCGGCTGAACTTAAAGCACAAGAACGTGAAGAGAGAAGAAGACGTCTCAACGAACAACTCCAACAAGACGAACACCCACTCCCCTCGTCGTCGTACAGCCGATGGGAGAGGGTGTGCCTGCGAAGACTCCGCACAGGAACGGCCATGACCCCAGCCAGAATAAACAAGTTTAAAAGGAAAGACAACGAAGAAGACCCACAAGCCGGATTATGCGAAGAATGCCTTGTGCCCGCGGATACACAGCATATATTCTTGGATTGTCCAAGTAGTGCAGAAGAAAGAAAGAATGCTTTGGAGTCGCTCTCCCAGCCTGTGAGACCAAGCTGCCTGCAAGAATGGATCCTCCTTGTCGGCTGCCCCGAACACCGGAAGGCAATATTAGATTTCCTGATCGACTACATAGAGTCGGCAGGGCTTGTAAATTGTATATAACTCCCTTCACCTTCCTCCCCTTCCTCCTGTCACCAATGTCTAGCTTCAAGGGCGACAGGCATCCCCCACCCTCAGTTCCACAAATAAAACATTTTCTCAACTCAACCTTATGTTGTAGCACAGCGAAGGCTAGAAGCGCGAGCTCGTAGCGTTGGCAGCTGCCCTTGATGCACGAGAGCTTGTGCCGCCGAGATCTGCCCTAGAGCAAGGAGCTCGCGCCTGTAGCCTTTCCTGCGGTACATCATAAGGTGAAACAGAGTATAGTAGACGACGCGCGAGACAGAGAAGCAAGATCCGACTGCAGCGCCGCTAGTTCTCATGACCGCGACCTGGGCCACTCGCCTCTGCAGGCGGGAATAGGGAGCGGCGAAACTGAGCTTGCTCCAGTAACATTGATCGCGGATGCCTGGTTGTTCGGGGATCGGTAGTATGTGTAGAGAAAGCTCGCGCTGTAAAGCCCCCTTATCGTGGATTCAATCCCCCGCCCCTGCCCGTTTCAATCTGGATGGGCATCGCACCGGCGCTCTGTCATGTATCACTGCACTGGCTTTCATCTCCAACGAAGACACCAGACACCCTCGGGGTTGACTAACTTCCCGGTGTCTAAACATACACACAACAAAATTACAATTGATGGCTTGGTCGGCGCTGTTTGAACGTTGCAAAAAAGAATAACTCACGTGCCCATTAGTGACTGCCCCAAAGTTCCACAACTGTCGCGAAGCTGCGACAAACCTGCGTTCAACTTCAACCCTCCTTCGTGATGCGTCACTGTACATTACCAGTGCCCCACATTGTACCGCACTGTATTATCATTGCCACACCCTATATGGGCCTCTCAGGCATTCATTGTACGGGCTGCATGCCTCTCTGTGACGTCTGCGCCAGAGCCTTTTATAAAAGGCTCTGGTCTGCGCTTACCCGCACAAATAAACACATATATACCTACAAACGAATATTTTGGTTTTATGCGTTACATCAGTGAAAGCGATCGTGTTCCTTGGTGACACGAGGAAAATATCGATGCTTGCAAGTGCGGCCGAAACCAGATTCTGACGAAGAGTAAGAATTAATGCCATGCATATTAGGGTGTTAAAATGCCCATGCACACTGTTGTATTTTAGTGCCTTTGACTGCAGCTGCGCAAAGAAACGGAAGCGAGTCACCGGCACATCTATGCTTCGTATAAAGCGTGAAATACACTTCAAAGTGTAGCTTCACACGCGACATACGAAGCTGGGATGTCCTGGTTTTTCGCAGCCACAACGCAGTCAAACAAACTTAAACACTGTCAAACGCAACTATTTATGGGCCTTTAAAAGAGCGTTACCGCTGCCTACCATGGCCACGGTGTACTGCTCCTGGTAGAGGTTCTACCAACGTGTACCACTCCACCTGGGAATACGCCCCCGGTGAAGGTATCACCCCCATTCTTTTTTCCATCTTTTCCTCGTGTCAGGCGGACCTATCCGGCACAGAGCTCGATGACCAGCAGCGACTGGTTGAGCGAGCTCGCCGAATCTGGGCGGCCAACGGACTAAGGGCACCGACCAAGAACCGCAAGGTCATTTTCCTTTTCGATTATAAAAGTTGATGATGATGATGATGACAGAGCATGATTTCGAAGTAGCAGCGCGAGCTCCCGGTTGTGTATACCATTGTGCGTATACCGTTATATATACCGTTGTGTATACCGTTGTATATACCATTGTGTACCACACCGTTGTATATACCGCATACCATACATTGTATACACCTTATACCGTTGTATATACCGTTGTGTATACCGTTGTATACCATACACCGTTGTGTGTATGTTTATACAGCCTAGAACTTGGTCTGCCTCAACAGGCGACGAGTCTCACAGCCTTAGATGAGCAATTTAACAAGTGCAGGACAACCGCTAGCCTGGAATCTTTAACGGTGCACCACGCAGTAGTGATACACGACCGTACGCCGGTACGATGCTCATCCAGATCGAAACGGGCAGGGGTGGGGATATAACCCCCTCCCGGTTGTACTGCCGCTCTGGGCAATTGCGGCATTGCTATGCGCTACCAGGATCCACTTGAAGTAATACGCAAAGCATAATATAAAAATCTAGTGTACAAATCAAGAAGTTAAATAAACTGCAACAGCGGATGTACCTTTTTCAACATTCATGTAACGTTTACAGGCTGGCATTTGGTTCAAAGTGAATGGCTGAGTAGCCTCGAAAGTGCATGACTGAAGCTTCGTGCTGCCCCCCCCCCCCCCCCCCAACCCGAACATTCGCCGTACCTCCCCCCGCAGGTCCCGCACAATAATTTTGTGTCCGGACACCCCCCTCTCAAAATTTTGTGTCCGGACACCCCCCCCCAGGACACTCGCCGTACCACCACACATCCCCCTTTACCCCCAGGATATTTCGTGTCCAGGCACCTAACCCTCTCTCCCTCCGAGGATCTGTCATTTCCGAATACCCCTCCCCCCTGATCTTTCGTGTCCGGATACCCCTCTCCCATGATCTTTCGCGTCCGGGTACCCCCCCCCCCCCCTCCCTCACTCCCACCCTCGCGTATTAATCCACGAACGGTACGTGTGCCCACAAAAGTGCTTTGCACTTTACCATACATTTTAGAGCGCAGCTCTTAGGCGCCCGTTTCCGGCTTGAGCGACGTCGGCGTCGCCGTCGGCGTCGGCGTAACCAAGGTCACGCGGCCCCCCAAGGTCATCCCAAGGTCACGTGACCCCCAAGGTCACGTGACCCCCGAGGTCACGTGACCCCTCCCAAGGTCACCTCAAGGTCGCGTGACCCCCAAGGTGATCCCCACGTGACTGAGGGGGGGTCACGTGACCCCTCAGGTCACGTGACCCCCCCGGGTCACGTGACCTCGGGGGAGGAGGGGGAGGGGGGGGTCACGTGACCTGCGGGGAGGAGGGGGAGGGGGCGTCACGTGACCTCGGGGGAGGAGGGGAGAGGGGGTCACGTGACCTGGGGGAGGAGGGGGAGGGGGGGTCACGTGGCGCCCCAGATCACGTGACCCCCTCCCCCTCCTCCCCCCAGGTCACGTGACCTCGGGGGAGGAGGAGGAGGAGTCTACCCTCCCCTGATTACCCTTCCTTCCTCCTCCTCAAGAGCTGCGCTCCAATTCGGCGTTACAGAGAGTTGTAAACGGCTTTCACTTTTTTATCTTATTTTTTAGAGAGGTTCTTTGGCCTTGTCCGCTCCTCAAAAGGGGATAAAAACCATCCAACCGTCACACAGTTCCGCCGTATCTACAGACTGTTGTCTTTGCACACAACAATTAGAACTGCCATCAAAGGCAACTGCCCTGGCACGAGCGACTCAGTTCTCGTTTCGTTTCAGGAGGGCTTGGGTGAGAAAGTTGAGGCTGTAGCTGATCTAAAATCGGCCGTTGAGTCAAAGCTGTCTGAGAGGTTCCAGCACGTTAGCTTGCCCTATGAAAAACAGAATGAGTATGATTATCAGAAACCAGACGTTCAGGACATGCTTATTTCTTCCCTCTGTTTATATGTTCACAAGAAGATGGAGAAAGCTATTCAATGTAGGGAAGGGAATGCCACCAGTCTCTCACAGCCTCTCCTGACACCTTGCACACATGCCTGCCGAGAGTCATCTGACAACGATGAGGTATTTTAAAGAAGGTTGCTCACGCCAGCCATCGCGCAGGTTTTTCTGCGCGGTGAAAGGGATAGAAGGAACTGTTGAACATGCACTCTACAGTACCCCCCATATTTGGCGACATTTTCTGGCATGTGTTAGAAAAGCTGGAGGCATCACCACTCTCTCTTTCAGGGTTTGCCACTCATCGTCAGGAGGTGACAGCCATGGTGGAGAAGTTCTACATTCTGATGAGAATGTACTTCTTTTGCAAAAACGAAAAATCGTTAAATGGAACACGCTGAAAACGTCCGGAGTACGCGAAAAAAAGAAAAGTTGGTTTGACGTTTTTTCTTACTGTTCGCTTGCTGTGAAGCCTAGAGCTTCTAGAAGGTATGAAAAGTTTGTAAATACTTGAGTAATAAACACATGTTTCACTTTTGTTATAAAAAAGTGCTTGTTCCGTTCATCGCCTTCCTGTGTAATATTGGACACAGGAGAATATAAGAGCTAGCCCAGGCACCTACGTCTTGATTATATCAATGCAAAGGTCATGCAACACAAAGTTATAAACGCTTACGGCGCCTATAGTGTTCATTCACTTGCGGAGCTAGCGCCCACAAACATGGCTGCAATACTATAAAGCCCCACTTAGTCGCGTGTTGTGTTAAGGTACAGAGAGCTAAACCAGACACAGCACTCGGATAAACCACATTTTATTTTGATAGCCATGCTTGTGCATTGGCATTCAAAATTAAGAGAAACATGACGCGGGGCGGTCGAAACAGAAGAAAAAAAATAGGGTTATTCATGGCATAGCCAAAGCAGAGGGCGTGAACGAATGATCAAGGTTTCCTTTCCACTTTGTAGCTCGGAAAAGCGGAGCGTCAGCCTATAGTTTTATGGGGCGCAAGGCGCCAAGCTCCATTGCGGTGGTAGCAGACGACGCGCGAGACAGGGAAGATCCGACTACAGCGCCGCTAGTTCTCGTGACCGCCGCCTGGGCCACTCGAATCCGCAGGCGAGAATAGGAAGCTGCGAAATTGAGCTTGCTCCAGTAACGTTGGTTGAATCCCCCTTAAAGCGCTTTCGAACTCACCGGACCCTGTGGTTTTGGTCAGTGAAGCTCTTGGAATATAAATTTGCGAATCTCCACAATGGGTCATGTCAAAAGGTGGCTTGAGCTAGTCGGAAAAAGTACGTGTTGCTGTTCGGCCTTATTCCTTTATACATAAAGTGTCTTCCGTTACGCAAAGCCCCTATAGTGTTTTTTATCTTCATATTTGTCTACCTCACATTTTGCCATTCTAAGTGAATTACCAACTTACTCAAGTTACCATTTCATAGAAACATATATGTTTAACTTGAAATATGCACCTGACTAATGCATATGTCCATAATTAAGGATCTATAATCGTTTTTGCATGTTATTGTTCATAAAAGTTACAAATGCTTATATCAAGAATTACGGCTCTAAGCTTAACTGGTGTTTTGTCATATTGCACACCCTTGAAATGAGCTTTATGAACTACACAATTGAAATCCTACTTATCGGGCTATTTTTTTATAATACTGAAGGACCTTAAGTACCTTCAATGTACCTTCAATGTGCTTGCAAAACACATTTCTTGGTCAAAGTCATAGTCACCGGAGGCATTGAAATATAAAGTAACGACCACTCCACAACACTTTCTTCAATGTGGTCTTTTGCGTTACAGCTATCGTTCAATGCCTTAATTAATTTAGATTTTCACAGCCCTGGCTAGATGTGTTTCTAAGCATTCTTTGGTTGATTTCTACTGTGAGCAGGCATCCTTGCACAGGATACAGCTCATATAAATTCAATACAGTTCCCATTATGAAAAAGGTCCATTCAGGCTAAGCCATTGAGATCGTGCATAGCAAAGCTTGTTGAGTCTCAAAAAATAGCATATATATGTTTGCAAGTGCATCAAATATCAGGAACACCTAAGCACAGTGAGGTCACTTAGCAGAACCTGAATGCAATTACTGTCAGTGCTGTATCTAGATTTAGACTTGCAGGACCCTAATGTCTTAATTTTCAGTAAATGTTACATGATCTGGTTTCTCAGGCATCTTCCTTGTTTGCAACATGTCAGAATTACAACATGTTTATGTGTAAATAATCTTAAATAATATAAACGATCACGTTTCTTTTTTTGTTATCACGGGACGACGACCATTTCGTGGTAGTCCTCAGTGGTTCAGTGCCGTCTAGAGGCAAGTTTAGTCACCAGATATAAAACTTTGTTTTAATAGCACCATTCAAGACCTCAGATTTATTGATTATTTCATTCACTTATTTATTTCAGATACTCTCAAGGTAAGTACAGTCAGAGGCAATTTGACCTGCGTCAACGTGAACGCTGGCGGAGCAGGCAAAATGCCGCATGGGGCGCAGCGGTCGCCGAGGCGTTCTGGGAACGAGACTCGGCAGACTGGTCCACTCTGTAGAAGCGGGGGGAGGGGGGGGGAGGGAATTAAGACGGAAAAGGGGCATGAAGGAGAGCCGGCTATGCGGTGCGGCATTTCGAAGCGGTTAGCAAAATACGCCGACTTATATTTTTTAAGTATTTTTATTGTTCCCTTGGCAAGGCTATCTCGGTTTGCTTCCGTTCTGGCGCTCATATCTTAGAAGAGTTTGTAAAGCCGTCTGGCATTACTATCAGTTCTTTCGCACGTAATGATTCCAACTTGATCTCAGTTTACGGTTCGCGGTTCAGTCTAACAAATATATAACTAAAAGTAAACGTATACCTTTTCCTCACATATTTGTGAAAATGTTATGCCACATTTACCGGCCACAAGTTCATTGTTTTGTTTCAGAAATATAAAAAAAAAAAAATTTGCAAACACATGAAAAGTAAGCGTCAAATTCCTGTCAAGTGCTGGCCGATGGGTTTATCAAAAGTTGTCGCGAAGACTGCTTAAGTTTCTTAGTTTTCATTCAGGTGTTGGAAGCATGGGATAACGCAGGAAAAATATTGTGCAAAAACGAGCTTATCTGATATGATAGAAGGCTATTCTAGCGCGAGGGGCATTTGTTTTGACTCGACCTCCCCCGGCAGCGAAACGTGGACTGCTCCCGTAGCCTCTTCCCCAGCGCGAAAAAGCGAACGCAGCGCTGCATACGGCAATTGTTCCCCGTGGCCACTCGCTCCGTTGTCGCAGGTCAAATTGCCTCTGACTGTACATTGAATAGGGTAGAGAGCTAGAAAGCAAATATAAAGTGCACATATTAGCAATATGCGCACATTATGTGCAATTAAACAGCATGTTTAAACAAAACCATATCAGTGATGTTAGCAACCGCGGTAAGAAGGTGGTTTCAGTTAATCGATGTTTGAGGCATAAAGGAAAACTGAAATAACTAAGTTCAAAAATTTGGAATACCAACCTAATGGCTCATCACAGAAATAATAAAACAAACTCAGGACGAAGGGCCGCGCCTAGTCTATTGCTTCCAGGCATCCCGTGCTTGTCCGTGGCCCGCCGCCTGGCTCTCCCCTACAGGTGTCTCCGGTTACATCCACCGTTATTTTGGCTCAGTGGATCGTGTTCCGTATGCGTGGCGGGCACGCACATTACATGGCACTCCCTTTCTCTCCTTTTCCTTGACGGCCCTGAATTGCAGCGGGTGCTTTCAGGCTCGCTTATGTCGTTGCTAATTGAAAGAAACGTTCATCGTCCTTCGTCTCCAGTTTGTTTTATTCTTTATGTGGTCAGTTAGTTTTACCAATACGCTCTTTAGTTAATATCAAAATTATGGCCATGAGCAATGCCATCAGATATGTAGAAAGGGGAAGCGATCAGTTTATGATGAGGGGTAACATTTTGATAAAATTATTTATAAAAAAAAACACAAACGATAAATTTTTGGTGGTGAATTATTCACAGCAGAGTCTAGACCTAGTGTTTTTCATGCTAGAAACGCGTGCAGTGCGATGATAATTTGTCCATATATAACGAGCTGAGCGGTTTTGAATGGACTCTCAATAAAAGCAATTAGTAATGAGTGAGCGGGGTTCCACACACAATCTGAGGACGATGACCATCCCGTGGTTATACGGTGGTGCTAGCTGTCATTGAGACGCTAACGATTCTTGAGTTCAACCATAGCCTTTTTTATAAAGGATAATGGAGGCTATCTATGGTTCAACCACGACCGAGTTCAGCTGAGCTGCCTTCCTCAGTTAACCGATGAGAGCTCGCCTACATGGAGCAAAAAATGGCGGCGCCCACTGCATCGCCTCCCATTGCCAGCACCAGCGAAGCGCTTACTTTTGCGGAAGATTGGGGGAGGTTTCTAGAAAGTATCATAGCAGCAAATAGTGTCCGAAGAGGTGTGATTCGGGGCCAGAGTTGCCACTAGAACGATCAGGGCACGTCGCGGAAGCCAAAGCTCGGTTAGGGCGGCCATTGTGATGTCGATGCCAATAAGGCATTCGTTATGTCTCTCTTGCTTGAATAGACCATTCTCACCAGTCCGTTTGACTATGCTACCGCTTATTGATTGAAAACACGTTTATTGACCTCATATTGCGTGGAGCGCGCTGCGGAGGTCAGTTAGAAGGCGAATAAGGGATTAGGCGAGCGGGGACCAAAGAAGAGGAGAGGAAGAGGAGGGCGACACTTCATGGCTTCACGGCCTCCGTCGACGAGGGAGGGGGAGGCCGTATCCTCTTGGCTGTAGCCGGAAGGAGCCGGTCCCCCACTGGAGGCGCAGTTGGATCTCTTATGAAGGTGAGTAGTGCCTGCCAGAGCTCCAAAGCATGCTTGGGGGATATGGTGGTGTCTGGTATGCCCAGGCGTTCAGGGATCCGGGTACTGGGGCGTTTGTGATGAGGTCCAAAGCCCGTTGTCGTGGATATCATACAAAGGGCAAGACCACATGAGATGGACCAGGGCTGCCTTAGAGTTGTAGTTCTTGCAGATGCCAGAGGCTGTGGAAGACCCCGCGCCGTCGTTCCCGCGAAACCGCTGTAAGAGATGCGGTGTCAGTAGGGTCTTTGTCTAAATTTGGCGAATCATGACGGCTTCCCTACGAGAAAAATGTTGGGAGGGAATCCTAGGGATGGATAGCGGGTTAGCGGCCATGGAGAGGTAGGCGGTTCGCTGGGCTTTGGTAGAGCGCAAGTCGTGCCAAGGGTTGGCAATTTCCTAGGAGGGGTTGCCTAGAGATGAGGAAGAGGAGGGTCCCTTGGCCAGCGCGGAATGGAGGTGTGCGCGCGATAGTCTGCTACCGCTGCCGCAATGCTTCGAGGGAACTTTAGTCTTTCTGCACGTGCGAAAATCCCGCTAGAATTCTACGGGTATGGAGCACGTGCCGTTTCGTGCCGTCTCGTCCTCCATACGCCGGCACCTTTCCATTTCACCCTCGTTTTTGCTTGGCGATAAACCTCTAGTCCCTCTCAGCAGTGTTTTAAAATTTTTAAACAAACTGGATATTTATGTTAAATGTAGCTTTGTAGACTCAAAGTAAATTTTCTTATAGTATGCTTCAAATTCGTTTAACTTGGCGCATGCCTCGTTGCTGCTGCGCCAATAAACTCCTAATCATCATAACCTGTGATTTAAGATACAGCTTCATATAACTGACAACCATAATTTGAAGCACCAAGATGGGTAAGTGGTATTCCCCTGAAGCGTAGCTTATTTAGTGGGTTTAATATAGCCCGATCGCACCGGCACAGAAAGAGAACGAAACGCATGACCTCGCGCTCTTGGCGCTGCTTCAGTGCCTTCATCAGCCCGAAGCGTTTGCTGCGCTCTGATCTGTGGTAAAGCGAAACAAATATTGAGATCTTAGGTTTTTTCAAACCAAACCAGCGAAGGTCATCTGGCACAAACCTGCCAAAGAAAAAAAAGAGAAAAGAAATTGCGGAGAATTTTTTTTTTTTTTAATAAATTGGCGATTTGTTTCTGTGCAACTCAAATCTCGGATTGGCCTCTGTCGGATTGTGAGCACGTCAATCGGTATTCAAACCCGACAAATAGGAATTCATAGGTGAGCGCGTTGGCTCAAGGCAACTGAGACGTTTCAATGTGTGTTTGTTTTTATATTTGCCACTTAAAAGCCACTGAGATTGTTGCAAAACAAATATAGTCCGACCATTCCCAACAAGCATACGTCGAATGCAAAAATTATTTCTGCAATTGATGAAAACATTCAATTGTTTTTGCATATGTGGCGGAATCTAAACTGGTGGAGTCGCTTTCACGGCGCCCATTTCATTTACATAGAGTCAGGCATGTGTACGGACTCACATTAGAACGCGCGCAAATCAACAAAAGAACACCCGCAGCTTCGCGCTGGTTGTTCAAGCAATTCTCTGGCTTGCTGGATTCTGCCCCCAGTTGTCGAGGAGACCAGACGTGCTCTTGTGAACTGTTACCTGAGGCCTAATTATTGTTCCAATTCGAAGGGGTCTTTGCACCCCAGCGCAGTCCCTCTCGATATCGACGACCAACAAGGACGTCACAGATAACCAGCCGAGAAGCCAATAGACCCTTGGAGGTCCCCGAAAAGGGAATTTGAAGGGTCCAAAGATCAGCACCGGTACCGTAGCGGCTAGGCCTAAACATACCGACGCTCTCGTCCCGGCAACTCAGACAAGAATGGACAGCCAGGCGACCTCGGCCGCATCTTTGGGAAACTTCGAAGAGGCGTTCGAAACATCTCTTCAACGGAGTCCAACCATTTACAATGCACTTGATGGAAAAGGCCAACACCATCTCAGACAGGACTGACTCAGAGGAGGTTGCCAAGACCATCCAGAAGATCCGAGAGGTTGTTAGAGAGCAACAAACGATACCCGTGCAAGTATTCGGGCATATGAAGTCGCTTGCTGCAAGGGAGTTATTTATGACATCCACGCTTTAAAAGATGATCCGCAGGACGAGAACCTGAACCTCGAAATGGACTCTGATAAGATTCCTGCGGTAGCAGCCCGGCGCCTTGGCAAGACCACCACGGCGATGCTCAACTTCGACCGCGACAAGATACCATGATCCGTGTTTTATGGTAGACGGCGTATGCGAGTATATCCATACAAGCCGAAGGCAGTTACATGCACCAACTGCCATCACCTGGGCCACCAGCCGGACATCGACCCCAATGCTACGTTTTGTGCCACCTGCGGCAACACACATGACAACATTCTCCAAGTCGTAGGTTGCCCAAGCCCCGGCGCCCTGCTTCGTCAAAGGCGCCGAAAGGCAAGCAACATAGGCACCGACCGAAACTGCTCGACATGGTTGGAGACAAACAAGCAAATCCGGGAAGAGGTAAAAAAAAACACAAAGAACTGAATAAGGCACAGCAACAACGACAGGATGCGGCGTGGGAAGTCAAAGCCCCACTTCCACCCAACGCCGCCACGTGGGCCAACATGGTCACGCGCGGCCGCGAGCCACCGACACCGCCCGCGGCGCCTGCCACAACACAGTCTGCAGAGGTGCAAGAGCCCAGGAACACATGCGCTTCCCTCAAGGCTGAGCTGGATAGGCTCAATAACATGGTTCAAGCCCAACAAGAAAAAAACAATCAGTATAAGGCGACGTTTTCATAAATGAGAACTTTCTTTATACTAGTCCATTCATCACCACACCAACATGATTCGGGTCCTACAGTGGAACTGCATTGGGGTCAGTAGGCGGGTGGCTGAACTTCAAGAAAATTCTACGAAAAACCGAAGAGCAGCCTGACGTAATCCCGCTGCAGGAAACCAACAGGCGCACCATCAATGTTTACGAATTAAATGTATATTCATGTCCGTCCATCACTTCCCTTCGCCCCAGCCAGAGAGACGACCCTCCGGGGAAGTCCCTCGTGCACGTGCGGTCGGATTGGGCTGAGCAGCACCAAATCGATTTGGGCAGTTATTGCACCGAGAGACAAGAAGTTGTCGCAGTCCGCGTGAGGGTCCTCAGAGCGTGATAGTTGTTTTTACTTCTTCCTACTAAAGACCCACCCAAAGTAACAAGCGAAAAATTGGATCACGGGTGGATCGGGCACTTGCACGATCTCTACCCAAGGGACAAGAAGCTCTCTGAGGGCGAATTTAACATGCAGCACCATCTGGGGGGCTTTGATCATAACACCCACTGCGCAGAGAGCTTCATTGGGGAAATGCAAGCTTATCGCATACAGCTGGTAAACAGCCTGGAATCAAGACGAGGATTGGGGACGCCCGGAGCAAAGACACAGCCCCGGACCTGACTTGAACCTCCAATCCGCACAGCCAATATCACAACTGGAAGTGTGTCCGACACTCCTGGGAAAGCGACCACTGCCCGATTTACTTCGAGTTCTCTCCAACAAGGTATGTCAAGACAGGCAGGAAACGAATAGCCCGCACTATAAGCTGGGACTTGTTTCGTCAAGAGCTAGAGCAAAGAGACTTCTCCGCGGCGGCATCCTTCGAGGGATTCCTGCATTCAGCGCTGAAAGAGGCAACCACCGAAACTACTCGCGTCGAGGAGGACGCGCCGACACCGGATATCCACCTTCTGGGCCTGTGGGCAAAGCGGTTCCAAGCCGTACAACGGTACTGCAACGGCCCCAGGACACCGCACGCTCGGCGTGCGATTACCCGTGCCACGGTGGAACCCAAGATCTGTGCCGCTGGCTGGATTTTAGTGCCTCTCTCTCAGAGAAGGCATCTGTAAAAATGCTTTGGGCAGTCAGCCGAACGCTTCTGGGGAAGGGGAAGAAGAAGGGAGGCACTTCGGCGATGGCCCTCAAGATGAGCAAGACCGACGAGCAGCTCGCCAGCATGGCAGTGGACCTTTTTTTTTCCCAGTCAGACAGCGCGAGCGACAATCCATCACCGTACGATATAGAGATTCTGGCCCCGGACGACGGCCTGGACTGGCCATTTACGCTGGGGGAGCTCGAGTGGGCCCTCCACAAGGGTAAGTTTAGCACTGCACCGGACCGGATCGGGTGACAATGACTATGCTGAAGAATCTTCCAGGGACCACCAAACTTCAGTTACTTGAGCTGGGGAACAATGTGTGGGTCACAGGTATGCTTCCCGAGCATTCGAAACACACTCCAAGAAAAAGGATGGCCTCAAGGGACTAACGGCAGCACTTGGTCCTCTGAACTCCCAGTTGCTCCCCGAAAGGAACATCTGGTTCAAGCAAGGTACCGTGCGCCAAAGCTGGGGACTAACCGATAGGCGTGCGCGAGCAAAAGCATCCATTAGTCCCCCTTAGGCAGGGAGCATCTGTATGGTTTAGTCCCCGAAGGCAAACGGAATGTTCGCCAGGAGGACGGATGCTATTTCGCTTGTCTTGGGGATGGGCGAGGACTCAGCCCAGCACGGCTGAAAGTATTGACAAAACGCGGACGAAACTGGCGAATTTGTTTAATGTGCCACGAACGTTAAGACATTACATGCTAGAGTTTGACGCGTTGTGCGAATGCGAGTTAACGAACGTGTTGAGTCGACTTCCCCCAACTATCTCATCAAAAATGATGTGTTGACATTTCACAAGTCCCAATCACGTAATTGGCCTTCGCGCAAAAAATGAGCATTTATCCAAACGCAACAGCTCCAAATACTAACACTCTTTTTTTTTCTCTTAAATGAAACTTAGCAGTTTGTAGAAGCCGCGCTTTCAACACCGGAGTCTCGCAGTCAGAATAAATGGTCACTTCAATCGCTAAAACTGAGTTACTGAGAACAAGTCGAGCCTCGTCTCTGCGTCTCCCCGTGACCAACTTTTCTGGGTCGTCCAGTGTCGAACTCAAAATCCGCAACGACACACTTGATGCACGGCACGTTCCACTCAAAAAGCCCATTCAGGGGCAGTATCCAGACGCCTTCATGCCATCGTCGTCGCTGTTTCAGATAACATTCCAGATAAAAACGAAGAACAAACCGCGCCCGGAACGTCACCCATGGCAACACCCTACTAATACAAAACAAATGCGAACTCAAAATAAAGCCACCCGAGAAAGCTGAAAATACTTAAGAGAGAGAGAGAGAGAAGAGAGAGAGAGAGAGAGAGAAAAAAACGTGTTTGCTTGTACGTCGCTGGACCGGCGTGTTGAAAATGGCTACCTTCTCCCGTCCTTGGAGCTCTGTTGTGTTCGTGCGTCGTGTGTAGTGGGATGGGGAAAAGAGATTTTCTCGTGCGCGACCTTCCCCCTCCCACTAACCCCCCACCCCGCATTCTTTCTTGGGCTGCTCGCTCACGCGGGGGTAGGGTAGATGGGGCAGATAGGGTCCGTCGGGAAAATGGGAAGGGTCTTTGTTTGAAAAGAACCTGTTTTTAGTCAGTTGAAAGTTGAAATACAGCCTTCGTCGGGGAGGCAGGTCGCCGTTTTTTCTCCTTGTGTCGTCTATGATCATGGCGGGATCCGGTTTAGATTCGCGCCGCTGAAGCACTGCACTTGATCTGTTCTGAAGTCTAAAGTCAAGGAAACTCGATTAAGGTATGTCGAAGTACTTCTGTTTATGGTGTATTTATTAACTGCGGCTTCAGAAAGTGTTTTATTTTGAGCGCGTTCTCTAGCTTGCAAAGCACGCACCATGCTCTATTCCTTTTGGCACCATGGTTGCTGATTTTGTTATGCAGCATAGGAGAACTCATATTCAATCGTATCGAGCGAAACACCAGTTCTTTCGATGGCTTATTTTGTTTCGTGTTTTGCAGACCCTGGCAGGATCGCTTGACCATCAAGGCCTGTCCACAGATGCAGCGGAGCGCTACAATCATAGCGCTGACCTTGCGCTAGGCGTGTGCTGACGGGAGCGGTCACTCACCAGCTTTGTATCGCACCGTCAAAACTTTTGCTCATGGCAGATGAAAAGTAGCTCACGACGCGTGAGAAGCGCTACATCAGCGCTTCGCTGCATCTGAGAACCGGCATTAATGGCGACATTTATTCGATTGTACACTAGACTTCCGCGTTGATGGCTGGAGCTCGTGCCGTCACTTTGAAGAATAGTTTGAGCACGCACACGCTGGATCTGTAATTCGCAGCGAATGGTGTACTAAAAATCTAATATTGCGCTGGTCTGCCGTCAACAGATCGCATGTTGAATGTGAACCATTGTACCACTTATGCAGCCTATTTGTGATTTTATGCTGCGTGTGTTATATCTCATACGTTTGTCGAGCGATCGGGTATTTCACGCTGCCCTGTTACTAATAATCCATATTCCTCGCAAACAGGCAAGAAGCTGCCGGTGCCCCAATAAACGGTGCTGGGACCACGACCGGTTTGGACAGACGTCCCAGTGTCCAAGCCATCGTCGACGCAAGTCCACTCTTCGGAATTTGGCCTTATCGTGGATTCTATCGCCCAGGAACTTCGACTTCAGTCATCCTTGAATGCGACGTGTATCGACGAGGCAATAAACCTACGTCTAACCTGACCTGCACAGTTTGTTTCAGAGATTTTTGGCTCGGGACCGAATGTAAAGGATAAACCTTTAGTCCCAGAAGTCTAAATCCAAGGGCGCAACGTTTAGACCCAGGGGTCCAAGTGTAAGGGCCTAACAGTTCGTCCTCGAGGTTCAATTGAAACGGTGTAACATTTGATCCCATCGGAGGAACTGCGAGAGACTAATGGAGGGGTGCAACTGTTACTCTTCTTCCCGTTAGTCCCCGAGGGGACTAATGGGGTTAGCAACGCACTTGCTCCCCAGGGAGACTAAGTCGCGCTCCCCTTTTTCTTAGAGCGTACTCTTTAGTTATACCCATACCGAAGCCCGGCAAGGACAAGGACACGCCGAGCAATTCTGGCCCATCTCTCTCACGTCTTGTGCGTCCAAATTTATGAAGCGGTTGGTCCTGTCCGAAATCGATTGGCACCTCGTAGCGACGGTAGCCTTCCACCCGGCGCAAACGGGGTTCCGATCGTGCCTTGGCACTCAAGACAGCCTGACACTCATCGCCGATGACGTAATTCATAATATGCAACGATCCAAGTTTCGAACTATCGTGGCAATCGACGTGAAAATGACGTTCGATTCTGTGCGTCAATCCACAATGATTGAAGAAGCCCGTCGGCTAGGCATTGCAGAGGTGACTGTCAAATTTATCAAGAGCGTCTTGGCTCGGCGAACCTTTTCAGTACGCTGCGGCCAGCATGACAGCAAGCCCAAGCCGAACCGAGTGAGGGTCCCGCAGGCATCGGTACTTTCACCCATCTTGTTCAATCTGGCCATGGCAGATCTACCTCATGAACTTAGCAAAATCGCGGGTCTTGGATTTAACGTCAACGCAGATGATGTGTCCATTTAGACCTGCATGGAAGATCTAAAGGTGCAGCAAATGGTACTAAAACCTGGACACGACACAATTGAAGCCCACCTGGCCCGAGTGGGGATGCGGGCTGCACCAGAAAGGACAAACTATACAGTCGTCATGATCGCCTCGCCTATACAACCGAGGTGAAGACTACGCATCAAAGCTCAACCTCATACTTACCGACACAGGCATTCAGCCATCGACGTTGGTCAAGATCCTCGATATTACGATCGAGCCGAACGGCAAGGGCGACATCTGGTTGCGCAACACACTCCAGCAAGGCCGGTCTGCGCTCAATGTGATCCGAAGGATTTGCAGCGCACGCGGAGGAGCAACTCAAGCCGACGCCAAGCGAATGGTCAAGGCCGTCGTGGTGTCGTGGGTATGCTATGGGTCCAATCATTACAAGATTACGGCGCGGCAGTGGAAACTGATTGAAGCCCTGAACAATCAGGCAATGAGGGTCATTACGGGCCTGCCCCTATTCACCCCTCTCCCGAAACTGAGGCAGTACGCGCAACACAATCAAATTCAATACGTCGTGCGCGCTAGGAAGGATTCACACAAAGCTCGTCTCTGGACAACACCTCAAGGCAGGGCCATCCAGAGGCTCACGAGGTCACACCTCAATATCTTCTTGGACTATCAGAGCCGATTCCGCCGTGGGAGGACCTCCCGGTGATTACCAGCAGCAAACCACAGCTCCGCAAGAAGGACTCCAAACAGCAAGAAAGACGCGTAAAAGCGTACATCCAGATTGTGGAGAGCTGGCAACACAGTAGATCAACACTGGCTGCATACACGGACACGGAATTGCTTGAAGGTCCCATCACCCAAAAATCTGCCGCCGTGGTTTCCCCTGAATTGGAGTTGGAAAAAGGCGAAGCCCTTCCACCTTGAATGTCACCCAAGAGCGGAGAGCTAGCACCCGTTCGACTCACACACGAGATCATCAGTGTGCACTTTGGCCCCCTTCCTGAGAATCTCTCGATATTTAGATTCTCAGAAGACAGTCAAAACGAGCCACACCCACAACAGTCCCAGCACCCAAGTGCGGATAATTAAGAAACTCGACTCAGAACTTTGCTCGCGGAGAGGAGTCACAACAAGAATTGAATGGGTTCTAGGCCATGCCGTGGTTCCCGGAAACGAAGCGGCTCACAATCAAGCCCGCGCGTCTCTTCTAGCTCTTCCAGGGTAACGAGACGATGAGCCGTCATATCCACGCATCGATCAGCGGTATGACCGGACAACTCGCTCTGAGGAGCGGGCTTTGTCACCCGTCGACTGGGAACATCAGGAGTATGACCCGGCTGAGGAGAGGGCGAGGATCATAGAAGACACAAAAGCGACACTAGACGATCGCCTATCCGAACCGTATCTTCCCGGACTCCCTTCTAAGGTGTTCGGTCGCAGAGGGCAAGTGCTACTCACACGAGTAAGAGCAGACGCCACCCTATTGCCGGCACGCCTCGCCTTGTGGAGCAAGGGGAGAAGATCAGCTCTATTTTCTTACTGCGACATGCCTGTCAAGGTGGACATCCGACACTTGATCTGGGAATGTCCGAAATAACAAGACATAAGAGTAAAATAGGGACCCCACCCTTACAAAAATGTCCTATGGTTGGCTATAGAAAATTCTGTGTATGGTCGGCTTTAGCTATTTGGCCCAATTAGCTAAAAGCTTTCTATGGCTGTCTTCAGCATTTTCAATGCTCGCCTTTATGAGCTTCTTTAGTTTTGTCTATGGCCCTATCACCGTCCAATCATGGCGCTTTTTAGCTTTTCTAATGGCTGGCTAAAACCTTCTATGTGGCTTACCCTACGACTCACTTAAGCCGATATGCTATAGCGGTCTATAGCTTTTCCTTTGGTTGCTTTAGCTATCTATACCTTCTTATGTGTCCTGCTAACAAAAGGTCTGTGGCTCATCCTTTGGCTCTCTACAACCAGCATGCTATAGCTGCCTATAGCTTTTCCTTTGGTGTATTTAGACATTTATATGGTCAGTTAAAGAAGTCTGCGTGGGTTTTCCTATGGCTCTCTTTAGCCAGCTCACTCTAAAAAAAAATTTTTTTAAGTTTTTCTGACTTTTGAACGCTACATGGTTGATAAACGTAAATTACTGAACACACAGAATACACAGAGCACAATCAGAAGAGGCGCTCTCGGGGCGAGAGGGTTACGTGTTTAGCACATGATTAGGTGATTACGTGGCTACACAATCTGACGTAATTAGGTCCAACGTAACAACGGCGGTGCTTCGGGGTAAAAGTATTATATGATTAATTCATGATTATACGTGATCACGCGATCATATATTCTGCTATTCTTGGATAATTAGACCCAACGTAAGAAGGGCGGCGCCTCAGGGTATTGGGATTATGTCATTAACGCTTGACTTCGTGATTAAGTAAAACGTAACCACGTCATCTTACGAAATTATGTCTAAGGTAAGGTTAGGCCTAACAAACCACGTAAGCATGTTAACTTATGTAATTAGACAAATCGTAAGGTTGGGCCTAACCTTAAGTTAGGCATAATTACGTAAGATTACGTGATCACGTAAACTCGTCTTCATGGGTTGTTCATGTAACTTACGTAACTAAGACCAACGTAAGGTTAGGCTTAACCTTACGTTAGGCCTAAATACGTAGGATAATATGATCAATTACCTTTGCGTGATTGCGACTAACGTTAGGTTTAACCTAATGGGACACGTGATGACGTATTCGTACGTGACACGTGATCACGTAAAGTTAGGCCTAAGGTGAGGCATAAGTAGTAAAAGAACGGAGGCGTAAATCTGCGTTCTTGCACTCTTGACGCAGATGCAAGGGGTTGCAGCAGAAAAGATAAAACACTAGCCTCAGCCAAGCACTTCTTTTTCGGCAATACAAACTTGTGATTGCGTTGATCATACCGATAAACACCACGTGATAAATGATAATAAATTAATGATAACATATATTCAATATTATGTAATAATGATGAACGAGATAAATAAACAACGTTACATTTTCAGACGCTACAGGTTTTAACTGTTTAACTGTGAGCTGTTTTCTTACGGCGAGAACCGTAACCTGCACTCAAAGCTCGGTAACCTATGATATAACTTCTAAACCGGAGAAACCTAAAAAGGTTACGACAGCTGTTTTGATGTCTAAGTTATTTTCGTCAAGATGATAGGTTACAAGGGCCAAATTGAAAGCCACAAAGCCGATGTAAAGGTTATTGGAATGGCAACCGACGTGTAACCCTTACACAGTAACATTTGAAAAGCGCGGTAACCTACAAAGCCCTCATTGTAACCTTTAAGCGAGTCTTTATATTTTCTTCCTAGCAAAAGAAAAAAAAGTCGAAGAAAATGTGGGAGAAGTCGCATAAGAAGGAGAGTGAGTTTAACGAATTTCGAAACAATGTTCACGTGACCAAACAAGTTATCTCGGCTTCCTCAGCAGAATCCGGCCAACGCATCTCCAGGGGTTCGGAGAAATGCCGTAGAGGCCGGCACCGTCGTGCATATATAGGTACCCCTACAAACTGACCGCCGCAAAACGTGGCGTTTCGTCTTTTCTTCTTTTTCGTACTGTGAAGCGAGGGTAATTAATTAAGGAAGCAACAGTCACTGTGTCCTCGGTTTCGGATGCGCCGGGGTTGTGGCGGGTCGGTCCGCCGGTTTTGGTTTCCGTCAAGTGAGTTGCGGTAGACCAGTGGCACCTCTTCTCTTCGTAGTTTCACTCAGCTGGCAACAGGCCAAGTGTGAATATGCCTGGGCGATACTGCTTTACTAAACGGTGTGATTATTCGACTAAGACGCCTCATGTCTCTCTTCTGCTGTTCCCAAAGGATCACATGTATGGTTTCGGTTCGGAAGTTCGTTAGTTCGTTACTGCCAGGTCTGGTGAACGTAACTTCTTAGTATATGTTGTTATTATAATTATTCATTTAAGGTGAGCATCGTACACAAATTTGCCGAAGGATCACAAGCGAACAAAGGAACGCTACCTATTCACTGTTCTCCTCCTTTTTTGGCCGACTCATTTTTCAACAAGAAGTGCTTGAAAGAGAACGCCGTGCCGTCTGTCTGCGCATCAAAACCAATGTGCGAGCATTTTCTACCACCCAGTAAGTTGCATGACATATTGATAAACATCCTTGTGTGAATTTGGCTTGCTTGTTGACATTTCTTAGGACATGATCCTGAGTGGCTTGATTTGAAATCGAACACGCATGGCGGGGTGGGACTTTTGATTTCCTTTAATTAAATACTTATGTGAGCACCATGTATGCAGGGAACAAAACTGTTCCTAAATTTAAAAGGATATGATTTTTTTTGCTTTACAAAAAATGATGAGATGGTGCATTTTTAATTAATTTGAGTATTATAATATTTATGAACAAATGCAGCGCCTAATAAACCCTCCATCATGTTTTTTTTAAAGATTCATTTGCAAGGGTCTAGATTCATTTAGACGACTGAGCTAGTTTCCTGTCTTGTGTCGCATGGTGTATAAATAATTTCATGTTATATAAATCAGTGCAATAATGTTCATTTTTATGATCATTTGCTCTGCTCTGTGGTATGTAAAAAATTCAGGGCAATCATTTCTATGTTACCATATCCAGCAAAAACTAAAATATGAATGAAAATCACGTTTATAAACCTGCTTCCGTGTCTACAACCATGAAAAATTATAAAATGACTATAAGAAAAAAGTGGAGAAAGGGAAGTGCACGGCCGCAAACCACCGGAGCCGCAGAACACTTACCAGGTGGCGCAAGCCAACGCCCGATTTAATGGGTCCAGCCCAGAGCCGTATATACGGAGAGTTTGGCCATTCATTGGGAGGTATAGGACGCAAATGAGGAGACGCCATTGGCCCGAAGCGTGCTGGGCGTGTTCTAGGTAGGGGTGTCACGAACCGGTCGAGGTTCAAGTTCGACCATGTTCAACTTTTTCAAACTCCTTGTGAAAAGTTCGACAAAGGTTTGACTCGGGTTCGACTGCTATGCGCATGTGCGACAGGCTTGCCAGTCGGCTTCGGATTGGATGGTGATGGCTAAGGATTAGGGTGACCATATTCCTCAAGGTAGAAAACGGGACATCCCAGCGGAGGGAGAGGGGGGGGGGGGCGTTTGAAATATTGAGATTGGGAGAACGTTACCATGTTGCTCTAAGCCCAAGGGCCTAGGGAACAGTACCACTCGCGGTTCAGTTGCATGCATCATTTGGAAGGTCCTGCTTCGGGTCCTTCGTTGGTGTGGGCGTATTTTGCCGACGACTGAAGTTTCCTAAGCGGGTCTTTGTCCTGCAAGACTCGGCTATAAATGTCTGCTTATATATATATATATATATATATATATATATATATATATATATATATATATAAGAATCATGTCCTGTAAACGGGACATGATTCTTTATTGGGACAAAAAGACGGGACGGCAGAAGCCGACCTTAAAAACGGGACTGTACTGGCCAAAACGGGACGTCTGGTCACTCTACTAAGGGACGATTTAAGGGCAGCACTGATTGGTTATATCAGTTAATACAGTACAAACAAAAATAAATTATTAACTTCTTCAGTGATTAGAATTAGTCTCTTTTAATTGCAACTGTTCATAAAATTAAAATAACTATTTGCATAAAAAAACAATTCTCCAAACCTAGACATGCTAGACATGCGTCAACAACTCATGTTTACACTGATGGGTCAGTAAGTTCGAATAGTTCAACAGCATGTGTGGTTAACCCAAGTGACCTAACAACGAAGGCATTTAAGCTTAGCCACATGGCGTCATCTACAGCCTCTGAATTAGTGGCAATTAATCAAGCTCTTGAAATGATCTTCCCGAAACCGTCCGAACACTGGACAATATTTTCGGACTGTAAACCGGCACTACAAGTGATATCCACATTTATGAGACATAATCAAAACGATCAAATCCTTATTGACGTTCTACGGAATCTTAAAAGATACTTCGACCTGGGACACACTATTAAATTTCAATGGATCCCAAGTCACTGTCACATACCTGGGAACGAGGCAGCAGATGCTGGTGCGAAATCAGCCCATTTCTTAACCCCAAACGTCATGGTACCGTACTGTCAAAACGGCTGTCAACTCAGACTGCGTTTTTTTGGTCTAAACATATGTTTCGGCATCGTCATTTGCTGATCAGCCTCCTTAAGTTGCGGTGATTTGCTCTCCGAGGGTTGTGCGGGAAAGCAGACGCACGGGCTTTTTTTAGAGTGTACGTCAATGCCGTCGTCACTATATGCTTCTCGAACTCGGCGGACATTCGAGGGGCAAACAACTGTGACAGTCTGGTGAGCAATTAAGTAGAATTTGTTTATAACTGTTTAATTTGTGAGAATCGACATATGGTTCCAATCAGAAACTTGCTAAGCGTCATCGAAAACCACTAAATCAGTAATTTTCAGAAGGACGTTGAGCGCGTGAGAAGCGTAGTACGCGCACTAATGTTACCACTCGTGGAGCTGGTACAAGGCTAGCGGTTGCGGTAATGCGCCCGCGCGATTTTTCCGTCTCTTATCTATCCCCAGCCTTGTACCTGCTCCTTTAGCGCACTACTGCGCTTCTCACGCGCTCAAAGTCTTCCTAAAAATGACTGATTTAGAGGTTTTGGACGACGCTCAGCAAATTTCTAATTGGAACCATAAGTCTATTTTCACTGATTAAAAAGTTAATTAACGAATTTAGTTAATTACTCACCAAACTGTGACCGTCGTTCGTCCCTCGAGTGTCCACCTAGCTCAAGAAACACATAGCGAAAACGGTATTCACGTAACAGTAAAAAAGTTTTTTTTTCTTTTTAAACCTGTTTTGAAAAAAAAGTAATACCGGGTATATGCTTGGAACGTGACCATATTGTGTTTATATTTGTCACGGGTGTGCTACTAGGTGGGAGAAGAAGTGAAGCGGTGGGCTCGAAGAGCGGAAGCGATGGGAATCTTTTGAATCGGCTGGAGCATCCGGTCTCGGCGACGCACCGAGCCAGGGAAGGAGGTCTCGGCGACGCGCCGAGCAAGTCTCGGCTACGCTACGAGGATCGGGACTCGGCCTGGGACATCAATCCGCAAGTCCGGCATCCGAGCGCTGAGCACCCACCCACCAACCACGAGGAAGTGTTCGTGAGTGACTCGACTGGGGACTTACCACCGAGACTGGGACTTATTGACGGTATAGCAAGAGGTTATTTTTTATATCTAGGACATAGATGTTAAGCGTCATAACGGTTGCCTGGCACTACTTCTACTTATTTTTTTTTCTTTGCTTTCTTCTTCTCTTGTTAATATATATTCTTTTATTCTCATCCTCCACTGCCCTTCTTGTCTCTACTGCCTCCACGTACCTCCACGGCGTGACAATATTTAAGCTCAAGTACAATTTAGTATCAGTGAGGCATGACTGATATAGTATGATGCTTATAAATGGTCATGCACAAGTCAGTTTCCTTATGACATCTACAGTTCTCACCTGGCGCAGCCAACCTGAATGTCATTTACGTAAATGCCATTTCAGGTGCTCCTCTGGCAGTGGCATAAGTCTGCTACGGTGAGCGTCATTATGTCACCGAATCGTCTTGATCATGGAGGAACGCGCGAACGCTGCGACTCAAGCCAGCAAAGACAGATGCCATCTTCTGAATGTAGTCTGATGAAGTGAACGCGTTAACGCTATCCAAAGTCGGACGAGCCGTGGTGGAGGCCGACGGTGAGACCCGAAAGCGGTCGCATGGCGAACCCTTGGCGGTCCCACGAGGCTTAGGCACTATCGGGCCTGATATTATATTAGTTTCCCTGAGCGAAGCGGGGCGTGTCGCCGCGCAGAGCAATCTATTTTGAAGCTTGTGTCTTGGAGTCCAAGCTAGCCTTGCCGCGTTGGTAGCAGACGGCATTCGGAAGATGGCGCGGCTTTAGATTGCTTCAGGCGTTGCGTTCACGTTCTCGTCTATTGCTACTCGGTGACTATAGCAGACCGTTTCGATTGTGCGGAAGAAGACGGTGGTGCGACGAGATTAGGTGCGTATTTGGGCTCTTTCCCTGGTTTTCAACTGGCAGAACGTGAACACAAAGAGTTTAAAATAAGGGCTTAACGCAGATGGCTGATTCTCTACTGCGCCTAAACTTTTGGCGAGCCCTAACAACAAGGCATGTTTTGGGGCCATCCAATGGCTGTTTCTACCCTGGAACATGGATTTAAATTATGAAACACCAATGGTTTTAACTAGCGTCACGGAATGCTGTGCCAGAGTACCGTATTCCCCTTCCCTTCTGCAGTGCCACTAACGGATTCAGCTGAGTATATGGTTTGATCTGCTGCGGCTTCATTGCACGGCAGAAGTCACGTGACACGTGTGCGGTCACTATTATTTTAATTGTTTCAAATCGCTGCCATGAGCCATCATGCTTGTGGACAGCCAGCTTCTCTCGCAACACTCCTGGTTGGTTCTTTTCAGCCGCTAGTGCCTGTTGGCTGTGCCTTCAGGTGCAGAAGCTGGTCAGAGAATGGTCAAATGTTTCTGCGCTTCCCGTCAAGCAACATTGCTACTGCAGAGGGGAGGAGTACTGGCTTGCCATTATAAAACGAAAAAAATTCCAGTCCTAATGCATTAAGCAAGCTTTGTGAGGTGAGTATTACAATGTTCTCCGCATATCGCTCCTCACCTTGCAGCTAAGGCTGCTTCGACTGAGCTTGGTTCGGCACGAGTGATGCTTGAAAGAGCGAGTGGTTCCGAACGAGATTTCGATTGGAGTACTTTCTAATAAAAATGTATCGCTTTGTATGAAGCGTAGAAACCATTATAAGTAGCAGTGCTGCATGCCAAATTTGCAAGTACGAATGTCCGGTTGACTCCTAACACAATTGAAGCAAACACTCTTGGGTAAATGGGCCCTCTGGCGCTTGTCATCTGAGTTTTTTGTTGATCATATCGTTGCTTGGCGGCCCTGTGGCACAAAAAGCACCAATAGAGCCTGTACAGCACGGTCTTAGATATTGATGTCACCTGATGCTGAGAGTGAAGGAAATGCATCTTGCTTCTCAGGTAGTATGATTGCTGACACAATCATTCTTGGTTTTTCCGCTTTAAGTCATTGATCTCACAACAAAACATTCTTGTAAATACAGCCTCAGTTTCATTTGGCTGCATTAACCATTTGCAAGGATGGCGTCGACTGCCAAACACCTTGAGAACCAGTCATGAAGAAATCACAGCTGGACATCTCTGCGATCTTCATCTCACCAGCAAAGCAATATTGAAGCTATTACAAGAGCTAGGGAATATTTTACATTATATGCTATTCCTGCCCAGCTCTGAGTACCTTGTATACAGTTCTAAATAAATTAGTGAAATGCTGCTGCGTTTATACGATAGTCTTTTGTGTGCTCAAATAACGAAACAGAAAAGAAAATCCAGCGGCTGAATGTGATGAAAGAAATTGGCTGCTAATTTCAGAGCGACAAAATTCGCCGCATCAACGGGAACACGGCACACAGAATATACAGACAATTATTATTGTCTGTATATTCACGCAGTGAGATGTGACTCATATCACAATTAGATATTGGACCAGTGGGGTATGACAGCTTACTTGGGTTCTTTAACGTGAACCACAGAGTAATGATTACACGAGTGCAGCTAGACTTCAGTGTAGATAAAGGCTGTTCGTAAATAAGTTAACATGGCCATTCACAGAGCCACACACTTACCTGAAAGACGTGTCGTCAACGCCAACGGCGCTCTAAGCGTACAGTTATCGTACAGTCTACTATGCAGGAATCCAAAATGGCGGCAAGAATATGCATGCGCTTGAGCGCCACGATGCGGAGCCTGGAGTTTTCGGTACTCTGGAAACATATTCAGGGATTTCAGTTTCATCTTTAATGTGGCAGTCTTTTCTAGATACAATAATAAAATTCTAAAAATACAAGTTCATTTTATCTTTTTGTTTAAACAGAGGCCATTTATTCTCAGTTACATTTGTGCATTGAAACTCCGGTCTACAGAATAACGTAGTCCTTGGCATATCCACAAGTTTCTGCCCTAAATGGTCTCGGAAACTTTTTTCGAACCAATTTGATAAAATGTGTTACTCTGCACGGTGAAGGGCAGCCATCTACCGGGAAAACCTTGGGCTGTGCAGTCCCATTTCTGTAAAGAATCTTAATCTCGAGTTCACTCTGATTTTGATTTGTCACCTCAAAGAACACTAACGAGCCATAGTATGGTTTTTGGGAAAACGCTTTGTTTAGAGCCTTCAGAGTTGCCATGATATTCAGGTCGTGATAAGAATAAAGGAAGAGTTTGGCATGGCGCTTTTGATGGTTATGTCCTGCACTGGCAGTGGCTTCTTCGGTTTTGTTTCCTGCAAGCTGATATCGTTCCTCGATAAGCGTGGCAATGTCCCTAGAAGAATAATGAGAATAAAGCAGTTTTAGTTTAAACACAGGCATTAATCATGAACTAAACGAAAGACAGGCACTTCTTTGTTCAGAATGGTCATGCTTTTGATCGGTTTGCAAGCGTGGGAAGGCACACAACGCTAGACGCCGCGCCTACGCCAACGCTCGTGAATCGCGTCTAGAAACGCGCCAGGCGGCTCACGCTTCACGCGTATCGGGGTAATTATGTACCAACAAAATATAAAACTATCTAATCCCAAGATATTTAATAGGGAAGCTCGGAAAGCACCTTATGAGCTTTTCCGAGCTCATCACTCGTACACTACGCAACATTGTTAGCGCGAACATGACGTCCTACTTTTCAGAATTGTGCTTAAACAGAAAATGGATTGCAACTAAGCTTTACAGCTGAGTGTTTTTTTTTTCCTCAGTAATGATTTTCTCCCACACTGGTAGTTCTTACGGCGGCCATTTAAGTTTGAAGGGAAAACAGAAAATACCGGCCGGCGATGGCGTGTTCGCGCTAACAGTGCCGCGCAATGCGCATTATGAACGACGGTCACGCGGTTCCTACAACAATGAATCACCTGGTTACGTAACATTGCGACGTCACGCATTGTGACGCAGTGTCACATTGCGTCATGTAAGGCAACGGTGACACGTCGGTATGTCACGTAATGCCGTGACTTACGTCGCGTCCCGTTACTGCACAACGTGACACGGTGACGTCGCGTTACCTAACGTCACGTATAATGGTCATGTATCAGGTGTCACCGGACGTTGTCATATGATTTGTGTCACATGGCGCTACTGATGTCACATAACCATCGTCACGTTAATGTAGTCGCGTGTCTACCGTCCGCTAAATTTGACTACGGAGAGTTTTTACTCGAAACTTGGAGTGAAAACCTTCAACAGAACAAATATCTGTAAATTATCTTTGTTTTGGGTTATCGTTATCACGCCGGGTCGCTCATTTGTTTTGCTGAACACTAGATTAACATACTCTAATTTTTAATATTAAATTAGATTGAGAACCATCGATAATCGAATTTTCTAGCTTCCCACGAAGCATGAGCCCCATACACTAAAAGAGTGTGGATAGATCGAGATACTACATGTTCCAACACATCATCAATCGCCTAGGGCCTTCGCATTATAATGAAATATCCCAAGAAAACTTTAAATATTTTCATTCTACGAATAGGCTGCAAAATTGAAACCACTTTGAGTACAAATATTTCAGAGTGTACACTGGCGTTCTTAAAAAAGGTATTTATTTATTTATTTATTTATTTATATTTATTTATTTATTTATTTATTTGTTTATTTATTTGGAGATACTGCCAGCCACCTACAAGGTGGCCAAGGCAAGGGCGAGCATTGCTTGAGCAAAATACAAGAAAAACAAGACAGGAAAAAAAGAACAACAGCAACACGATATTAAATAAAGGCAATACAGTAGCACATGAGGTAATAAATGCAAGAGGAACGCAACAACCCACAGTTTAAAAGCAGGCTTTAAACCAGACAACATACTTATCTAAGCCAGCAAATGTTTTGTGAGAGCAGCGACAAATGCAGGAGTTGGATGATTGGTTAATTATGTTTATTGGTAAACTTTTCCATTCGTTGAAGGTGCGAGGAAGAAAATAAAACTTAAAATAGTCCTTAGTTTGTGGGACTATTATGACTTTGTCATGTTTGTTTCGAGTCGGCCTCGTCGTGTTGTATCGCATGTAATTTTCAAATGGAAGCAGAATTTTACCATTGACTACGTTGTATAGAAGTTTGAGGCAGCTAATTTTCCTGCGAATTTCAAGTTCAGGTAATCCTGAAAGTTTGTATAAACAGGAAATAGACGCTTGCCTGTCGTACCTGTTACAAACAAAGCGTAGTGTTTTTTTTTTCTAGACGGTTAATGCTTATTTAAGTGTAGGGATCCCATACCGAGTTGGCATACTCTAGTGATGGCCCAATAACCGTAGTGTAGACCATTAATTTGGTTCCGGGTGTGCAGTACTGTAGTTTTCTTCTTAACATCCTGAGTCTCTGTGAAGCTTTAGCGGATATGTAGTTTATGTGCGCATTCCAACTGAGATTTGATTAAATAATGACTCCAAGATATTTATATTCACTGACTGTTAGCAAGGGTACGTTCTTCATTGAATAACTAAAATCCAAAGGAAATTTTTTTCGCGTAATAGTCATCTGAGCACATTTTGTACAGTTTAATAGTAATTGCCAAGTCGAACACTAATTGCAAATGGAATGAAAGACAGTTATTAAGCGCTTGGTGGTCTGCAACAACACCTATATTAGAAAAACTACACAATCATCTTCGAACGATCGACACTGCACTGGCGTGTTGACTGTCAAGTCGTTAATAAAGACCAGAAATAACAACGGACCAAGCACTGACCCTTGGGGTACCCCCGACAGAACCGTAGCAGTCTCCGAAGAAATATTTTCTATTTGCACGGATTGCTGGTGCTCAGATAAATATGAATCGAGCCGAGCTACAATTTTATCGTTGTCAAGTAATGGCTCTTAATTTGTGGAGGAGCTTGGGATGGGACACTCTATCAAAGGCCTTTGCACAGTCCAGAAGAACACGTCAGTTTTCTCCCCTTATTCATAACTTGCGCAAATTCGTTGATAGTGTAAAAAAGCTGAGTCTCCGTTGAGAGCCCTCGACGGAAACCGTGATGCTCTTTACAAATGAAGTCACTGTTCTCGAGATACACAGATAAGTGTTTAAACAAAAAGTGCCCAAGAATCTTACTACTTGTGCAAATTAATGAGATTGGTCGATAATTCGTCACACTTAGTTTTTCACCAGATTTAAATACAGGTATTACTTTCGCAACCTTCCAATCATTCGGAACTGTACCTGACTTCAAGCTCCGGTCATAGATGACGTAAAGAAATTTCGAGCACCATTCGCCATAGCGGTATTAAAACATATTTGGGATTTCATCTGGTCCACGGGACGTTTTTGTTTTCAGTGATAAGAGTGCTTCAAAAATTCTCTCCTCAGAAAGAACCGCGTCAGGGATGCTCAAGCGATTTGATTGGAATTATGAAATGCTGCTCACTTTACTCGTGAAGACAGATGCGAAGTAATCATTGAATGCATTCGAGATAGATAGGTTGTCAAATACTTCCCTGTCATTCAACTTAATTTTATTTACAAAACGTTTTGTATTTGAGAGATATCGCCAAAATTTCTGGGGATCATTTCGATGAAAGTTTGTCATCGTCACTTACAAAAAAAGCGATATCTAGCATTTTTATCATTTACCGTAGGTCCTTTCTAAGAGATGATAGCATCGACTTATCAGTATTTTTTTGCTCGATTTGCTGCATAGGCTCTTTATTCGACTCATTATTTGCAATATTGCCCTGGTCACCCACAAGCTCTGCTTACGAGACTTTTGTTTTGCGGAGAAGCACAAATTGAGCGATAGACATACTTAAGGTTTCTGTAAAGAATTCCCAAAGATCATTAATATCAATATCCCTTCTGCTGCTCAAGCTAACAAAGCTGTCGAAAGATTGGTCCAGGAAGTCAAGAATGTCCAGATCCCGAGTTCTGGCAAAATCACGAAATTCCCTCGCGGGTACTTGTGAAATTGGAAGTGGGAAAGCCGAACACTTCAACAAAACCATATCATGGTCCGATATTCCTCGGACAACTTCGCACTGCATGTCTGATAAACTTAGTTTTTGAGAGACAAAGATAAGATCTAGAAGCGAGCTACTATTTTGAGTTACTCTTGCCGAACCACGTAATCTCTTAGAAAGATTGCATGCAAAGAGTGTGCCTAAAAGCGACTCAGAGTGTGCCTTGATTCTTCGCAGAGAAAGTTATACAATGCGAACAGAATATCAATACTGGAGTTTGGTGGTTGCTACATAGCACCCAAGAGAAGGTTTGAAGAATCGAGGCAAATTTTAATGCAGATCATTTCGACATCACAAGCATCTACCACCAGACAAACCCGGATACTTTTTTTAATAATATTAGCAACACCACCACCTTTTTAACTTCGACCTCTCCCAACAATATCATAATTAGAGGGAATAATTTCATCATGAAGTATGTTAATGTTTAGCCATGTTTCCATGAGAATTGCCACATCGGAATCATAAGGCAATAGAACACTTTCTAGTTATGATATTTTATTAACTATATTTCTGGCATTAAAATTCAGTATTCGTGAAGCAGAATGATCGCTAGGCACTATAATTTGCTTAGTTGAGGCAACGCCATCGAACAACACCGGTTTAGAAGCCATTTGAGGTCTTTCCCGTCACGGCTTCCGTAATGGTACCCTAGCATTAGCGGACTCAACCCAGACAAAGATGCCGCCATTAATTTTTACTTTATCAAAAGTTAAAAACACTTTAACTTCATTATAAGTCTCTCGAACTTTCCCAAAGTTTTTACCTGATTTGTTGTAGCTTGGGCGAGAAATCCTCAGATACGCTGAAAGGTGTATCCTTAAGGCGCTTGGAGTTTCTAAGTATATTATCCTTATCTCTTCCATTGAGCAGTTTGAAGATTATGGGTCTGCATTTATCCTTAGTTTTTTTCCAAGCCTATTAATTCGTTCAATTGCTAAGTCATGAACAGCCCAGATGTTTGACAATACAGTTCCGCAAACAATATTTTCTAACGAAGTGCTGTCTTCATTCTCGGGCTCAGTCACGCCGCAAACTATCAAATTATTACGACTGCTTCGGTTATATAGTTCATCGACCTTTCTTAGTAACCCGCCAAGGTTAATTCCAAGGATGAAATTTTTCTTTGTAGTCACGCACAGTGGCCTGCATAGTGTCGATATTTTGTTCAATCAAAGTAAGTCTTGTGTTCGTCTCAGACAACAGGTTATTCGTTTTAGACGTGGATTCCTTTATATCCTTGATATCGCGGGCTACCGACTGTATGCTCGTCAAGATTTCAACCATGGTAGGTCGCGGGTTGGACTCAATGTCCCCACATAAAGAGAGAAGTACAACAATAATGTCAGACTAGATAGACATAAATGCAAGCACTAACCGTGGGCACGGCACAAACAAGAGACACGTCGTCGCTGCGGTAAGCGGGTACAATGCGCTCATCTCTTACCTGGACGATAAAATTTAATGGATTCTTTAGATGCATCGTCCAAGCGAGATCGCTGTGCCCACAGGTGTGCCCTCGGTCGCTGCTCGAAGATATAGTGTGTCACTGGTACCGCCCCCTTGCCGTTGTTGACGAATATGCTTCGTAGGGGACTGCTGGCAGAAAATGTGCTACGTTGGCGGCTGCGTCATTTCCACGCGGCGAGGGCGCATGCCAGTCTGTTGTCGCCAGCGGTAGATCGACAGTCATGCAGCTGGCGTTAGTCTCCGTTCCGACGAACGATAGCACCAAGAGAGGACCGAGCAGCGAAACCTGGACGATACAATTTAATGGATTTTTTAGATGTATTGTCCAATTAAGCGAGATCGCCGTGCCCACTGGCGTGCCCTCGGTCGCTGCTCGAAGATATAGTGTGTTGCTGGTACCACCCCCTTGCCATGTTGACGAATGTGCTTCGTCGGGGACTGCTGGCAGGAAATGCGCTACGTTGGCGGCTGCGTCATTTCCACGCGGCGAGGGCGCATGCCAGACTGTTGTCGCCAGCGGTAGATCGACAGTCGTGCAGCTGGCGTTAGTCTCCCTTCCGACGAACGATAGCACCAAGAGAGGACCGAGCAGCGAAACCTGGATGATACAATTTAATGGATTTTTTAGATGTATTGTCCAAGCGAGATCGCCGTGCCCACTGGCGTGCCCTCGGTCGCTGCTCGAAGATATAGTGTGTTGCTGGTACCACCCCCTTGCCATGTTGTCGAATGTGCTTCGTCGGGGACTGCTGGCAGGAAATGCGCTACGTTGGCGGCTGCGTCATTTCCACGCGGTGAGAGTGCATGCCAGACTGTTGTCTCCAGCGGTAGATTGCCAAACGTGCAGCCAAGAGAGGATCGAGCTGCGAAACCTGGGCGACAAAATTGAGCGAATTCTTTAGATTCATTTTCCAAGCGAACTCGCCGTGCCCACACACTTTGTTGTTCTAGAGCGCAGCTCTTAGGCGCCCGTTTCCGGCTTGAGCGGCGTCGGCGTCGCCGTCGCCGTCGGCGTAACCGCGCGGTGCGTTATGAGACGCGTGACGTCACTGATGACGTCATCGGCATCCGCATCGTCATCGTCACTGATGGCGTCATCAGTGACGCCACTGATGACGTCATCGACATTCCTATCGTCATCGTCACTGATGACGTTACTGATGACGTCACTAGCGATGATGACGTCATCAGTGACGTCACTGATGATGTCATCGGCATCCGCATCGTCATCGTCACTGATGGCATCACCAGTGACGTCACTGATGACGTCATCGGCATCCCCAACGTCATCGTCACTGATGACGTCATCATTGACGTCACTGATGACGTCATCGGCATCGTCATCGTCACTGATTACGTCACTAGTGATGATGACGTCATCAGTGACGTCACTGGTGACGTCACTGATGACGTCATCGTCACGTGACTTCTAGGGGTCAGGTGACCTCGTGAAGTCACGTGACCTCGGTTACGTCACATGACCCCTGTGAGGTCACGTGACCCTCGTGAGGCGACGGCGACGCCGCTCGGAGGGAGGAGTAGCAGACATGATGAGGACGTGAGGAGGGAGGAGGGGTATACCTTCCCCTTAGTACCTTTCCCTCCTCCTCCTCAAGAGCTGCGCTCTACACTCTTAGCGGGGTAACCTTTAGTAGAGGGTACGTTTTTGCAAATCTATACCTTTGAATATAGGAGTTGCAATGTAACCGCAAACACTGTACCCTCTGTGCAGTGGTCACATGGAAGCTCCTGCATAAAGGTTACAGTAGCGTCTGACATACACGCCTCTTTTTTTCTTTTTGTAAGGTTTAAAAATGTGGGCGACCGTTGCGACGGGGCCTTTTTTATTCTTTAGAGTGGTTTTTAAAAAAGGCGGTGATACCTACGTGGATGCAGCCTTCACCGTATTTTCGCTTGGTCGGCGAAAATTATATGAGATGATAAACTTCACATTATGTTCACTAGTTATTCAAAATTTGATAACTAACCTTTTATTATTGGCTTAATTGATCATGTTGCAATTACAGTCATAACGTGAGTAATGGTTACTGCCTAACCGAATCGAGGCGATTCGTGAAAAGACAACGATCTTTGAGATATTCATGGTTAAAATTTTGCCTTCGCTCTATTCAAGACCGCAAGCTGGTTATAATCCATAGGAAAGTGACGTAGTTACCTCTGTCCCTCCGTTACTATTTATTAAGTTTGACACCGGCGCGTCCACCAAAGGCACGCCGTCGAGATAGTTACGAGGAGCCGATAAAACTGCGTCACGCTTCTACTTTCTGCGAGCGGTTTTGAATCAAGCAAGGAAGGCAAACTTTTAAACGACAAATATTTCAAAGGTTGTAATTCATTTTTTGTGAAGTGTCTAAATTGGGTCAGGCTTTAATAATTGGTCCCGTTATGAGTGCAGTTGCGACATGGCCAATTGAGCCATTAATTCAAAAGTTAATAGACATATTTTGATTAATTAGTCAGCAAAAGGGGACGTTTATTCCCTCATCTAATGTCCACCGAGCCCCACACAAATGCGGCAAAGACTGCATCCACATAGCAATACCTCCTGTTCTTAAAAACACCGTAAAGAATACAAAATACGCTCTGTATATAGTATCTACTTATGTATACTTTTTGGCAAGTCATTTTCGCCAATTTAAACCCTCCTCGAATATAGCTTTTAGCAACAAATTAAACACGAAGCACGTACCTCGCCCTAAGATCGGCCCTCATTTAAAGTTGACTATAGTCAATAGTATTATATTCGTGATCCTTGTCATTTTTACGCTTACATAGCCTCGCTGATTGGCGAAAATGAACATCCCGCATAAAGATATGCGCTTGGTCAGCTTAAATAATGCAACAAATGTTGAGAAGTGTTCCCTTTATTGTCAAAGCCTTAAAGTAATTACACACAAAACTTAATACGCCCTGCCAGGACAATGTTCCAAAATGAATGAACTTTTTTATGCAAGGTAATGTTCGACAAAGCTCACACAGGTCTTCATCGTCCCAGCTTAACCAGCAACGCTTTCAGGTTTCCGTTCATTAACACTCGGGGTGCAGTGTCCTTGGGCAAAAGCAGTTTTTGGAGCAGTATCAACGGCTGCGGAAGTGCGATCACGAGGGCTTTCACTGAGTGGAACACGTTCTCCTGGTTTTCGGCCGTAAATCACAATCTTCTCAGCTGTTGCGTATATGTGGTGGACAGACAAAGTGGGCCTGTCTGGCACCTCTACCTGCAGTATGAACAGACAAAAAAGAAATTAACTTACCAAGCTTGTGGACTTTTTCATATTATTGGTGTGATGATAATTTATCAATATTGGTCTGACAATATGTGGATTTTGTTCCTCGTTGAAAGTACTGCAAGCAGACATTGTCGGCCTGTATGTATAAATGTCTCAAACTCTGTATTTTGCAAACCTAAGGCATTCTGTTGTTACTTACATAAATCATATACATCAGAAGTATCAAACTTGTTAACGGAAATCTCACACAAGACAATGAAGAAAATTAATCTTGAAACCTTCCGTACCTGGTTGGTCAAGAGGTACTTTGCTCCAGCTGGCTTCAGGTGTCACTCAATGTGAGAAGGTACAGCGTTTTCTGTGCATGTCCGAAAAGATGTTGACTGCATTGATCCCGACGTCCACGTGGGCAGCACTTGCCTTTGGAACCTCAACTCGGACTCATAACCAAGCTGCATATAAAGAACATTTGGTATAGAAACTTAAACGAAGCTGTGATGCAGATTCAATCCTGCGTCGAGTATAACATCTTTCTCACTAGCCAAACGTCAAGCATACCTTGTGAAGATTTGTCGTCATAGAGTAATCCAGATGAAACAGCAGCGACGACGAGTTCCGATCGGAAACCATGCACGACAGCCGCGAGCGGCCACAACCGCGATACCTCCAAAAGCGAAGTGTCGGCGGTGAAGGCAGTGATGGCGCCAAGAAGTCTGGTCACGTGAGGTTACGTCTGTATAGTTTCGAAATTCGTTGAACTAAAAAGGTTGGGTTCACACCTCCTCTTATTATGCCTCCTCTCTCGCACGTGTCGGCCCTCCCTCCCTCTTTCCTTTTCTAAGTTTTCTTTTTGGTAGGAGACAAAAGTAAACAATCGTTTCAATCGTGTAGAAGGTCACCCGTTCTTTTCCAACGTTACATTTTAGAGGTTACAACACAAGAGTCACAGCGTAACCACTAAGCGTAATCCTAGACAAAAAAACGAATCGCCGTTTTAACCTCTAAGGCAACGGAAAATGTATGAAACCTTTAAAAACGACTTCGTAACTTCGAAAATAGAAGTTTCATACGTCTATAGGTAGCCATAGAGGGTACGCCGTTAAGAGTGTAATTCGGCATTACAGGAAGTTGCAAACGGCTTTTTTTTTAATATGTGTATATAAATTGTAGAGTCATGGACCATGTAAGTTGAAACCACTGAGCTGATGTCTGATAGATAACAGTGGCCTTGTTGTTGCTTGCTACCGCTCAAACGTGCTTGGCGTTAGCTTGATTATACGCCTATAAAATTAGCGCTGGCTAAAGCGTTCTTCACATGCTTAAGCTGAGTCCGATAATATTGCCAACGCACTCTAGTCTTGCAAGCCTTTGTGCCAGTTTAAGTACTCTTGAGGTACTTAAACTGCATGCTCGGCAGTTTCATTCTAACGTTCTCCTTGATTGCACATCCCTATATGCGCACATTGGCGAACAGGTAAGTTTCACAATTTGGTGTAAGAAAAGAGCAGTTTTCTAGAAGGAAAAATAACCACCGTATAAATTAAATATATTCAATGAGACATACAATGAATTCGTGCTCCGAGTTACCAGATCCCACCTGAGAAGTTCGCCTCCCAAGTTCATCATTAGTTCTTCAGCAATTAGAACGTAGAGCCTTCGGGAAACGTCGGAAAGACGGGGGAGTCGTTTCTCAAACCACATCGGTATAGTTAAGCCGTACTCCTTTTGAACCAGTAGGGCGTCAAGTGTGTCCGGAATAATGGCAGCGTCCCTCAGTAAACGAAGTCCAAGCTTAGGTGCAGCCTTAATAAGAAACCAGGCCAAGCCGGACAAGCCGCCAAACGGATTCAGCAACTTCATTAGCATCTTCTTAATTTTGGGCTTACACATTAACCTGCCAGAAAAGAGAATATTTAGCGTATCAAAACATCTGTCATTTAATTAAACATTAAAATATTAATCTTCGCATATCAAGCGTAGCGTATTATTTTCTTCAACACGTTTAGCTGACAAGCGAAATGAATATATCAGCTTTTTTTCCATCCTCTCAAGCCGTGCTGTTATGATTATAGGTTTTATATTCTCGTATTTTAATTTTTTCGTTACCCTTAGGTTGATGCAACATGACAGCAAGAGGTGGCGCAGAGTGCAGGGATCCTGCGTTATGCAGCAATTTGTACTGCACATTTTAGTATTTTCCAAGGGGTCCACCATCGCCCCAAACCTACGCTAGCCCTCGGCAACTGTTTAGGTACTGTTTTCGGTCACGTATCGCTATTCGTTCGCCATGCACCACCCAAGATTAATTTCTTGGAATATTCATATTGAATACGTAATTAACTGGGCGTGGCGTAAGTTAGGAACACTTGAAAAAATTATCGCTTCATTTTTGTTAAAACTATACATGTACAAAACCGTATTCCGTCCAAAATTAGAATATGCTGCTGCTGTGTGGGACCCCGCTCATTCATCACAACTTGCTCTTATTGAATACATTCAAAGCCGCTAAGCTCGTTTCATATTCGACAAACTAATCATCGCATTTCCAGCTTTCCCAGCTTTAAAAACACTAGGCCTGCAGCTACTGATTCACCGCCAAGAAATCTGTCTTTTTCATAAAATATCTCATCGAAATGTTACACTACGTCATAAACTAATTACTCTACCTTTCTGATTCTGTGCTCAGAGTGTATATAGCCACAATGTTGTCATTCCACATTTAAAAACTTAATTTTTTAACTATTTATTTTTGCCTCAAACGTCGATAGACTGGAACCACCATCCCGTCTCAATTGCTAACATCACTGATACTGTTTTGTTTAGACGTGCTATTACTAATATATACACTATATAGTTGATATTTCATAGCTCTCTTCCCTCCTCAATGCACGTGTCTTGAGGGTATTCGAAATAAAATTTAAAAAAATGCGTACTGTGAATGAGTGGATCGTGGCTGTTTCTGAAGCGCACGAAGGAGATATTTGTTCCCAGTTTTTAAATCTTGTGCAAAAAAAAATCAACACCAAATGTAGCACTGAACGCTTCTAATAGAGCCGTAAAGAGGTAAGTTGATATTGATTAGAAGCTGCCGGGGCTTTAAAACACCCCTGTATATGCGACATAGTTTTGCTAGGCGCCGCACCGCGGTACCACTGTGTTGTCGCACACTCCCTATATGCGCATGTGAGAAGAAAGGCAACAACTCACTCCAATGAAAAATGACAAGTACGAGCTTACATTTACTTACGTATACTTATCGTGATCCTCTGGCATTCTCGTTATGGGAAAGGGAAACCACTGTTCGCCCAGAGCGACTTGACGAGGTGGTTTAGACGGGTAGAGTTCATAGAGAAGAAACGATGCGCTGTTGAAGCATCTGCCATACAAATGACAAAATCTGTAAACCACTCGTCTTTTGATTCCTTTTGGTTCAGATGGTTTATACAGATGCAATCGAAAAATCTAACAGGTCTGTAGTTTTAACGGTTCTAGCAAGCAAGAAAAAAAAAGGCTTTTGGCGACACGTCGCTCTTCGTCAGTTTATATATAGTTCTCGGAATGTTGATAGCAAAGTGTTGAAGAAACTACCGTGTTATTTTCAGATCATACTATCTATTTATTGGCATAATTTTATATAAAAACGTTTGGCCGTTAATTGATGTAGTCTGCATAACACAGGGGAGCTTATTTGGCAGACTGTGAATTACGTGTGTTGGCAAACAGCTTTTCCGTCTATCCACAAACCGCAAATAAACCCGTAGCAATATCCGACAGCGAATTGGTGAGTTAGTCCACTGGAGTTAATTGTGGAAGCTGTAGGTGCATTAAAAATGCTAAGTCATGTGGCGTTCAGGCGACTGGGGTATTTATTGCAAGAATAAACGAGTTCAGTGTGCGTCGGTTAATTTTTAGACGAGTGATTGAAAACTCCTTTATTGCTTTCATTGAAAGTCCAGTCTTGAGCTTTGTTGCTACGGCCCGTGATGCCACTACGGCCTGTGATGCAACGTAAACCTTAGGATACTAGCCCAAATATAATCTAACAAATATTGCTAGAAAGTAGCAACTAAATTGATTTAAGAAAAAATATATCTATCTCATTCTACACCATACTTGTGTTGATTAATATTTACTACCTACGTAAGAGTAAAAACACAGGCAAGCTGCTGACGGCTGCATAAGAGCGAATGTGTGAAATAAAACAGTATCTGAGTTTGAGACCTTGTGTGTTGTATCCGTTTTCTTATCGTTTCTAGTATCGGGTTTGGAATGAAATTTACTACCTACGCAAAAACTTGCCTTGGACATTCTATTAACCAGGAAACCACAGAATGTCTCGAGCTTTTATTATGCGTTAGTAATGATTTGCTATGCTTGGTTGCTGAGAGATTTTGGTGGTTTCGGATGCGATGCACACACGACCCTTTTGTGATCTCTAGGTTCATCAGAATTACAAATACGAGTTTAAATTTCTTCATGATTTGAGTGCGTCACGATCATGTTTGAAAGATAAGTTTTTTTATGGATTCTGCTGCTTTGGTTAATTGTGTGTAGTGCCTTGAATTCTTAATTATTTTAGATTGTAAGGAGCCCCAATTGTTGCAACTGAAGTAATCACGAAGGGAGAAGGTTTATCGCACCCTTTACTCCATCAATTGACCTTTATCTCATGGTCGGACGTCATACGCCCGTTGTGCTATCACTTGATACGTTATGATTCACCCAGTAATGTCGTGAGCCCACGTGGGTGGCTACGCTTTGTTTGGAAACAGTTGCGCGCGCCGACGGTCCTCTCCGGACGAAGTAGCACTGGACGATGTAGCACTCGCCACGGACAAGCGTCATGGACAATCACCACGGACAACCGCTAAACATTGTACTAGAAAACATAGACCATGGTTTTTCGAGCTAAGTCAAGAAAGCTAAATAACCTCAAAGTTGTGTTTTAATTAGTATTTTATTCGCGTGCTCCTCTAGACGACCGTCCGTAGCACGTCATAGTTAGTTCAGTTGCGTCCGCTCTCGTTCATATCCTAATTGTGGCCCCAAGCAGAAATGTCGGACTGCACATCCTATTGTCCGGTGCTTGATTCCCACTGAGGTCCTTGTTGAAACCCTCTGGTTTAGATTGTGTGTTCCTAGATATGACTGTGTGTGAATTGTTACAACTAATTGGGCCTTCTATATGCTTTGGATGCTTATCCTTTGCCTGCTTTGGGCTTTTCATCCTTTAGATCACCTTGGTCTGAGTGTATTGCATTTTTGTCACACTCGAGCGTTAAAACATTTCATGAAATCCACACTATGAAAACATTTTCGGTTGATACAAAGTTGCTTTGATGTGTTTCCATCGATCTTTACATTAACATGCTGAATTTGGGGTTTCGTTGTGCCAAAAAGAATTCGCTCAACTTTTCGCATAAGCTGATGCAAAGATCACATATTTCAAGTGTTCTACGTTCTAAATATTTGTTAGATGCACCCAGAAAGTAAGTTTTGTGTTTTCTCGTCTAGTCAAGCGATTTTATTTCAAATCTTGCGAGAATAAAAGGTCATGGAAAAAACACGTAAAAATACCTATGCATTTGCTAGGCCCATTATTGACTACAAGGAAACAAAAAGTCATATTTCCGGAATTATTTTAGTTCCTGAGATCATTACTTCCAAGAGCAGAAATACAAAGTTTGAAATTTGGGCGATGGTCGTAGGTCACACACTTGGGTATGTTTAAGACTCAGATACATTTCGTACTAGAAATCATTGCAGATGGGTTTTCGAGATAATACAAGAAAGCTAAATGACCTTAAAATTGTGTTTTTAATTAATATTGTAATTCAGAACCTAACTCCTGACTACATTTCACCTAGTATAAATGATCACAACTTTGGTTATAGTATTTACTGCTATGCCCTGAAGCATTAAAAAATAAAAAAAACTTAAACATATCAAGCATTTATCAAGCTCAGGATATTTATTGTCTGTTAAATTTATCTTATCAAAAGAACTCTAAATACAAAAGAAAACTCTAAAGTACAACTTTTAACGTGAGGTTTCTCATCAAGATTTTTATTATTTTGTTTTACCGTATGAAGAAGCCTCGGAATGATATAAAACAAAGCCGGCAACCGGCGGCCGGCGTTCCGGATCCGGACTGCAGAGCAATGTTATATTGCCGGCGCGCAGCTGGCAAAGGAGGCAGCGCGTTCGTGGCCGCGGTTCACTGTGGTTGTTCCACAGTGAACCGCAATTCAGGCACTGACTTTCTTATTAGTATTTTAGATTTTTCCACTATTCTACTCCAAAAAGGTTCAGGTTAAGGGCGGTTTTCACTTCTGACTTTCTTACGCCGTTCGCGGGTGGGGCGCGGCGTTGTCAAAAGCGTCACAGAGAAGCCGCCGCTGATTGCCAGGCTGGTGTAGTATATAATATTCCGATGGCCTAGCTGTGGATTCACCTACGTGGCGCAGACGAAAAGGTGCTTGAACACATGAGCGCAGTTTAGAACGGGTCTCCGAACTTTGAGATTGCTAATTATGTACAGGAGTGCAATATAGTTTTCACCTGATTGGCGATCTACTGTTGTTTTGAGCAAAGAAAGAGATTCCGCAAAAAGAGTCTTGAAAAAGACAATCAGAATCACGACTGTAGGCCATTGTATCAGTCAGCCGTCGATCACACTAGACGAAACGACCCAGAAGTTTTTGTTGCTGTATTTTTTTTCTGTATTTGCTTATGAGTTTCAGTGCGGGGCCTTTGTACGAGATGCGGGTTACGGCTTGGAGTTTGCGTGAAGGTGTTGTGCGTTGGATCTGACCTTGTGGGTTGTGAAAATGATGCTTTGTTTGCAATGCTGTATACGAACTGAGTTCGGTGGTTTGAAATGGGGTTAAGACGAGATGTGCCCTGGCTGAATGTTCTACGGGCGTGTGAAGTTTCCGGGAGAGGTGTGGGAGAGGTGGTATATAAACGACCCTGCCAATAAAGGTTAGTAGCTCTGTTTGAGACGTTTTGTGTGTTGTCCCCTTTTTCGTCCGTCGTCTCCGGTTTTTTTTTTTAAATGTGTAACATCAACCAGCTAGCCTGCCTACTCACTCTATCTTCAACCACACTACGATGTCGCAGACATACCTCCTGATCACTCAGCGCTCCGAAGGTATTTGCTCCATACCCCCATCTTCGGCGGAGTCCAAAGAGCTCAAAATTGATCCCTTCCTGTACTGGCGCCACCGACGAACCTATCCAGAACCCTTATTTTTTAACATGCGTCTTTCATGAGCATTTCACTTGTCTATTGTAGCTTAGAAAACCATATACAAAGTTTTCTTGCTGCGCGAAATGTGCCTGATCCTGGCAAAATACACAAAAGCGGCACCTGTGGTAATCGCCAAAGGCCTAAATATTTGCCACCAAAAACGTTTTCAGTTTATTTTATCAACTTTATCTTCAATACTTTACACAGCGTATATTGTGTCTAACGTTTTTCAATTGTTATTTACTTATATCAGACAATTTGAAATAATATCGCCGTGTATATTTTTTTAGCTAGGGTTTCGTGTTTTCAGGGGCCAAATCTAATCCAATTAAGGGATGGTTTTTCGAGGTTTATTTTTGAGTAATGCTATTCGCACGACGTACTGCACCTAGACTTTAGAAGGCTATACGCGGGACGCCAACTGTAGTCTCCTATAAAACAAATGATCAAAACTGATTGGTAAAGCTGTAGCGTGGCCCGTTTTTTAGAGATAAAAAAAGCCCGCTCATAGTATCCTCATTTTGGGAACTTGCCGGTGGTTTCCTTGGCAATTGGTTTGAAGGGTGCAAACAAAACTTGTAGTGCGCATGCGCTGATATCTTACAAAAACAAACAGCAGAGACCATCAGACTTTTTTAAAATCAGATTCTGGAGTAAGTACTTTCCAAAGGTTCGGTAAAATACATTGTACAGGGACACCTTAAATTTATTGATCCCACCTTCCCTGTACCGCTCATATATGGGAAGCGCAAAAAGGGTGAACGGACGTGTTTTACGGGGTCCGCAGATATCCCGTCAAAACTGCAATAAAAAACGTTTTTCGCGCTTTTACTTTGATTTCTTGCCGATAAACCCGAGGTTGGTTCAAAAGATTTTTTTTAGCCATGGTCGACAAAACTGCGCACTTCGTCCTTTCCCTGAAACCTTGCAACATGTGTTTGTACACTGCACAAACACCGAGCTGTTCAGGGCATAACTTAGAGCGGTACTGCATATCGATCTGCATCTTAAGTGAGCATAGGCGAAGTTTCTTTTTTTTTTTTTTTAGTGGTCCCTCTTTGAGGGCACGGGGTGTATTTGCCCTTCTAATTTTTGGGGCGCTTTGGCGCTCAAGGGCAGATCACCTGCACGTAGTGGAGGGCGGTAAGCCAGCCTGGCGTTATTTTGTGAAGGGTTATTCCTATGTGACCTGCCTAAGAAAATAGTGCAGCCCAGTTTCAATTGCTTGGCAGACCTCTCATATCTGGAAAGACAAACGCTGATACAGAGGGGCTCCTTATTAGGGCAAGCCAGAGGGCTACGGCGCGACACCAGACAGTGTCACCCAGATCTGCATTTGGCAGTTTTATTTTTCTGTTCTTTTGTGGTTTTTGGATTGGTAAACTCCAGACCATAGGCACATTTTCAGAGAAGGTGGTAGCGATTTTGCCATGTGGATCTTATCTGCCATGTACAGTCAGCACGAAATGAAACCCGAACGCCGGAACGCGTGGCCGTTGATATAGGCTGCTCCTCCTGGACGGCCCCTGAGAACTAATGAAAATGCGCCGGGGTGCGAGGGTGCGGGTCCTACTAGGATGAGCTCGACCCTCGCGCGGCGCGTCTGGAAGTTCCGCGTTTCGCCGGTGGCGCACTGTGAGCGCCGTCACATCCAATACAAAAAGCACTGTCACTCGCTTTGTGAATCAGATTCCCAGCGATATCTCTTCAGCGCTGTCATTCATTATCGCTTTGTGTATCGCAAGGGCGAAGTGAAAGTTGAAACATTTCGTGCACAGAAGACCCGTAGGGCTTGATGACGTGTCACCGGAACCACGCTGGGGCTCCGGTGAACAACGTGCCACGCGGTTTCTGAGAAATAGTGAAACGTCATAAACGCGAAATAAAATTCGTTTATTCGCACACGATACTCTTTATGAACAAAAAAGAATGCTGCAACAGACTGACGCGGATGCCTCGGTTTTCATGAGGAATGCGCATGTTTTCCTGCGAGGTTATCAGTCGATTCTTAAAAAGCGAAGGAATTGCTTGCTGACGCTCTCTTTGGTAACCACCGATATGCCAGGCGTATCAATTCCGGAACGGAATAAATGCATCACCCTGTCTGAGCAGGGCCTATCACAAAGAGCTATAGACGCTTTCAGCGCGCGCCAAATTGAGCCGCCATAGCCGACCTTCTCTTGTCTTACTGAGATGCCGAGCCACTGAAGCGGGCGTTGACGAGTCTCCACAATGGCCTATGCTGGGGAGAAGGACGCGGTAGAATCTAAAATGGCAATGAGCTGACCTACTGTGATAATGATGAAGTGGAGCGAACGGAATAAGAGGGAACAAAAACTGAAGGTCGGTTATGGCGGCGCCCATTCACAGCTGCCTGAAAGCGTCTATAGCCAGGTTAAGCGGCCGCCCGGTGTCGACCGGGCGACAGTGGGGCGACAGTGCGGCGACAGAAAAGCACTCCGAGTGACGGCGCTCACAGTGCGCCACTGGCGAAACGCGGAAGTCCCAGACGCCCCGCGCGAGGGTTGAGGACATTTTAGTAGGACCCGCACCCTCGCACCCATGCTGCATTTTCATTAGTTCTCAGGGGCCCTCCAGGTGGAGCAGCCTGCATCGATGGCCACGCGTTCCGGCGTTCGGGTTTCATTCCGTGCTGACTGTACAGCCTTTAAAACATATTGTAAATAAGTGTTGTTGCTGAAAAAAAGCTAATTTGTAAGGTGACCGCTTCACACGCAGCGGACCCAAAATCAAATCCGGAAGGCGGCAGGCATACTTCATTTTTGTCAAATATTTGGCAATATTAACGACCATTTCCTTTTTAGAATTATCAGAGTGAAGAACAAATGTCGACGAAATGCCTCTAACTATCCGGTATGGGGCTCCCATTACGAAGGTGCAATGGGTGACAGCGGAGCTTCACCCGCCTACGGAGCGCCTCGAAGCGGTGTGTACGCGTGGGCCAGGTGGGTTAATATGTTTTAATGAGTAATCCGCGCACTTTCGCCGCGAACCGGCATAAGCGGAGTAGGGTGGATTAACACGCTCTCCAGTGGTACACGCGCCGTCCCCCACTGCGCCTCCGAAAGAGGCGATTCAAACGGCATGAGCTCTGCACGTTGTGCGTGTAGCCATTTCCGGTCGAGGTTGACACCCGTTAGTTGACACCAGAAACGCTCGAGCCCTAATATTCGGGCGTTTTGGGTGTAAACGTTTATGGCGGTGAAGCATTGGTGTTTAGGGGGCTTATGTGGGAGAAAATAGTGCACGGACAGAAGGGCCGATGGGTTTCCCTATCATCCAATGAATATAAGCGTCGTTACCAAATACTTAGAAAACATCCCGGTACCGTCAAAAAAAAAAAAAAAAAAAAGAAAAACGAGTAAAGGTATGGGCTTCTGTAGAATAAAGCGCCTTGAGGACATTTCAAAGTGGGCCGTGTCCGAGTTACCACAAAATAAAGACGCAGTTAAATGTTCTTTTTTTTTCAGTGAAGCTTTGGTTTCTACTTTTCAAACACGACTCCAATCCGGGGTTATTCTGTTTTCCTCAAGTGTGAAAAAAAAAAAAGAAAACGCATTGAGGGTTAGTTATTGGGGATTATCCGAATTTATTGAAAGCACGAAATCCTAGTCAGAACACCGTGATATCATTACGCGATTTCGAAGTTTGCGCTTTGCATTAGGTAAATTGTATTTAATAAAACAGGCCTCAGACTCCAAAACACTACATGTAACAAGATTTGTATGCAACATATAAGTATAGCCTTGCTGATGTTTTGTGGCGTAAAATACGAATATGAATGACGTGTCAATAAAAACTAAATAAAAATATTTACGCCAAGCAAAATAAATGGACGTGCGGTAAATAAGTTCTAACCGTTGCGAACAGCCAGGTATTTTGAAGAATAAAAAAATCGGAACGAAAATAACTTACCGTGGCTTAGGGCTGCTTCTGACGTTTGTTTCCTTAGGGTCTCCCGTCAAATACGTTTTATATCGTTCCTTTAGGTATTTTCCGACGTTCCTCATGGTTCCTATACCCCGATGAGTCAGTTCCCCATAACCGAGTATCCAGAACTTGCTGTTCCTATTGCGGTCGGTAGGAAACGACCTCAGGGGTGCCCGATCACCATGACGGAAAATACCGATTACGAGGTCCAAATAGTGAGACACAGACGTATCTTCCAAGACGTGAGAGTAGAGGTAGGACGGTGACACCAAGAGAAGACAAATACCTCGCATCACGGAAAGAATCATGCTGCTTCTGTGATTCTGGAACAAATATAATAAAACCGTCACGGTTTACGGCAAGAGAAACGACTGCGTAGCGGCGTGGAACAAAATCATGATTAAAAATTAAATGAATCAGATTTTATTCATTTAAATCAGATTAATTGGATTCAAATCACTGTACGTAGCAAATTGTTAATGTTTACCACAATATGTATTTTTCAAGATAGCAGCTTGGAACGTTCATCAATTCTACCGATTACTGATAACAATTCGAAAGAAAAAACAAATCACTAAATGTACAGTGTAATTAGCAACTTTTATTGGTGCAATCGCCGACGAACTAGAACTCATGTTAATTTTGATTTTTCTAGTTAGTCAAAAAGCTTTACTTGATTTATTTTCGTGCTCTGACTGGATTTCAGAAAAACATTACTTTCTAGTTTATTATTTCTTTATTTTGAGTACTAACTTCATTTCTGTAGTGCGTTGAAGTGGAAGGTAAAAGTCAAGATCACCGCTTCGGTTTGTCCGAAAAAGCATTACATTTTGTTTGTGCTAAACCTGATATAAATATTTTTTTGCTCGATGAATTTTTGATCTAATCACAAAACATACACAGAACGCATCATATTATAGATAAACATTAAAAAAATATGAATTCGCAATTATGTTTGTGGGAAAGGTTTGGTTTAAATTGTCACGGTAAAACTGGCCTGATATAAATTATGATTTTAAGGGGTAATCCGGCATTGTTTTTATAGTCCCAAATTTAAATAAAAAAATTCTAAACAAAGCACTGAAAAAACAGCGCTGAAAAGGCAGCCTGAATATTGTGCCAACATAAGTGTTCTGGCAAAGTTATAAATTCAAAATTTTCGTCTTCGTCGCGTTTTTTAAAGTGAAAATTTCTACTGGCAACACTAAAAAAGTGACTTCAGGGGAAGGCAGGGGTTCACCCTTTGGTCTGTAGGGAGATTCCACAAGAGATCGAACCTGCAGGTCCACTCAACATTTTTATTTTTACTGTTTTTTTATATGTGATGTACACACAAATGAATAGCACGAAATTGAACTTTTTTTCTCGGAAACGCGTTTTAACTACGAGAAAAAAAATGTTTCAAGATTTCGCGACGGCCCTGCTCTCACCTCGGACTGCATTAGTTGCCACCTTTGCGGTCCTGTGGAAGGCAGGCAAAGAGTGGTAGGCCAAAAATGGTTCCTTTTTCATGTAGGACACCAAAGTTTAAGTGAATTGCATGCAATTATTATGTGATTTATGAATTAAAAATTTTTATAAAAAATTCATAACTTTAGACCAGGAGCAACAAATACACTGGGTCTATTTTGTGGGGTTCTCGCGGGATAAGTGTGGGGTGCAGGAGTTCTAACGGACATTGATACATTTTTTTCAATGTCCAAAAATGCGGTAAAAAAGAAAATCTTTTAGGCAATGGAAAAGACACAAAAAGAGGGACGTTTGAAGCTCAGCTACTTTCTTTGCTTCCACGAATCCTCATACACCCAGAAACCTAAGGCCAACTACAGCCATCACTGAACTTTCACAAAGAGACCTACAGTTACACCAGAAGAACAGGTTACCGGACATCGAACGCAACCTTGTATCCCGAACATTGGTCACTTAAAAGATACACACAAATTAACCTTCAACCTTTCTTGCCTCGCCCCCCCCCCCCCCCTTTTGAAGCTTAGCAACGAATACAACCTTCACAAAGGACTGGCAGTTTTCAAAACTGGCCTTCCAAAATCCCTACCTTCTTCTTCATTTCCTCGTCTTGCGGACAGAAAATTCGAGAAGCAATTGTTGTTTATCGAGAAGCTAGTGTTATTAAGTTCGGACAAGGGACTTTGTTAGATTGAAAAGTGTGAGGTTGTTGTAAAACGCTCGTGCAAAGTGGGGTAACAGTACATTTGGCTCGTCTGAATCGCTCACGACAAAGATGAATATGTCCGAAAGCTGAGATTTTTAAAGGTGAATATGTCAGCAAATGAAACCTTGTTTCATTAATTGTTGTTTTTTTTTCCTGGTGTAATTCAGCATTCGAATTTGTATGTTGCCATTTGATGAAACAGATAAAAACAACAAAACAAGCTTTTTTATCTAATTGAATATAGTAATCCCCAAAATACAAGTGTAACGTATATGTAACGATACCTTCCATTTTTAACTGTAACGGGAACGAGTTCTTTTTTCACGGATGGAACTTGTAACGGGAACGCGTTACAAAAATCAGAAGGAACGAGGAACGAGCTTTCCTTCCTTTTTTTGACGAACGTGTACAACACTGGTGTATGCCCAGGAAAGGCACAGGTGCAGAGCTTCACTGCACGTGAACTTTGACTCTGCCTGGTTCGTGGCCACTGGAGTTGGTTCAGTCTAGCTGAACTGTCGCAGTAATCCACCTTGAAGCGATCGGAGTTGTGGATTCTCCAAATATTCTTCAAGGAGAGGCGTTGACAAGTCGTTATATTTAGGTCGTTGTTACGTTTTTAGATGTAAGGAAGGAAGCGCATGAACAACTGTTCGTGCGGAGTTAGGCTGAAGTCTACTTGGGTTTCGTTTATTAGAACTGTAGAGAATAGAGGCACGACGCCTCGGGTACAAAGGTACGGGGCGCTTATGTTACGAGGGTGGAGCCAAGGGGCTTGTGTACGTTTGCCCCGCTGCAAGCGTGAGCTCGAAGCTCACGCTTGCAGCGGCCGCGAACCGCATGGCAAACGTAAATGAACCTCCTCCTTGGCTTCGCCCCGTAGCCTTGTACCCGAGGCGTCGTTCTTTTATTCCCTACAATTTTAATAAACGAGACATGCGAAGTACAAGCGCGATTAAGGAGTGTGAACTTTCATGAGTGCCCGTAAACAGCCACAAGCAAAGAAACTAAAAAAAAATCTGGAAAGATGCTTTTTATTACAGCAAGCTACAACACATAAATTTCTTATTTGTGGCAAAAAAAGAAACAACTTACTTTTCCTAAAAAAAAGAAAGAAAAAAAAGATGCCAGCAGCAGGGTGAAGCGAGAAACGCCGGAGTCAAGACGCTTCTCAACCGCCATTTTGACATCTCAGAAATTTTGTACTCAGCAAATGATGCAACATGTTTTTGTACATTCTTTTTGCCTGGCCTAAGGAGAGTTGTACCCCAGAGTTTTAATAAAATTGAGACCGGGTTCTTTTTTTATTTTATTTTTTCAATATGAGTATTTTTTTTAAATGTGTTTTTTAAAAAAAAATTGTTTTTTATGTTTCTGTTTTTATTGCAAGTTCATATTTTGCAGGTATAATTTAGAGGCTCTGGCCTATATTATGTATAGTTTTCAAAGTCGCTAATGCCATACATATTGAGGTAGAAGGCCTGAAAGTTGGTGTATTTATTGCTCCTGATCTAAAGTTATGAATCTTTTTATAAAATGTTTTAATTCATAAATCACATATTAATTGCATGCAGTTGACTTAACCTTTGGTGTCCTACATAAAACAGGAACCATTTTTGGCTTACCACTCTTTGCCTGCCTTCCACAGGACCGCAAAGGTGGCAACTAATGCAGTCCGCTGTGAGAGCAGGGCCGTCGCGAAATCTTGAAACATTTTTTGTTTTCTCGTAGTGAAAACGCGTTTTTGAGAAAAAAAAGTTCAGTTTCGTGCGATTCATTTGTGTGTACATCACATATAAAAAAACCAGAAAAAATAAAAATGTTGAGTGGACCTGCAGGTTCGATCTCTCGTGGAATCAACCTGTAGACTTTGTTCCCAACTGATTAAGAACAGTTTCATAATGTCAAATTATAATTTGAAAGCTCGCTCCAGCACCCGTGGAGCAGCACGAAGCGAATGATCGGCATAGCTCATTTTTAGACTGCCCACTCGACCTTCAAGCCTGCCTTCCCCTGACGTCACCACACTGATAAACGCGGGTATATTTGAACGTTATTTTTGGCATAATTTTCGCTTGCCGATAATCACAATAACTATTCTGAATTCCGTCATACTAAGCAGCATACCGGAAAGGGTAGAGGCCGGTGATTCCGGAAATAAAGCTATTAGGGGTAGCTCAAGAAATCGCCGGAGTACCCCTTTAAATCATAATGTAACTCCCGAGTCTAATTGTACTGCTTTTTATTCTCCACCCTGCTGCATAGTGACTACTTTATAGGAACGTATGAATTACCATCCATAAAAGATTTCATACATGACATAGCGGAGAGACGAAGAGCTGGTTAATGCTATCTTGTCAAATCGCGTCTGTCTACAGGTGCTCTCTCCCAGGTTTGAGTAAATATTGGTTCTTACCATTTTTCTGAGTTCAAAAATGCATGTAAAGCACAATGTCTAAAACTAACCAGTTTTAATTGACTGCATTTTTGGCCTATGATTCGCCGACATTCGGTCGCCTAAAGACTTCTAAGGCTCAATGGGTATGAAAGACAGGGGTTTAAGACGTTTGAAGGGTTTGAAGGGCTGAGTGGACTTGAAGGGCTGAGGTGTCCGATGGGCTGGAGGGGTTTGAAAACCTGGGTGGCTACGATAACACATCAGAGCTGAAGGGATTGTTTTGATTGGGAAGACCCTTTAGTTTTATCAAATTCTGAAAAACTAAAATTGTGTCATGTGACAAGGGAGGAAGAGGTGGAAAGAGGCAAATAGGGAGGTTGAGGAGGCACTGTTCGACGGTGTCGAGAGGAAATGGAAGAGAGAGGGAGAAAAGGAAGGAGAGGGGAATAAAGCAAATGAATTGGTGTGTCACATGCCAGGAAGGCGGGGGGGGGGATGCCACTGGCGCTGCGACAGTAGCGCGCTTGACACTAGAGCGCACGACACGAGAGCGCATGACCAGTTGAGCGCGCGACAGTAGAGCGCACGACCAGTTGAGCGAACACCGAAAAATGTGTGATGTATCCGCGGCTCCACAGACAGAACAAAATTGTGCAACTCATCGAATTGAAGCATTGGTGATTTTTGATTCATTGAATACGCCTTTAATAAAAAATTAAAATAAAAAGGGTAAAACTCTTTCTAACCAATTGTTTACTGACATCAGAGAGAAAAGGGTGCAGGGGAGTGGGCTGGGGCATACATTTACCCGGAAAGTTTGCAGCTGAGTGGAGCAGGGAGTCTAAGATTTCTTCACAGTGCTGCGGTGCGCCTCTCGGATATACTATAAACAGTTTTTTTTTGCTATATCTGGTCTATTCTTGACAGGCATTTGGGCTCCGATCTATTTGGTGGCTATTTAGACATCCCTCGCATAAGTTTAAATGGTATTCTGACGTCCATGTCCGTAATGAAGAAAGATCGCCGCTAAAACGTATCAGTAAAAAACTCATCGAAGGAAAGCTCAGCGCAATTTTATCGCATGCAGATCTTTTCAGCCTTTTAACGGATACAGGAAAACTCCCCTGAAAATCTGTGATATACAAAATCAAAGACTAATGAAGCCTTCATTAGTTCTTCGATTTAGAAAACGTTAGAGAAAAAATTATAAAAATTAGAGAAAAACATTGCAGCTGACCTAGGCTAGGTCAGCTGCAATCTTTTTGTTTTTTTTTTTCTGCAAAAATGAACGTACAGATATTATTCTTTTTCTGTTAGCTTTTTGTAACACTTTTTGGTTTGTCACACGCAAACATTTCGTCGACTCATTTCGCAATGTCATTGCTGAATTCCGCGGAATAAATCCCTGCCAATTTTATACAAACACGCGATGACCGAAAGAGTGGCCGGTCCGGTTGGTCCACTCGCGCTGGACTGGTTGTGCGCTCTCGTGACTGGCGCTCTAAGTACACACGCGCTAACGTCGCAGCGCTCTTGAGTCGAGCGCGCTAACGTCGCGGCGCTCTAGTGTCGCGCGCTCTAACGTCCCGGCGCTCTAGTGTCGCGCGCTCTAACGTTGCGACGCTCTAGTGTCGCGCGCTCTAACGTCGCGGCGCTCTAGTGTCGGCGCTCTAATGTCGGCGCTCAAGTGTCGTGCGCTCTAGTGTTGTACAGCCGTAGAAGAGTGGTGTAGAAATAGCAAAAAAGAGGGAGAAGGAAGGAGGAGGGTGAAGAAAGGAAGAGGAGGTAATTTAGAGGTAGGTGGGGAAAGAGGGGAGAGAGAGGGGAAGGGAAGAACGGGGAGGACGGCCAACGAGTGGGACGGATTGGAAAAGAAAGGCAGCAGAAGGAAGGAGAGGGATGGACAGCTTTCGCCTCATGTTTTACTTCTTCGTCGGCGTCCTCATGTTTCCGCGCTGTTTCCACGATAAGTTCCCACCAACTCGGCCAATAATTTGTTCTTCCAGGTGACGTATATTTCCCCGCTAAATTTAGTGGGAAATGTGTTAATTTTTTTCCAGTTTGTCGCCTATGTTTAACCAGGAAAATGAATGTGTGTATAGGTCACGTGACGTCAATAAACCAATTCAGGTTCCCCGCTAACTTTAGCGGCCAATCTGAACTGGTGTATAGTTCCTAAGACTTGATTTTTTCTGATAAATATAGCGCGGAGATAGAAATCACGTATAGGCAGAGTTGTACGGAACAGGTTACAATAACTGATTACTTAATAATAGGAGTTTATTTTCCAACAAAGTACAGGTTGAAGGGCGGCTTAGAAAAAAAGCTGTTAGCACAGCTTGACTGGTCTCAAGCCCCCACGACATTACGACATCAGCAGCGGCAGAACAGCGAAAAAAACAAATCAACATCATTTTTACATGGAAGAATCATTTGCACGTACATTAGAAACAAAGTCGAGCTCTATAATAGCTCTACAACCAAATACAGTTTATTGTAACATTTAACGCTTCTATTACATTTGTTCTCCGGTAATGTTCGCTGTAATTCAAATATTATTTATAGTCAATTACAAGTAAGAAAATATAAGTTTCCGAAATAGCTAAAATTATTGAGTTTTTTTTCTTATTTAAAACATCACTGTCTGCCCGTGCGTCACTCGTCTATGTGGACTGGACAATTTTGTCTAGTCCACACTTGACAATTTTGTGACCCGTAAAAACCAAGATACCATAAAAAAGAGAATGTAAACACGCTTAGCGGCGTTTTAACTGTCGAGACTGCCTCGTTCCCTAGAGGACTCGTAAGCATCCGTGGAAGCACTGCGCCAACACGAACTGGTACGCCAAGTGTTTGTGCGCTGCAACACCGCTCTTCCCTCAAGCGCATCCGTCGTGAGTGCCTCCGACGTCGCGGCAGATATCTTCACCAGGAAACGTGGGAAGATGAGTAACAAGAACTTCGAACGACAACTGCTGTGGAAGCTTAACAAGGTGTGAATGACAAATGGAAACAAAATGTTTCCGCTATGGACATATGTACGCATTTTCGAATTCCTAATCAAAAGTTAAAAAAGTAATTAATTACTTTGTCGTAGTTTTCCAATTACTTTTGGGATGCAGTACTTGATTACTGTAAACAGTTACATTTTCAATAAAGTAATTACAATTGTAATCAGAATCTTTTTTCAGTAACTAGTACAAAACTGCGCAGAGGTTAGGTGACATCAATTTCTCCTCTTGCTGCATATGTTCCGTGACGTTTGGTCACGTGACGTCAACGTACCTTGCGTATTTAGCGAGAGATGCACGGACGGACGGACAAAATTTTAGAATCGGGGGTTCTTTTAAAAAGCACTTCATGCTTGAAAACGTACTCACAGGAAAGCAGGATTTGCAAAAAGGAGTGTCTTGCGATAGTTTAAACTCGAATTTGGGTAGGTATTAAAGGCCCTAGTAACTAAAACTGTTGACGCCACTCGACACACGTAAAATACGGGAGGTCATCGTAACAATGCCTCCAAGAAAACTGACTTATTGGAAGGGGAGGGGAGCACGGCAAAGCCATATGCCGGGATGAGAATAAACAAGCAGCGCGTCGACCATTTGTCGGATCCGTGTAACTGTTACTGTTGCGCAGCCGTCGTGACATCAACCGCGAATGATAGGCTAGCTCGATGCTGCCATTCGCTCTGGGCTGCTGTTTGCAAACTGAACTATTGTGCACCTGCTGCGGTAAAAATAAATTGATGCAGCTTCGTTCATTCGACCAAACGCGATGAAATGCGGTAGCTTTACAGGAACAGGAATATCGTTTGTGAACACAAATAGCAATCGCAATCGTACGGTGATGAAATCGTTGCAATATGCCATACACACATCAAGGTCGAGGTCAAGGACGGCGTCTAGGACGACGTCGAGGACGACGTCAAGAACGACGTCCAGAACGCCCTCGAGGACGACCTCTGGAAGGACCTCTGGCCCTGGGATGATGTCAAGGACGACATCTAAGACGATGTCGAAGACGACGTCCTAGAAGACCACGTCAGAGACGACGTGTAGGCCGACCGCAAGGACGACCTCTATAACGATCTCAAAAACTACCTCTAGGATGATGTCAAGGAGGACGTCAAGGACGGCGTCAAGAACGTCAGGCTACGTCAGCTTCAGCTACCGGCGCTTCCAAGCTTACGCAACCGGAGCTTACGGATCAGCGATTATCGCTTCAGCCACTGGCGTTATGTGACCTCGACGACACGACCTTGAGCTTCAACCACGAGCACTTCAGCCACGGGCGTTGCGTGACTTTGAGGACACGACCTTGAGCGTGGTTGGTCCTAAAACGCTGCCGCTTCTAAAATAATTGCATTTAGTTCATGTTTGACACGCGTCAGTGCTTCCCCAACGGTGTACATTGTGATCCACAAAAATAAAAATAAAATATTGCATCGGGACCTCCTACCTCTTTCCCACTCTTTTTTACGGGAGACACCAGAATCATTTGTTTTTCAGTGCATGAGCACTTCCGAATCTTAACGAAGGCCAGCAGGAATGTCTGTTCGCAATGTCCAATGTGACGTTCTTGGGTATTGCTAGATAGGGCCAGCTTGAAAGTGGAAGATGAAAAACGTAAAACACACAGAAAGAGAGAGAGAGAGAGAGAGAGAGAATAAAGAGACTGAGATAGAAATACTGTTGGCCATATCCTCTAGATTTTGTCTCCGAAGTTCAAGCTTGTCCTATCCTAGCCCTGACTAATGTGAGCTTGTTTTTTTTAGCGCACAGCTTCTCAAAACGAGGCGGAGTTTGGACACCGCAACTTTCACTTGCGGCTGGATGTTGAGCTGCCACCTGTACTTTGTGTTCATCAACGCCAGAGTAGAAAAGCCAAATTAGTTTTTTCTTTCATTCCTAAAACTCATCTCGGGACCTCCCCTCCCCCCCCCCCCCCCCCCCCTCCCAAACCATCCAACCCCTTGAATCTGTCGCGACCCATAATTGGGGAACACTCACGTCGGAGTTATCTCTGTGGTACACTGTTAGCAAGTCCCGAGTATTTAATGAATATTTGGGGTGAAAAACACGCTATTTACACAAATTACCATGCATTTACACGTTGAGTAACGGATAATTCGTACACAAATCATGCGAGGTTGTAAAAAACGTGTTTTGGTTCGGTCATACACGGATAACCGTGTAGTCGAAATCGAAAACACGCATCACCCCGGCGATGACCGCAGCAGTGCCGGCTATCGAAGCACCGGAATGCTTGGGGACACACTTAAAAAGGACCGTTCGAGACGAATGCCGCGGAAAGAAACATGTCTCGGAGACAGACATGCACCAAAAGCAATTGCGCCATGTCGCAGGACGTTGGCGAAACCCGCGCTTACCGTCACTCGCTGCCATTTTCTGGTCGATGGCAATGCGGCTTCTCTCATGTCGCCCATGTTTGTATTTAGTTTAAAGGTCTTGAAAATAGTTTCTTACACACCATAAAATAAATTCATGGGTCTCATTATTCGCTTTAAACGGTTAACATGAATATAAAAAGCGTATCCTAGACCTGAACGCGTAACGTCGCAGTTGGTTTCGTTTTGGATTCAACCTTTAACTGCAAGCGATCTGGCCACGGCGCAAGCGCAACGCCGATGTACGCTGGAAGCTAGAGCCGGTTTGCCTTCGTTGTTTTTGTTTGACCGGAGAAAATCTGGCAACAACGCATGGCGCTGCTATTGTTTTGGTTTGACGGGACGCGAGAAGCTCCTCGGTTTGCAAGCACATGTTGCGAAGACGTGACCGGAGAAGTGCCCCTGTGATGTTCCCGGAAGACGGAAAGTATCATTTGAAATCGTGGTGTCTGCTTTGAAAGCGAAGGAAGTCACAGGGTCCACGAGTGCGCAACCACAAGCCAAGGTTCACGACAGCGCTGCCTTGACTTCGGTGATCTCGTTCTGTTTGGCGCAACACGGCGACGCGAGAAAGAGCCGAAACGTTCGTGGTGTGTGGTGCGGTGCTTGGATGTAGAAACCCACACTAACACGGAGCTCAAATTGGTTGTTGTGGAGTTGAGCTTCAACGGGTTAGTCCCGTCATCGTCAGCTGATCCGGTCCAGCTGGTCTGGGAGGACGCAGCGAGCGTTTAAAAAAAAAATCTTCCTTCGTTCCGTTTCAAATGTGGAAGATTCCCGACGCATACCGTGAGTACAAAGCTGCGGGCGTTTTCAACAAAATTATGTTGTTTTAATTGAACAATGAACTTCGAATTGTTGTCCTAAATCTGCCGTTTTTATGCTTCGTGTTGTTGGACTGCATTTGCACAGCGACGTGTTTGCACAGCGACGCACACCGCTCGAGCAGATGATTCGGTCCTGCAAACAACCGGTTATACAGAATTTCAGGGAAACTTCAGTCACCACCGATATTTTCCTGTACATCTAGTGTGAGTCGTGTGAGTTTGTTGAGCTCATCATGTGGTGTGAATGAATTAGGGCAAGATTTCCTACCTGCCCACAGATGCATGAACTGAGACCATTTTTTACGTAGCTAACATAGTGCTTTTTCTTTACTTTGGGAAGAGGCGTTGGTGCATTTATTATGGTACAATCTTTAAGAGTTGAGAAATTGGGAGAGCGAGCAAGCTTTCCCGACTTTGTCTCTTTTCTCTCTGGCACTGCCCCTAGTTTCAAGTTGCAGTTTCAGTAGACATACCTACTAGCAGGTGCAAACTGCTCTAAAGCAGGTGAAAGACTGGGAAGTCAGGACGGTGGGACTCCGCGTTTTGCGCTTTTCGCAAGGTGACTGGGTAAATACTTTCGAGAGGTATGCGGAATATGCAAACGATTTTTTTATGCCCGTCGTTTGCGCCTCCAGCAAAACGAATAAGATGATCTACTAAGGCACAATCACAAGCCAAGATTTACGATAACAGTGCGTTCGCGTCGGTGGTCCGTGTAGTTGTATTATACCCTGCTCTCTGCAACACCGTGTCATGACGAAGAGCTGGAACGGTCACGGTTTGTGCTGGGCTACCGGTTGACAGAAACCCGCATCGCCCGCATCGGCACCGAGTGCACTTGGGCTGTCGATGCTCAAGCCTTTCATCCGCGGCTTGTCGCCAGCTGATCCTGCTGCTCGACGGTAAGGAAGCGGCGAGAGTGACCTCTCAAGTAAATGTAAATTCTCGTTCATCCAGTTATCCGGTGTCAAAGTGTGGAAGATGTCCAACGTGTACGGAGAGCGGGAACTACGAGCGGTTTGCCTTGCTTTTATAACCGAAACCAGAGCAGCGAGATAACTGCCTTGCGTACTGAAAAATGATGAAAGCAATAAGTTTCAACAGGTCGAGCACGTCACCGCGGATGTAGGCGAGACGGTGCACACTGTTTAAACGCTTGCAGTATCCACGAGTGCTACCAGAAAAACAACGTCAACAGAGAAGGAGCTCGCGATTCAGCATAATGCAGTGCCACGGGCCCGTGAATTTTCAATGTTCGGGGTAATGTCGGTATAAAAAATATTTAAAAAAACGCATCAGCGCCACATTAGTGATCACGAATAACACCGGTCACAAACTCCCAAGCCTCACCGCTCCACTCGACACCGACAGGACATACGACAACAAACTGCATCAAAACACCCCAAAAGTGAAGGCGTCTGCTCTCGTACGCGTACTACAACTAGCGGAAGTGAAGTGTTGGGCGGATGTCCTTCACAAGACTATATAAAAAATGTTTTGCGCTAGAATAATTTCCATTGATAATTGAATACATAATGATAAAATCCTAATAATTTGTTTTTCTATGTGATTCAAGCTAGTCGGACTGCTCATAACACTGGTCGAGCATGAAAATAACAAAAAATTTAAGTTTTTCATTGCCGGTTTAAGATTTATTGTTAATACATCGTTGTTTTTCGCGACAGATTAACTTTACAGATTTTGCCTTCATACTTTTTATATGCAAGCAGTTCTTACATACGGCTGTCCATTGTGCCGTGTTTTGTGTCTTCTCTAAATCTGTAACGGTCAGCGACCAAAGAGCTCACTCGCACATGTCAAGCTTTTATACGCCGCGGGGAGAAAAGGATGTTAGTAGGAAGTGTCGGGCGCAGTGCCGGGGTTGTGTTTGTGTGTGTGTTGGTGCTGTGTCCTACGTGGTACTCGTGTTGTCTGTGATGTATGTAGGGCTGCTGTTTACTCGTTATAGTTCTCAGCCTATTAACAGACTCCTTATTGTTTTTTCTTTCACTGGCTGCTAGAAATCTCACTAGGTGGCGCAAGTTAACGCCCGACTTCAAATAGTTTGCTCGAGTTATTTATCCATCTAATTTCGGTATTCGTTTTTTTGTCTAGCGGTTCCGTCGTACCTGCCGACGCCACCGACCGCCGACAACGCACGTACGTACGTACCTTTGCACACAGCTACGTCCGCCGCTTGGATACTGTTTACTGTGTATAAACGACATCGAACGAGAACAAACGCGTCCTGTGTGCTTTCGATTCGGCTGAAAGGCGCGCGGCTCGCTGGGCTCGTCTCTCGCCTGTTCTTGGCTGCTGGCCGCCACGTTTCATAAGGAACACGCTGAACCGTGTTTCTCGGAAGGCAGACATGGTGTATCGTGTTAAGTTTACACGACACCTCGTGTGTAGGCGAATAACACACATGGCTGCGTGTAAAACGAACACGTTTCGACGTGTCCGCTATGGGACAACGGTTTACACGTCTGGGCGTGTTATTTTTGCTAACAGTGTATGGTGTTAACAGCTCTCACTGTTCAAAGATGCTCACGGAAATGTTTAAATAGAACATCAGTTTAAAGAAAGAATGATGTATTTAATGGTTCATTTTTCACAATACATTGCGCCAGGCCCGTCCATACCACAGAAACGTATGGGGCGGAGCCCGGCAGTCGATTTCCTACTCTTTATTCCCATTTTTGTATGTAAATTATTTATACCTAATCTTGCGCAAAACACGCATAAACAATACCAGCAACATAAAAAAGGCAAGAAATGCATATGCTCACAGTCATTTAGAAATCTTTAACTACGTGATAACATTTCGATTACATAGAAACATATATTCGAATGTACAGACTGCACACTGATCTGAACCTGTACTAGGAGTTTGCTTTTAATTCAGATAGATATTTTAGCGATGGAGCTGAAAGTTAGAGGAGTTTTGTCTCCGCCGTGTATTCGTCAGGCTGGACGGACATTAGATGAGGGTATAATCGGCACTGTAAGTAAACTAATTAAGTACAATTCTTCATTATCTTTTTAATTATTGGATTTCGGGTCATGTTGAAATAGCAGTACCCACGGCAATTACTATTACAGGCAAGAGCAATTTATGAAATTAGCGAAAAGGCAATGGTTTTCTAAATATTCATGGATAAGTTTTTCACCTTTTTTCATTCGTTTTAAAAGTGGTGCATACAAAGAGCGTCGCAAGCCCTTCCCACAATGACGTTGGAAGATTGACGTGGTCATTTCAATCATGTCGCCATTGTCTCAAAAACGTATCCTTGATAGGTGCACTGACGACACAAGAGACAAAGTGACCCGTATGGCAACGTCACTCTTCCAAGTCTAATTAGCGGCGAGATGTTTTGGTGGCGCCCTCCTGTGGTTCCCCCTTGTGGCGTCATTACCTTGCAAACAACAAGTTCGATGGTGTTTCTTATTAGCATGGTGGAAGCTTGAAATCATTGCGCTCTCAAAGAAACACTGCCAACACCGTCAAAAGTAAAGTTCTTTCATTCCTCTTATATCCGTGGATGATAAATCCCCTTTCCGCTTTCGGTCGCGCACGGGGCTAATTGTGACCAGGGTTTAACACACTTTTTCTGCGCGCAATTTTTAAGTCGGGCGAGAAGCGCGAACATTATCGAATGATATCTTAAAAATGGTGAACGTTTTCGCAATATTGTTCAATTGGTCGGGCATTTAATAATATTTACCATCAAAATACAATTATAATATGTCCCCTAAAACAATTATTAAAAAGGTAATTAGAAGAATAAAGGTGGTTAGGTCACTTACTGTGAAAAAAAAAAACCCTGATACGCTGTCTGCCGTGTCAGATAGCGACACGGTAGAAATTGAACTTATTTAACTCCCACCCCCAATTTAACAATTTTGTCCGAATTAAAATTGGACACCCTCTATAGAGGCATCACACAAATTATTTCCTATGTGCCGTTTATTGTCTTCTAGCTTTATTTAAGAATATCTTATACGCCCAACTTCTATTCCTTGCTTCAAAGTACAAAATATGAACTTGATTACCAGGTGCCGCACATTTTTTTGCATTAGTGGCGTAGGCTGTCTCATTATTTGGTCCCCAGCCGTAACGCAGAATTGCGTGTTCTTCGGAAACGGAGAACTCCACCGTTTTGTGCCGGTGATTAAAGTACAAAATACTCGCAGTATAATATTTAACATGCTAAACATATAAAATAGCGCAAAAAAGAGAAGGACAAGGACTGTACAGGACAAGCGCTGACTTTCAACTAGTTTTTACTCAGGAAAAGCAAGCATATATATACACACGACAGGGAAAGCAGCACCACAAAAAAGTTGACAAATTTTGTGCACGATCATTCAAAAACTGAAACTCATTACTATGAAGTACAATAGAAGTGTCGCTGAGACACGCCGTCCCACTTTTTGTTGCTTTTGTTTGTAGGTCTTTATTTGTTTTTTTCCGATACATAAATGCATGCAGCATGTTTACTATTTCACAGTAAACACGACGCTGAACACCCTGAGTAATAACGAGCGAGACTCCAACTTTCTGAGTTGAAATAAATTAACTAACAATTCCTACGAACCGCATACAAAGCCGGTTGTTTATTTTAAATTTGACAATACAGAATTACCTTGGAGGTGAGGCAAACTGTTACAGCAAATGTCACCTTTGGACCCCTAGCATGAGACTACACTTGCAGCACAAGGAAAACTAATGCAAAGCAACATAAATTTAGCATAAAAATTGCAAATGCACTAGTACATACAAAACCTAAAACGCAACAACAAAATCTGAGAAAAAAGCCATTAAAGGCATTCACCACATTAAAATCATTAAACAAGATTGGGGACAAACATCTTTGATTGTTTTCTAAAGGTTTGCGGAGAGGTCAATATATCAATTAAGTCAAGGTAAATCTTCAAGAGATTTGGAGTTTGTCAATTCAATAGTTGTATGCCATAGTTAGTGATAGTTCTAGTTTTCACAAACTGACTGTCTAAAATTGTAGTCTGTATCAGAGCTTGTATATGTAGAAAACATTTATAAAACACTTTCAGCAGAATCAGTATCGACATCTTCAACTCAGACATTCAACGTCAGAAAAAAAGATTACGTCTTCTCTGACTAATATTTAACTATTTATTGTGAATCGGCCGCCAGGGGGCCAGCTTGGCTTCACCACCCTCACGTTAGCTCCTGTCCTTTTGCTGCTTTCGACAAGATCTCTGGATATGTTTTACCATTCAGTCCGCACAAAACAAGGCGCAGCCGCGTAGAAAAAGAACACAAAAAAAAAATTTAACATCCACTCGCGGATTAGAAACCTCGAGATGTTATAGAAACGAAAGTGAAGATACCGGTCAAATCCAACATGGCCCACATCAACGTGATGCCCTAAAAAGTCCAAGACGTCTTCGCCCCCGACCGCTATGTCCTCTAAGCACTCACGCTCCATCGACTCACATGGACACGAAACGAAACGGTTCAAATGAAGCTACCAAGCTCAAGACCTCCAATTTTTAGCATCCCGTCATTGAAAAGACTTACTCGGGAGCGACAGCAGTCAGGATGGCCCCAACAGTCGGCGAGAATCGAACCGGAACTTGGACGACGTCCCCCATTTCCGAAGAAGAAGAGAGAGAACACGCCGCTCCTGCGGCGTGTTCACTCTTCGACCGTGCACCCGACTCGCTGGGGACGTGCCCAGCTCAACGAAAGGCTCGCCATCACGTGCCCCATCGCCATGCCCGTCGAGAGGGTAACGAACGAGGCACCCGTCTTAAGCACAAACGACAAAACAGCGTGAGTGAACATGACAACATTGAACAGCTTCGACTGCCTTGAAGAAGAAATCCCAACAGGGAGCCTAGCGTCGGAAGACTAGCAACAACCACTCATGTTTCGCCAGGTGAGCGACAACCATGCATGCTTGCGCCTGCCAAATTCTTTACCCGGGATGGCTACACGTTAGTGACCTACCGATCGGATCGAAAACTCAAAAAGCCAACAGATCAAACTGAGAAATTCGACACCGTGCTTTTTTTTCCCCTCGCTAGAAAGTCGTCCAATCGAAGCAAGGCAACGGAGCAATAATTCTAAAGAAATCAAGAGCGGTTTCAGCTAGGCGGCCGTCACAAACATCCGACTAAATCATTCTAAAAACATTCTAGCGGTTAGCAGCCCTGCATTGAAGCAACGGACAGGATTCTGCTCATCCGCAAACTAGTCCGAATTCCGGTGCACTTCTTTTCAGCTACACCAACACCTGCGTGAAAGCAGTAGCCAGCGAACACTCCCTACGGGTGATTCGGACTGAAGTGGAAGCAAGAGGGACCATCCTGGTCATCACCCTTAGGAGACAAAGCACGTCACTCTCAGTCTTCTCTGAAGGCTCAGGTATGCCAGATCAGCTGACCCTAGTCCCGCGGTGGTACAGGGTTTATCCGGCTAAAGAACGAGGACCCAAGGCTCAAACGAATCACCATCACGACCGCAGACCGCCACGGAGGAGCTCAGCCGGCTGAATCGACGAAAACCACATGTCGTAAACCACCGACAACGCTCCCTTCGAATACTTCGGAAAATTATTCGTTAGTGCTGAATGCGTACCGCCTGGAACGATGGATATCTTAAATGTATTTGAGACGTCTCGAACTTTATAAGCCTATTTATAACATGAAGAAAACCCGTAAACAAAATCCACTCGTACAGGTGTTTGCAAATAGGCAGGAAAAAAGACAGAAAAGATTGTTTTCAAATCACCTAGACGTTTATTACATACAGCCTATTCCGTGGACAATAACAAACGTGCAAACGATCTGTGTAATGTGAAGAGGTACTACTAAGCTTTTATACAATTGTGGATATTGCAAAGCAAACAAGAGCCGGATAATTCTGGGATATATTGTCTATTTCCCCCAGCTGGGAAAATATGTTCCCCTAAATTCTACAGGCAGACACCTCTCATTAGCGGTGGCAACCTGTTCATCGAACAACGTTACATCGACAGATCGTTTCATTGACACGCCATGTTTCATCGACAGAATATTTTATAGACTGCTACGATTAGTTTTTTTTTTTTTTTAACAAGTCACCTTAGACTGTCGCCGCAAATGGCGTGTGCGGTTGGGACAGGTGGGATAACATTTTTGTTTTATAATGAGCCGTCGCAGACTGTCACCGGGAAACTGCGTGGACGGGTCCGCCGGCCAGTGATACACACGCGACGAAGTGTCCCTACAGCGTGCCAGTCGCCTAACGAGTATCGGTAATCCGTTAGTGATTCAGATGCAATTAACGCAAAGTCACAAGTGAGCTGGACAAGAATGGAAATAATAATCCCTGGAGAGAGGGAACAAAGGGGACAAAGGACAAACAGAAATCTCCAAACAGAGCTATAGGTTACTAGCGCGCGACCGAAAAAAAGATTTGTGAAAAAAACCGTTAGGGCACAGGCGAGCTGGGGTAGGTTTACCATTTTGTTAGACCACCTGAGACTGGGTGAAAGATCTTGTTTCGTCTGTATGATCTGGTTGATCTTGTTTCGTTTGTATGCGTGCGTAAAAAAAAAAGAAGGTGTAACAGGTTGATGGGTTCGAACTGCAGTCGGTTCCGTGTTGTTCGCTTGCTCGTTTTTTGTAAAGATAAGAGTGGCTGCGAGGTCAAAGAATGTTAACTTCGGCCGATGTTTTGATGTGTGTGTACCTTTTGTTAGTTCAAAGTGGTTCGTTTTTTTTAAGACAAGCGTGGCTGCGAAGTCAAAACGTGTGGTCCCCTTGGTGCCAATGTTTGGAGTGTTTTTTATGGTGACGATTTTGGGTTCAGGATGTATAAAAGGAGGGAGCACTGAATAAAGTGGTTAGCTGTGTTTGAGACGTCGTCGTGTTTCTTCCACCCAGTCTCAGGTGGTCTAACAAAATGGTAAAGAGATTTGTGTTTGTCCTTTGTCCCCTTTGTTCCCCTTCTCCAGGGATTATTATCGCCATTCTTGTCCAGCTCGCTTGCAACTTTGCATTAATTGCATCTTAATCATAAACTTAAAAATGCAGGCCGTTCACCTTTTTTTGTGTTAGACTGGTGGTAGCTGATAAAACCCGTTTGCTCTACTGAAGTCTAACCCCTGGTTAGCACAGCTGGTAGAGCGCTACGCTGGAAATGGAGAGGTCCCGGGTTCGATAACCGGAACAGGTAGATTTTTTTTTCGTCGCGCACCAGTCACCTCTAGCTGTGTTTGGAGATTTGTGTTCGTCCTTTGTGCCCTTTGTTGGCCTTCTCCAGGGATTATTATTGTCATTGCAATATGTTAGTGTCGACGAAACTTGTATCCATGAAATGTGTATCCACACGAAGTGCCTATTAAAGGTGTTTTCACGAAATGCAAGGCTAATAAGATCATCAGTATTCTACCGTCAGTTTTTACATGATTTCAGGCAGCTAATGGGAGGCAACGTGCGGTAGAATTTCAGGGAAATTATTCTCACGGCTGCCGGGAGAATAGACACTGCCTAATTCGAGAGGTAATCTGGAAGGGTACCTGTGGATGAACGGTCAATCGTCGCCGACAAGTAGGTTTCAGTGCACTTACCATAAAAATGGCGGACTTCAAAATTTTAATCCAAGATATATGTCGACTCGTGCACTACAGAACAACCACACAAACAAAAAGACGAGAAGGAAACGCTTTGTGAACATTCAACACGATGTGGAACAAGTTTTTATTAGCCGAACCGAGCCAAATCACAATAATTTCTGTGGCTTCATTGAAGAAATCGTTGTTGCCGATATAGACCTTTTCATCTCAGTAGTTACCTCAACGGTGGACAGAGGGCGCTGACACACGTGTAGCCATAAGGTGACTTAAATGTGGTTGGTTTCGGTTACAGCGGGCTAACGGCTGTGTTGGTGTTCTATGTCGATTTCGCTTAGTTGTGTGATATAAATGAATTCCTTCTGAGACAGAACCAATGATACAATGGCAATTCACCACTTTGAGAAATGCAAAGTTGTTACGAGCGTAAAGTTTGGACGTTTTTACGAATACTTTTACCTGATCATGTTCTTTGTTCGGCCGCTCGGCGGCGGAAAAATTGAAATGATGCAAGGGCCGGATTACGGATGTTAACGGCCGCGCTGGACGTGCCCAATGAAACTAGATTCCATAAAGATAAACGAATGAAGAAACTAATGCTTGAGGAAACAGTGAAAGAGCAGGTCGACGACCTGACTAACGATGTGCTGAATCGCAGAGAACAGACAGTGTCTCGATCGGTTTCTTAAAAGAACTTAAGTATCCAAGAAATGTTTTATGGTCCATTCTAGGCCGAGTAGAAAGTCTTGTTCAACTATCAGCCCTGCTGAACTATTTATTAGCAGCATTTCACAATGTTGACCTAAGGGAACTATTTCTTATACGAGCATTTCCAAACATTGAGAATTTGAGAATTTTCCATGAAGGACAATTCCGCCAATTGAAGTCTGATGTCTTTCTTCCGTATGATTTGCGAAATAATACTAAAAGCGCAAGAACATTCCCCTCCAGCAAGCTTGGCTGAAGTCAAATGCCAGACACCACTTCATGGATTTGTGTAGACGGATCTTTATTTGTTTTAACAGATACGCTTTATACTTTCAGCGGCGTCGAGAGCAAGCGCGCCATCGACAACGCTGCACTCGAATGATTTCCATGAAGACGGCTTCTTTTCGGCGTCACATATTGCGCACTTAAGCGCTTTTTTGAGGCACTGAAAAGGTGTTTTTGGAACGTTTTCACCCGGGCACCAAACTCTGTGTGTCTAAACAAAATAATTAAATTGGATATTCTTAAAAAAAAACTTAATGAATGCATACATGAGACCGAGCACAATGTAAAGTTTCTTAAAATTCGTAAATAAACAGATCCAGCGAATGTTTATACCGCAAAAATGATTTCTCCATATAATCAAAAGCAACTGCTTCTGATTTGTTATGAAGGCAGAACACGATGCTTTCAGAAAAGATACATAGCTTTCAATCACACACTACATAGTTGCGTTGACTATATTTCCATCCTTAAGATCATAAATCCGTGATCATAAATATACTTCGCGCTTCCTACGGAGCCACTAACACTTAGCAATCATCACTTAAGCAAGTTTGCGCTGCTATAATTGTGTCCTTTGTCCCTCTTGTTCCCCTTCTCCAGGGATTATTTTCGCCATTCTTGTCCAGCTCGCTTGCACCTTTGCATTTAATTGCATTATAATTTCATCCCTCGTCTGACTTAAAAACATCTACATGCTCAATATGGTCACGTGACGGCAATTTTCCCGCTTAATCTATGGGAGAAACTTAATTTGTTCATAGGTGACGTGCCACCCAGTAATGTGACGTCATTCTCCTAGCTAAATTTAGCTGTAAAACTGAATTGGTGTTGAGGTCACGTGGCGTCAATTTTTTTGCTAAATTTAGAGGGGAATCGAATTGCTGTTGAGGTCACGTGACGTCAGTTTTCCCGCTAAACCTAGCGGAGAATCTGTATTTGTTTGTAATTGACGTGAAACCAAGTCATGTGACGTCATTTTCACCGCTAAATTCAGCGAGGAATTGAATTGCTGTAGAGGTCACGTGACGTAATTTTCGCACTAAATCTAGCGAAGAAACTGAGTTTGTTGATATGTAACGTGACAGCAAGTCATGTAACGTTATTTTCTCTGTTAAATTTAGTGGGGAATTGAATTGGTGTTGAGGTCACGTGACGTTAATTTTTCCGCTAAATTTACCGCGGTTACGGCGACGCCGACGCTGCGAAACCCGTAAACGGGTTTCGCAGCGCAGGCGAAACTTGTTTGCGGGTCTCGACGACATTCAATTTCACTAATATGAGATTAGGTATCTATAAGAAATTCCGCGCTACATTCAACAGGCGACGAACACATAGAGGAGATGGCAAGGTGGAGGGGGGGATCTAGTCTTGGAAGCAAGTGTGCACCGCCCGTTTGGGTGTGTGGGCCGTCTCAATTCATAAACCTCAATGATTCACAGACGTTCAAGTTATCTTGTAAAATCAAAACAAACAAATGCGCAATTCATTTCGAAGAAATCTTGATTTATAATCAGCACCATAAAAAAACAACCTCACAATTTAGGGTTAGGGTATGGTTTTCGACGCCTGCGATCAGTTCGCTAAAAAACTAGAATCTAATTGTGATGCAGGGATGCAATCAGATATGATTTGGCGGTGTAAAGAACGAAGGGTGTTTTGGACATTCACAATTTATTGCGAGTATCTGAGAGTTTTGGTATAATGAGTTCATGGAAACTCCCCAATTTCCACCTTGAGCACTTTCCATAGAATCTTTATATAAACTCCCTAACATCTGATCCTCACTCTCGGGGTGGTTATGAACAATACTGGTGGCATTTGTTAACATCCCTTAGCTATACTGACGGCTTGATTCTGGTTAGCTAGGTTCGTAGAGCGCTTCGGTAGACTTGGAGACATTCCGGGATTAAATTTTAGACCGAAGGGATTTTTTCATCGGCCTAGCTGTATGTCAATTCTTCCATGAAAGTGACAGCGTGAATAGTTTGATGACGTCCCTACGCAGGAAAATGTTTCGTTCTAATTGCTATTTAAAAAAACAAAAAAACAATACATTCCGAGAGCATGCATTCTGGGCGAATCGGGAATTCGCCGTGCGTGATGCTTGCAATCGAAATCAGTATCTTGCACAAATTTAAGTCACAGGTGAAGCAGGAACGCGTTAAATGAAGTTAAACAGGTAAATCGTATTCTGTTGCTGTTGTTTTATTTAATTTGCATTAGTGTGCTTAGTCAACTATTCTTGCGTTGGGTCGGATGTTTTCAAGAATACAATAGTGACAAGCAGCAAATCTGAATATAACAATAGGAGTAGTTTTTGTAAATTATGGAGTGTGTTTAGGATATAGTGGAATGTTCTATCCAAGCCACTGGTTATGTTACCGAAGTCGCCATGCAATTACCACGACAATAAATCGATCGTTATATCGAGGTCTCCGATATTGACTACCTTTGCGATAAATGAGTTCCAACGAATAACAAAGAGTTCATTAAAGTGTTCGAACCATAACGATTATTATGCTTCTAGAAATTGAAGATTATAATTGCTGCACACAAAGCAACACACCAAATTGGTAAATGCATTTTATAAAGTATTGTTAACTGTATTAAATAACGTTCCAGAAATGTTTTATCATAACAAGCTCATCTAATAACGCTCCCACTTTTCAAGGTAACAGCAATTCCGGATTCGTGATGTCCGAAGCGGCATTTTGTCTTAGGGAGTTTTCTCTTTAAGTAAAGTGGTCGAAGCACGCGCTATAGCTGTATCTTTAACAATACGCATTATGCTTCAAGACGTACTTGTCTCGCGGGGTGGGTTGTGGGATGAACGGACAGATGTTACGTAGATTTTCCTATAGCAATAACGGAAGAACAACAGCTCGAAAAAACTTATACTGACCCGTTTTGAAACGACCGTTTCTACAGGTGATGACACCTGAAACACATCTTCTTACAACAATTTTTTATTGACATGTTTTATTCCTACAGCTTGAGAAATACATCTGCAATATATGTGAAAGATGACAGTCGAGACCAGTAGATTATTTTTTACCTCTTCGCTGCTGTGGCATCTTAACATTTTAATATATTAACATCGTCCACGCATTGTAATGTCCCCTTCCAGTCACGTAATATTATTCAAACCTCGAAATTTTCCCGCAGGAAAATTTTACCGACATATTGACCGTATTTTTTTTCCACGTATTATTTTCATTTATTTATTTGTAATGCCCGAAAGGGTATTTAGGTAAAGTAAATAAAATATAAATAGTTGAACTATATCAGCCTATGTCAAACCTACCTTCCAATTTAGTATATGTTGGATTCTCCACAACATATTCAAAGGGTTAAAATGGGAGAGGATATAATGAGATACATGGAAAATCGACTGGTATTGAAAACAGGCCAAGAGCCACCTGTCCAGAGGTCAAATGTTTTGCACAATCCTCTCAGCCCACGGTGTCTCCTCCTCTTCCTCGTAACATGTATTTTTTATTCATGTTCAGCCACCAGCGCCTTTATTAGATGTTATTCATTCGTTTAATCATCAGGATACAATTACTAGCGTAAAAAAATATAATTTCGGTTTACTGGGAACCCGTATGGAAATCTTGTGTCTGGGGCATATCTGGCCATATCAAACATTATAGGATTATATACGGCCTATATACAGCCTTATCTGGAGTATATACAGCCTTATCTAGCGTAGATACAGCCTTATCTGGCATATATACCGCCTTGTCTGGCGAATATAAAGCCTTATATGGGATATATAGAGCCTAATCTGGAGTATATACAAACTTATCTGGCATATTTACAGCCTTATTTGAGGTATATACTTTGTTATCTGGCGGCCGGTTTTCAATACAAAAAAAATGTTAAAAAAGTAAAAAAGTGCTTTGTTAGCAAACTGTGAATGACTCATTGTTTGCAAGCTAAATTTTAGCACAAATAATCCCAAACTTCAGCTTTGGCAAGCTTAAGTTTGGGATTATTTGTGCTAATTTCCACGAGGAATTCAATGTAGCTTAATTATTTCGAAGTGTTAAAATTACGCCCGAATAGACAATTTGCTCAATCCCCCAAGCGCCTCAGCCCGTACTCGAGGAATCATGGGGATGGTGTTTCTTCAGTTGCCTAGTGATCGGAAATTTCGACCAATTTATGGTTACACAGTTTTTAGTGTAATTCGGAGTCACCCTGAACACGTGTCGTATAGAACCCAAGTACCTGTCATATCACTTTTGAAATTTCTTGCCAATGTCAGTACTGTGCATTCTGTCCAACCTTCAACCTGAATCAGCTGCAGACATATCTCTTACAATATTATCATTCTCGTACAGCTTCAGAGACGCTGATATTAAGTTAGAAACGCTAAAAATGCTATAAACAGCTCCGCTGAATCCGAGCTAAATCCCGGTTTTGGTTGTTGTGATTTCTCGGTTTTTAAGTAATCCCTTCTAAAACAACAATCACGAGAATGATAATATTGTAAGAGATTTCTGCGGCTCAGTCAAGGTTGAGAGGTGAATTGCGTGCACAGTATCATAAACGCTGCCATTGACGAGAAATTTTAAAAGTGATATGACAGCTCCTTGAGCTCTATGGGACGCTTGTTCAGGGTGACTACGAATTACACTCGAAACTGTGTAACCATGAAATTGGTCAAAATTAGCGATCAATAGGGTCGTGCCTTACAGTTTTTCAGCGTTCCATGGGACCCTGATCACATCGCGGTCCCCGGGGCTTCGCTCTTCGACATGGCGGCTTCGACGTCGTCAGCGGCGCCGTCTAAGGCGCCGGGCTTCGTCATCAAAGTACCGGTAGACACGCCAGTGGACGCCATCATGGACGCGTTCCAACACGTGGTCGGCGACGCCGGCTTTCTGTACCTTCAGCACCATGGTCGTGCAAGGTTTATGGCAGCGGTCAACTCCATGGCCACTGCCCAACGTTTGGTACCACAGGGACACCTGTTGCTCGGCGACGTCCAAGTCCCACTCGAACCGGTCGGGGCCCACGTCGTCCACGTGTCGGTTTACCGACTCCCGCCGTACGTGTCCGAGGACGCCCTCGTCCAGGTCCTCGGGCAGTACGGCAAGGTAAAGGGCTTGAGCCACGTTACGTCTACCGTGACCGACCGGACATCTGTACGGGCACACGGGTGGTCAAGCTGGAGATGGCCAAGCCTGTGCCCAACTTCATCCACATCCAGGGCCACAGAGTCTTGGTGGATATCGCGGCATGCGCCGGGTCTGTAGCCGCTGTGGTCAGGAGGGCCATTTCGGGCCCGCCTGCACGACTCCCCACTGTGACAGGTACGGCGTCTTCGGGCACCCGACAGAAGGATGTGCTGCGCCCTACCAACGCTGCGGCCACGCCCACGCCACCACAGACTGCGTTCAACGCAAGACGTACTCGGCAGCTGCTAGAAATTCCCGCCGTGGATCTCCGCCACCGGTCAGCACCCCCGAGCCGCCTCCGACCCAAACTCTCGGCCCCCCTGAGCAGGCTAAGCCGCCTTCCACAATCACCCGCTTGCCCACTGCCCCCGGAGTCTCCCCACCGGCGGCAGAGCCCTCAACCATCGATGTGCTTCCTGCGCACGCGGAAACGTCCGTCCCGCGTTTTCTGCAGGCTGGTGACGTCAGACGAGACCTCCTCATTGCCCAGGGCGCCACCCCGAGTCCCCTCATCGCCTGCTCCAACGCATCTGAGATTGCTGACGTCACCCAGGGCTAAGGAAACCCTCCTCCGTCACCTACGTTGCCTCCGGCTTCGGCATCCCCCGGCACGCTAGTGCCGCTACCGAACAGCGACGCGTCTGTGGACCCAAGGACTGACGACGACGACGCCATGTGCTGTGACCGTCCTGAAACTAAACGGGGCCTCACAAGCACCAGCAGCGGGTCTGACGCCCCCGGAACCTCGACAAAGAAGAAACGCCTGGGTCACGCAAAGCCATCCGACTCGGAGGACTTTTCCGACTCTCTGGTCTTCTAGTGCGGTATGCTCGCTTCGGTTGTTTTTTTTTTAATGAATTTTATTTTTATGGTCATGCTCTGGCATGTCCTCACGCTGAATGTCCAGGGCTTTAGAAACCCCAATAAGCAGCGTGAGGTCGTCCACTTCGCGCGCTCGATTGGTGCAGACCTTGTCTGTTTACAAGAAACTAATTTTTTTTTCTGCACGCGACAGCACTGCTTTTCGTGGTCGCGTCAGCCTTGACTGTTTTTAGAGCGCAGCTCATAGGCGCCTGTTTCCGGCTTGAGCGGCGTCGGCGCCGCCGTCGCCGTCGGCGTAACCGCGCGGTGCATTATGGGACGCGTGACGTCACTGATGACGTCATCAGTGACGTCATTCATCGGCATCCGCATCGTTATCATCACTGATGACGTTACTGATGACGTCATTGTACCCCCCTCCCCCCGAGGTCACGTGACCCCCCAGTTCCCTTCCCTCCTCCTCCTCAAGAGGTGCGCTCTAATTCGGCGTTACAGGGAGTTGTAAACTGCTTTCTTTTTTTTTTCCTTCGAAGACACGTGCTGTCGCGGCGTCGGTGTTCTTATCTTGCGTCGAGCGCTCAGTCGAGGATGTCGAAGCATTTTGATCCTGCTGGTCGCGTCATTGCATTTGATTTTTTTTTTTTTTTTTTGTCAGCATCGCTTGCGCGCGGTGAATGTGTATGCGCCCGCACATATGTCTTTATTGACTCGCTCCTTTCGAGAGTTGGACGCATATTTGTTGGAGCCCCACCCCTTCTTTCTTTTGGGGGATTTTGACTGTGTTTTAGACGCTCACCGCGATGTTCGGGGTCCAGGTCAGGGTAGGGCCAACTGGAATGCTCGTGAGCTTCGTTGCCTCGTTGAACAGTTCGAGTTACGAGACGCTTGGTGCGAGTTACACGGCTCCTTTTTTGCGCCCACGGGGTCTCGTGCGGGCTCGAGCAGTCGTTTAGACCGGGTGTACATCCCATCTTGGCTCGCTTCATGTCTCACTCGACGTGAGACCCTTTCGTTTCCCTCTGCGGCGGGGTACAACTCGGATCATTCGTCCTGTCCTGATTTACTTGTGCGTTCCTGGGGGCGAACAGCCTCGCTGCATTATTTGGCGTTTTGACGTGCGGCTTCTTCGGGATAGGGAAGCGGTTCAGTCACTCCGCCAAGCGCTCACTGACAGCATAGCGTGTCATTGGCCCGGATCCTGCGCGTTGGGACAGCGTGAAGGTGTTGTGGCGTTCTCTGTGCGTCCGCGAGGGCAAGTGGAGTCGGCGTCAACTCTCTCACAAGCTCAATGAGGTCCTGCGACGCATCCGGAACATTAAGCGCGGTGGTACCTTCACGCCCCTCATGTCTGAGTACTTGAACCTGTTGCGGGTGACGTACTCTCGCCTTCTCCGGGAAAGTTCAGGAACCGCGTCATTGCAGCCCTGGGACAGACGTCCCGTGTCAGACCCTGAGGTCCTCCGCTACCTTCGCGTCTCTCGGGACCGCGGGCATCGACCGGGCTGGGTTCCGCCTGTCGCCACACCAGAAAGGTTTTCTCAAAGCGATGGTAAACTCATTTTGGTAAACCACGGTGCCTAGGAAGGGAAAAGTAGCTAGGTACTGTAACAAACGGCTGGATAGGAAACGACAATAATTATTTTTGGTTGGGCAGTAAGATGCGCCATCTATCGGTGAAACAAGCCAGTCACTTTGTTTATCCTCTTTTTCCGCTGGTTGTTATCGATCTAGTATGATATTTTAAGTCAAACTATAGTAATGTTGTACTTGAAGGCCAATTTATTTGCTTCAGATGGTACGAAGACATTTTAGCTACTATGCTAGAGTTTGTCGACGAATATTCGAAAATGTAAGAAGCATTTCCTTTAATATGTTTCGCCATAAACAACGCATCACTTTCCAGTGTGCCTTCCAGTCTGGCAACGCCGGTGCCGTAGTCTCGTTTTTGTTCCATGCGACACACGTTTCTGCGATTCTCGCTGATCTCAACTGTTTGCACTCTCTTCCGTTTGCCCAACCGATCCACCGATTAGCCCACCGACCGACTGCGGAATCGCTAACAACTTATTTGCGGACCTATTTGTACTTTGATAACGGAAACAATGTCGAACGGGACGAGGCGTCGACGTCGACGAGACCGCGTGTACGCGCAGTACGCTGTCGTCATGCTGGGACGACAGCGTGTGTTCCGGGACCGCCTCGATCCGCTGGAAGAATTCAACGAGGATGCGCTGCAGCAACGATTCCAGTTTGGTCGCGCGGGAATTATGTTTCTCGCGGAGACGCTGCGCCCGGACTTCGAGCGGTCGACGCGTCGCAGCTGCGCCCTGTCCACAGAGCAGCAGGTGATCGTCACTCTGCAATTCTATGCCACAGGCCACTTCCTCATCACTGCAGGCGACTACTTCCACGTGCAGGTCTCTAGTGCTTCACGGTCCGTGAGGCAGGTCACCGTAGCTCTGGCACGTCGTGCAAGGGACTTCATACGGTAAGACTTCATACGGTAAAGAGTTTTTGAGCGTTCCGAGTAAAAAAAAAAGTCAAATTGTGTTGAGGTTGTTTATGAGTAAAGCTATACGCACTCCGTCGTGCACCGCTGCCGGAAAGGGCTATACGCACTACGGGAAACTCGTATAAAACGATTGGTTCCAACGTGTTTTCTAAGCGGTGGCATAGCATAGTGGTAAGGTGTCTGCTTCATACGAAAGTGGACGCGGGTTCGATCCGCGGTGTGAGACTACTTTTGTTTCTCAAACATTTTGTTTTGTCGAGGCATTTGGTGATATTTACATTTCTTTTTTACGATCAAAACTGAAAACAGAGAAAAAAACGAATGTTTTCGACGAAACTTTCCAGAAATGTGCTAGCTAGGGTATTGTGCTGTAAATTAACTTGTGAATGGATTGACAATGCAGGTGGCCTGACGTCGCAGAGAGTGCTGCCTTGCAGGAGCAGTTCTTTGAGGTAGCCGGGTTCCCTTGAGTCGTGGGTGCTGTTGATGGCACCCACATTCGAATCCAGGGACCGTGCGTGCACGAGGAGGTGTACGTGAACCGCCACCTGTACCATTCCATCAACGTACAGGTGGTAGTTGATGCATCCTGCCGCATACGCAACGTGGTTGCGAGATGGCCAGGAAGCACACACGACTCCCGGATTTGCACCGAGAGCACACTACCAATCAAGCTGGCCGATGGCGTCTACGATAGCCTCTTGCTTGGTGACAGCGGCTACACCTGCCAGACATGGCTGATGACGCCCTTCCTGTCGCCATCATCGGCATCAGAAGTCAGGTACAACACGGCACACACCACGACAAGGAGTATTGTTGAAAGGTAAGACGAGGTCACGCATCGTGGTGGGTTACTGGGGTGCTATATTGAAAGGAATGCCACTAGACAACGTAACGTTTTTTTGTCATAGCACAGAAGACACTGTTAATTGTAAGGCTTCTACGTACAGTTTTGTGTTCTCTAGACCAAGCTGAAAAGAGTGGTTGCACGGAAGCTAAAGAGAGAAAAAAGAAAATAATATCCCAAGAATATATATTTATTTATTGTACTTTTTCAGTGCCCCTATACAGCGCGTGGGCCTGCGTAAGGGTGCACTGTAGACACATATATGCGGTGTTACATAAAAACCAGACACACAAAACGCATGCATAGTATCAAGAAACAAAAACGTGAAATATTCTCCAACATATTTTTTGGAGAACGTATCACATTGTTCGTTTGTTAGGGGCAGGATTTGTTACATACGCCTTTGGTTCAACCTGGATACAGAAGAGCAAAAAGATACAAATGCAAAGCCGTCTTTTTTTTTTCCGGCCCCACCTTTACAGAAATTACACGCCTACATGTCATACATTCTAAAATACTCCATACTGCTGGGACTCACCGTAAAAATGTGACAAATTGCACGGGGCTCGGGTTGCTATAGGGAAGTCGTTGACAGACATCTTCGGACTGCTAATATTAATGACTGTTTGTATGAAACTGTGTTTCGCTTACACTCAGCTATGAAGAATATTTGACGAGGGAACTTTAATATGATGTACATGTAAACATACTGTTATATATCTGGGCAATGATAAAAAATGATTGCTGGGTTTTCGGTAGGCTACAGGATTCAGAAAGTATGAAATCGTCTCAACCCTAATATATTAGTGTACTTTAAATAAATAATACTCATTCTGTCCATATGATGCACGCAGGACAATAGGCCAGCTGAATCGTTGGTTCCACTGCCTGGATGCCGAGCTGCGCATGGAGCCAAGCAGATGCTGCGACATCATTGTGGCATGCTGCGTGCTTCACAATCTCGCCAAGAGATACCGCTGCGCGATGCCAGGGACTGTCATCCCCCCTGAGGTTCTCGTGGAGCCCATGGCAGCCGGCCGTGGCGAAAGCAATGAGGCCCGGAAGCGTTGGCAGATATTCGAGCAAGTAGATGTTGTGCTGCGACTGCTATCCACCTTTATTTGCAAAAGCGTTTCTTGGAGACGATGCAGCGCCCGTCGTATGCCGCTCAGGCGTCCACCCTCATATTGAAGGCGTCTGTACCCTTTTCTGATTTAGAATATTGTAGCAGAAAGAGTGCCTCAAGCATTGCAAACCATATTGTCTCGCAAACCCTCTTCATTGCAGCATGTTTTTGTTGGTCGCAACAATGACATGCAGTTAAGATATAATGTGGCGGTATCCAAAAAAGAGTTTTGGTATGTAGTAATAAATGCACAAAGATTGATTGACATATCTTGCAGCGTACCTCATTGTAAAAGGTTAGAGTTGGTCAAGCAGCATAATTGCAACTGCGTTTAACAGTGCAATTGCTGCATGACCCATGGAACCACGTACACAAAAGTCCTGCAACATATTGCTGTTGTGTGCCTCGGTCGACAGTTTATGCGGCTTTTACGCGAAAAGCTTGGGCCCGCTTCTGCGTGTTGGTCATCGTGATTGCCTTCGTACTACAGGCTACGCGAACATCAATGCCCTCAGTGCGAGTCATTATAGGGGTGAGCGAAATAATAGCCTTAAAAATAATACCATTTCATTTTATTGTGCCTCTGTCCTATAAGTTGGTACCATTATTACAATATTTAAAAGTGTTCTACAGGTGAGAGGAGTCAACCTGTATGCGTCAGAGTAGTGGCCTGATTATAACATCCACTAATGGGTAATGTACTCAAGAGGAACAATTCTGTCATTGGTTATTTCATTTAGTAAAAAAGTAAAGAGTGTATAAAATCGCTGTCGAACAACGTTGCAGTATGGTAATGCCTGTTTACTTCGGGAAGTGAGCAAAGAGAGTACAAGAGTTCCTGAACGGTGTAAATTCCGCGACACACTCTCCACGAACACATCAGGCACACCGAGTGGTCACACCAGTAACCATGCATTTAAACGCATAATCACTGTTCGCGCCGCGCAGGCACTTCCTAGGTTATTTTCTTACTTGCTGTTTTGTAGTGTGCAGGGTCGAATCGCTAAGATTGCTTTCCTTAGTGCCCAACAATGATGGTTTGGACGTGTCGACAGGCTTGCGCACATGTATGGAAACTCAGCTGGTTAGATTGTCGCTGGTGTCGGATACCAATGTGGTCCTCTGGAATACTGGAGAGGCGATAAAAATATTTCATTATTCGTTAAAAGTACTTGCACCATCTTACTGGCTGTCGCATAGGGTCGAGTGCACCCTCTGATAAATCAGTTTCTCTCCAGGGACGACTACCCCATAACATACTGAGGTTTCCAGAAACCCTTGCATTTCAAAATGTACTTTATTATTTCACATCCGCCCTTGCTTCGCAATCTAAAAAAAAAAAGAATCGTAGAACTTAATGTCCCCCCCCCCCCCTCGGTCTGTTCTGATTACTCCTTTCTCAATTGTTTCTTCAATAGCTCAATCTGAAGTTCAGTCTGCAAGGTTTGTAGCTTTAGCATTTCAGTGTGATACTGTTTAGCAGCATCTGCTGCAGCGATTTGCGCATTGGAGGCATCTATGGCTCTTTTTGTTGCCTCTCTATTCAACAGGAGGTTCTCCGCCTCCATCCGCTGCTGCTCCTCAGCTTGCTGCTGATACCTCTGCGCAGCTTCCCGGCACCAACGTCTCGTCTGCAAGATACGGGGAGCTGCTGCCCACTCTTCTGCTGCTGCCACCCTTTGGCCGCTTCCTGACGCCCGAGGCTGCGGCGCTGCCGTTTGCCTCAAACTATCGCTGTGACAAATGAATATGCAGAAAGTGATTTGCTGTAGTTATTAGAAGTGTGCAGGCAACATGCGTAGAAGATACAGTGTTTGTAACCCCGACATGTTGCTGGCATTTTGCCACAGTGTACTTAACTATAGAGCAGAAGCTCTCTAATACTTCAAGCATCTACGAGTGGACCACACACATGGTGCTCATGCAGAAGTCCATGCTCACCGTAATATCCCGAGAAATTGCCCACGCAAAACTGAGAGCACATTAGGTAAAAATAAGGGGTAGGCTAACATTCGGTGTTCACAAGGTAGTTCAACTTGAGCCATTGAAATATAGAAAGTCCTGCTACAAATCAGGATGGGCTATCTTTTGGGGATGGGTCGTCTCTCGGGATATTACGATAATATTCCTTGCACCGGTTGCAACTTTCTGTATTACATTACCTTTAGCTTTCTTAAAAATTTCTTAACCTTGCCGTTTATTTGACCTAAGGATGTTGTGAAACCAAACATTCTAGTCTGGTTGTTTACGAAATCCACGATGCTACAAAAGGGTCTTCGCTTGGCTATGCATAGAGTCAATCTCGGTATGGCTTTCAATCCTCCTGTTAAACCGATAACTGATGCCAGAAACGCTACCTCTTTCCTTTTTGCGTTCCGCACAAGTTCGTCACAGCATAAACGATGAGTTTGTTCACTCATTCAACAACCCATCAGATATCATGCGTAGCAACAAGGTTATACCTTTTTTTTTTTTTTTAAAGGAAGCATATTGTCTTATATGTTGCACCTGTTGGTTAAGAGGTTAGAACTAAATATCAACACCTTGCATTCCTTCAACCATCAAAAAGTGTACTACAACTTTTCTTTGTTCGAATATCTGCCTTTGGTACATCGATAGTTATGTTGTCTTGTTGTTAGTTATGTTAGTAATGAACACATTTTGCTACATATCATTCTGCGTGTGGTTTTTTTTTTTTTTTTGCAGGCTGTTTGTAGAGCAACTATGCAGCCGTATGAGTAAAATTAAGAGAAATTCATAATTACATGCTTGTCATAAGTGACACAAAGGCAGTGCAGTACGTCCGCTAGCCTGGGCTCCCTATCCCTAACCTGCATCACGCAGTAGTGATACATGAAAGTGCGCTGATTTCCAATTAGATATTGTTTGTATAGCACTATGACAATTTTTAGAATCTCCCTGTTCTCACATGAGTTTCTTAGGGTCCCGCCATTAATAACGGAGCTGTTCTGCATGCCCGGCACCCAGTGCTGTTGACTTGTCATACAGACTGATGTAAAAGTAATCCACTCACTCTTCAGTGTCGCCCTCAATGACGTCGAGCCCACAGGTTCGGCGAGTCGACGCCGATCACGTCGAGAACTACCTGAATTAGGGGTATCAGTTCATGGGGGTTCGGACCGGCACCTACTAAATGAATGCACATTATTTTCATTCCGTAGTCACCCGGGCCCCAGAGGCATTGCAGAGTGGAGGGGGATCAATAATCAACTACCAAACTAGAGTACAAACAGCAGAAATCCAACGGCATTATGAAACGTGAATTGAAAGCTTAGTAATTTGTACTGTGTGGCAGAAATGCAAATTCTTAACCTCGCAGTGGAGCGATCTCGCAACATTGACCTTCCAACATGCACTTCGCTGCGTGCAATTGTGCTGCTGTCAACTTTGTACATAGTGCTTTCTGTGTGCCTTGAGGATGCAGTAGTGTAGGGTATTCAGCATAGCGTTTGATGAACAAGTGTGCCCTAAGTTTCAGGACCTGTTTTATGTTAAAAACAACAGAAAAGGCACAGTTTAGGTGGTGGGCTTTCAACATTTTGCCCTCCTCTGTCTCAGGTCTACCACATGTTTTGCTGTTTCATGTGTGTCTCGGTCACTTCTAAAACACTGTTAAAGCAAATTTCAATAAATTGTTTTGAGATGTTGCCTCATTTGCTTTTATTACTGTTTTAGCACAGGGGCAGGAATGCAGTGGAAATTTAAACGTCAACACTCACTTTTATATCTGTCATCAGTCATGCCATAAAAAATTAAATGCTAACACGGCGTTATATTCCATGGCAGAAAAGATTGTTTTTTTTTGTGTGTGTACCTGCCCCCCCCCCCCCCACTCATCTATGAAGCAAACAACTGAAAACTAGTTTGTTTTTCGAAATATGCAAATTCCTCCGTCTCACACAGGCGCGTCCTTCATGCTTCTTGTAGGCGCTGTACACCTTTCTACTTTTTTTAAGGAGGTTTTGCCACGCCTCCTTCAGTTGTTTTACGGTCCTTTGAGCTCCCTGCTCATTCATTGTATCGGCAATGATGAGCCACCCCTGTTGTCTTGTGTGTGCAGTAACCGCAGGACCGAATTTTCCCATAATTTGTTCCCTTCTTGCCCCAGCTTCCCGAATTACCTTCAACCTCTCGTCTAATGTCATATTTTTTGCCTCTGTTCGCAAAACCTCGATGCTGACACTTGGTTCATTTTCAATCAACGTTTGCGGACAGGACACTATCGTCTGCTACCTTGGTTTCTCTACCTGCACACCTGCGTTTTGCTACATATCGCAATAAGACGCAAGATAAACCTAATATCACTTTTAAAAACGAAAAAAAGTGAAAGGATGATCTAGTCAACTTTCTTTGTGGTAAGTACTTGTTTATTTTTCTTTTCTGCGACTTCTGGAGATGACACCGGCAAGGTTGATTCGTATACCGCGCTTGTACCTTTCCCATTGGTGGATGCATGGACCGACCGTCGCGGTCATAACCAGACGCAGCGGCACTGCTTCAGCGTAAACCTAGGCTTATCGTCACCGTTGAATTGCTGGCCACCGGGGATATGTAGAAACCTCGATGTTGTCGGCATACTGTCGGCGCACTGCGAACAAAAAAAAAAACAGTACAATGTCCCAGCTGTTCACCCGGAACGAAGACTTTATCGAGGATAACCCCCTTTCTCCGCAAAGTAATCGCTGCTCACAAGTTGGCGTGCATAGTGTAACAATGTAAACGTGTTAGTATAAATATATATCAACACTTCTTCGCAAAACATTTTTTTACTCACCATTAAAACACTTGCAAGGCTTATATACCGTCATATGTCTTGGATCCCGGACTGCTGAAGAGTGATGCGTTCGCGGAATGCTGCCGTCGGTTAGTTTAGTAGTCCCTCTGAACTACCGGTTTGCTTGACGTGCTAATAGGTTGACGGTGCGTCATTAATATAACAGCCGGATCGAAATGAATGTTCAGCAGAACCAAGCAGAACTATTAGCCCTCATTAAGCAACGTCGCGGCCATTTTGCTTGTAGGTACTGCTCCTCCCTCGGCGCCCCTGCTCTCCGAGTCGCGTGACCTAGAATTTCCCCTTCTAGGGACAATAGTTTACTTTAACCCACGGTTCGCGTTCGAGAAAACTGGCACAGATGGCTTCCAGTCGTCCCATCCGTCTGACATCGTGAAAGTTTTCTTCGAACACTTTGCAGCCTTGTTCCGGGTTGAAGATTACTCTCCCGGAATACATCCGATGTCCTCGTCCAACAGTTTTGTGGTTCCTTACCTCAAGTCCCGCCCTACCTGTATGATACTCTTCACCGCCCTGTCAGCGCAATCAAGGCTCATGAGAGTTTTAGCCCCAGGTTGGCAGAGCACTAGTCGGCGTTTTCAATGCTTTCCTTCGAGGCGGCAACGTTCCCGACTCCTTCCGCCGTGGCCGCATCGTCCCCGTCCCGAAGGAGACTGGCGACCCCTCCACGCCGCAGGCCTGGCGGCCCGTCACTCTCCTCAACGCAGACTACAAACTGTTGGCCACCATTCTTGCTCACCGCCTTCGCGACGTGTTACCAAGACTTATAAGCTCTTTTCAGACCTGCTCTGTTCCTGGACGGAGCATATTCTCGTCCCTCACGCTAATGCGTGACATGTTCCACTTCACAGAGTCCCGTGGCCTTTCCGGCGCTTTCATTTCCTTAGACCAGGAGAAAGCATTCGACCGTCTGGAACACCGCTTTCTGTTTTCGGTCCTTCGGACGTATGGATTCTCTCCAGACTTCGTGCGCCTCTTTGAGGTTCTGTATGCAAATCTGGTCAGTGACGTCGTTGTCAATGGCCAGATTACCCCGTGCTTTACCATTGAGCTAGGGGTACGCCAGGGCTGTCCCTGTCATCCTTACTTTACGTCCTTTGCCTGGACCTGCTTCTCTGACGAATCCACGACCAACCCTCGGTACGTGGCTGCCCTCTTCCTGGCTCGGGATCCATCAAAGTATCCGCGTACGCGGACGACGTCTCTCTTTTCGTACGGGACTCCGGGAGCCTCATATCAGCCCTAAGGCTGTATGAAGAGTACGCCGTCCTTTCAGGGGCCCGACTCAACACGTCCTAAAGTAGAGCCGGTCTCTTTGGTGGTTTTGCCGACCCACTTCCGGGTGGCATCATGGTAACAAGGGTTGTCAGTGTCCTAGGTGTTCTCTTTGACTGTTGCTGATGTGTTGGCAGAAACATGGAACAGCATTGCGACAGACGTCGTGCACAAGGCCGCTGTGGCTTCGCGTTTCTCCCTGCCCCAGCGCGATAGAGCTTATATCGTGAAATCGGGGCCGTGCGCCCGGCTGTGGTACGCCTCACGGATCGCTCTCCCCCCTCCGTCTCTCGTCCGGCGCATAACCTCCGTGATTTTTGCCTTCCTCTGGGAGGGGCGCCCTGAGCTGGTCGCTTACTTGCCCTTCGAAGCGTCCTGGACATCCTAGACGCCCCTGACTATCCCGGCCGGAGCCTGACGCTGTACTGGCTCAGCACCCAGCGTCGCGTCCTTGTGCCTAGGGGGCTAGGGAACTCGTACTTGACGGCGGAGTCCACATTGTCTGTTTACGCGACGGTATAGTTCAGGTCTACCAGCAGTTACAAACGGCCACGCCTGACTGTGACGTCCGTGAGGTACCTGTATCACGTCTTTGTGAGAGCCCTTTGCGAGCCGGAGGTGCCCCTCGTACTCCGGGTTTAAAGTCAGACAGCAAACTGGACCAGCGCTTTCTCCCCAGACATCCCTCCCGGCCTTGCAGACTTTCATTGGCGGCTTGGGTGGGGCGTTCTACCTATCCGTGACCGTCTAGCACGATGGGGTGTCGCTAACTCCAATTTGTGTGTCAACTGTGGGCAGGTTGAAACCAACACCCGCGCGGTGTTTGAGTGCGTTGTAGCTAAAACTTTTTGGACTCTTGTGGGTCGCATCTTTACGCTGCCGCTGAGCAGAAATTTCCACGCTAGACACCGGAGTGCGGGTCTGGTGTTTGCCGCCACCTGATACGTCTTGTGGCAACAGAGGAACATTGCTGGGGGCCGCTGCAGCGCCGTCTCGGTCTGATGTTTCTGTTGCTGCGACGGTTCCGGACGCTGCTCCTCTCCCACCTCGAGGACGCACTTTTTGTCCTTGGGGACAAGGAGTTTCTCCGGAGGTGGCATGCGGTCTTCATTGGCGTTGCAGGCCGCAGAGTGGTGTTACAAGGTCGGTGGTGCCGTGATTAATTATGTTTTCACGCACCTTTCCGTAGTGTAGCGGCTGGAGCCGTTCTAGTATACTTGTTATTTATTTTCTGTGTCTGTGATCCTTTTTTGCCGTCCGTGTCCAGATAAGCGCTGTACATACTTGTATCACTCCCGGGAATTCGATTTCTTGTCGTTATTTACGTTCGCGTGCGTCCTTTTTGTGCCTTACGTTTCCTCGTTTTGTTTGTGTACCGTTGTCCCAACTTGTAAATAAATGTCTCTTTCCAAGCTGAAGAATCACCGTTCCCATGATTCCTCGAGTGCGGGCTGGGGCACTTAGGAGAATTGTAGACAATAAAAATGAAAGCCGTTTACAACTTCCTGTAACGCCGAATTAGAGCGCAGCTCTTGAGGAGGAGGGGAAGGCACGGGGGGGGGGGGGGGGGGGGGTCACGTGACCTCGCGGGGTGGGGAGGGAGAAAATTTTCCGCTAAATTTAGCGGGGAAAATTTTCCGCTAGATTTAGCGGGGAAAATGTTCTGCTAAATTTAGCAGGGAAAATTTTCCGCTAGATTTAGCGGGAAAAATTTTCCGCTAGAAATAGCGGAAAAATTTTTCCGCTAAATTTAGCGGGGAAAATTTTCCGCTAGATTTAGCGGGGAAAATTTTCCGCTAAATTTAGTGGGGAAAATTTTCCGCTAGATTTAGCAGGGAAAATTTTCCGCTAAATTTAGCGGGGAAAATTTTCCGCTAGATTTAGCGGGAAAAATTTTCCGCTAGATTTAGCGGGAAAATGTTTTCACTAAATTTAGCGGGGAAATTTTTCCGCAAAATTTAGCGGGGAAATTTTTCCATCATGCACCACGCGGTTACGCCGACGTCGACGGCGACGCCGCTCAAGCCGGAAACGGGCGCCTAAGAGCTCCGCTCTAAAAAGATATAAAGTGCTGATTTCAGGTTTGTGTCCTTTTGATATGCCTGGCCAGACCTGGAATTTCCATACTTAGCCAGATCTGGGATTTTCATACCTGGGAAGGGATATCAGACTATATCTGTCATTATAAGGCTAAATCTGGCAGACATACCATATCAGGTTATATGTGGCCAATTTAAGATATGGACCATATCTGAAATCTTCAGATCTGGCCAGATATGATTGATTTGTAAAGGAAGCTTTCCTCTCAGTTCTACAAATACGTCACAATAGTTAACCAATACGGAATTTTTGTTGTCTGCGCAAGATGGCGACGTAGACCGAGCTTGATTGGCGAAGCAAGATAGTCAGATACCGCTCTATCAGCGAAACTATAATGACGTCACGCACGCAATTCGCAAAAGATCTGAAATGTTTATATTTTACTCATGCATGGTGCTTGAAAGATATCATACCTCATTGAGCTCTAACGTCGTCTATTACATTGGAGTCGGCTTTTAGATTTAGGGCCGTACGCCGACATTGTCTGTTGTTTGTGCTACCGTATTTAATGCTACAGAGGAGAGTTCGAGGATATGCTTTCTAACTTCGATTGTTCGAGCAGCGCACCCGATCGTCAAATGACGAGCCGCGAATACGTTCTGTCTTCGAACACTGAATTGCTCATCCGCTTGCAAAAAGAGCACGAGAAGGTTGGAAATGTAAACCAAATATATCGCCTTTTCGTGATTGAGCAGAAGCAGGTCAAGCAGCTGCCAAGGAAGATCATGGTCAAGGAAAATTGATTAAAAACTCACAACCATGAAGTCGGTTGTGCGAAAACTATGCAAAAGGACGCTGACAGCACCATAACAAGCAAGCAAGATAACATGCATGATCATGCTTGGTAACAAGATAACATGAATGGTCAGTAAAGCAGTCCCCACCGGGCAATGTGGCGGTGCACTAGGATTGGTTCCCATGTGACCCAGAATTAGCAGAAACAAAAGTTATGAGGGGATGCGCAGATAAAACTGCCTTACAATTTACGATGCACTATGTATCAGAAAGCAAGAGGGAAGCAAGTCAGTTAGTGCCCCGCCAATGAACCTGGCAGAAACAAAGTTTTATTTTCTAAACGAATAGCAAGGAAGATGGTATTAATAGTGTGAGTTTGTTTCAATAAACCTTCATTTGGTAATGCACTTCGTCTCGTCTACTTGCTTGTCTTTGTTCATTCAATGCTTTTCGTCCAACACGTGTGACTATTTCTACCAAAGTGATCCCAGGCAGCACACGACGTCGGGCCAACATTGGTATTTAATTGGCAAACAGTGGTCCAATGTGGGGCTAATGTGGCCATCGTACTGCCGATATTGGTGGTACACTGGCATATACTGGCCAACATTGGCCTGTCTTAACCGACGGCTTACCAACGTTGGCAATCGATTGGCTTAGGCTGGCCAACATTGGCCTATCTCAGCCAATGGCTTACCAACATTGGCAATCGATTGGCTTAGGCTGGCCAACATTGGCATATCTCAGCCAATGGCTTACCAACGTTGGCAATCGATTGGCTTAGGCTGGCCAACATTGGCCAATCTCAACCAATGGCTTACCAACGTTGGCAAGCGGATGGCTTAGGCTGGCCAACATTGGCCTGTCTTAGCCAATTGGTTACAAACATTGGTAATCAATTGGCTTAGGCCGGCCAACATTGGTCTATGTTAGCCAATGAGTTGCCTGCATTGGTAATTGATTGGCTTAGGCTGGCCAACATTGGCCTGTCTTAACCAATGGGTTACCAACATTGGTTATCAATTGACTTAGGCTGGGCAGCATTGGCCTGTCTTAGCTAGTGGCTTACCAACGTTATAATTAATTGGCTTAGTTTTTTAATGTGCTGATCGCGCACGCTGAGAACAGTCTGTAGCTATGGCTCCGGGGGGAACGATTCTTCTGTTTTCACAAGCACAGCAACTTAGCAACTGAATGAGAACGCTGTATGGATTGCGCGGTGTAGCAATATAGAACGTCCATGAAGAAAAACGCCTTAGTCGGTGACAGGTTGAAAGTAAATGCTGGGGAGGAGATCGCCTCCTCCCCATCCTTCGCTCTGCAAAACTATAACTAACGCGCGTCACCAAAAACTGATAAGTATGTTCAGTAATCTCCACACGAAATACAAAATGCTAGCTTCCTTCGATTTGAGTGTATGTTTATAAGGCAAAAAGCATAGTGCCTCTTCTCTTATGCCCATTTAGCGACCCAGCCAGGAAACGTTTCCAAGGGGGGAGGGGGGAGGCAGGGTTTAACTCCGAAAGCTCCACCCGCCTCCCCAGTACCTACGACACGGGTGTATAGTCAGCTGTATGTGATCTTGAAAATCTAAAAGCAACCCGCTTTGGTGAGCTGCAAACCACGGCCTATAATTAAGACCGACGTGGACAAAATTAAAAATAAATTACAAACACTAATATTTTTTTACAAAAAATTAAACCTTATAACAAATATTCAGCGATTGATTAAGCAATTACATGTATTCAAGAATACAAAATAACGTTGAATCAAGATGTCGAACATCCTATGTTTGAGGTAGGAGGTGACATAAGTTGATACGCATTTCAATCTGCAAACAAAGGTTATCACGCAACATATAACAGAAGAAGCTGGGGCATCATAATTTATGTCTGCTTGCCCAAAAATGACTTCAAAGTGCGTATAAAATACGACAACTGCAGTAATGACTACGGTAGTGACAACGCCCGCAGAAATATAAACTGTAATAGAGCCAATGGGTTACCAACGTTGGCAATAGATTGGTTTAAGCCGGCCATCATTTCCTGTCTTAGCCAGTGGCCTACCAACGTTGGTAATTGATTGGCTTAGTCTGGCGAACGTTGGCCTGTCTTAGCCAATGGGTTACCAAAATTAAAATTGTGTTGGCGCAAGGTATCAGGGTGCCTCGTTTTCTGGAACCGAGCTTTAAAAACGAACGAAGTACTCTAGGCAATGAAAATCACTGTTGTAAGAAGGCGTCGTGATAAAAAGGCTGCTAGGAAGACGCTGTAATAAATAAGTTATTCATGAATTAAAACTAATTGGCAAACATTATTAAATACTTATCTGAGTGCAATTGCGTCAATTGGAATGTTGTATTTCGAATAGATTCTTGAAAAGGAGTTTACAACATGGTACACACCAGGCAGCACACTTGCTTAGACTAGCTATGGGGCCAAGATTGAGCCTTGGCCGTAGTAGACTGGACCGGGGCTGCCAAGGGAATTCGGTGAACTGCCAGCATGACGTGTCACTGTATTTTCCGGGCACCGGAATTACACGGAACTGCCAGGGAAGGGATTTTCTTGGTGCCTTTTGTCTCTTTTTGGTCCGAGCCAACCAGGGTAGACACAGGCGGGCGGCCACCAACATTTAAGACTTTTGTGGCGCTTCATTGTATTCACTGGCCCCAGGATTCCACGGAACTACGACGGAGTGGTTTTAGGTGTAGCTTATTGGCTTTGCAGGATTCAGTGCGCCAAGGAACGACTGGCGTTGTCACGAAGCTCTCTGGAAAATAGCAAGTCTCGAAAATCAAAGATCAGTTCATTAGTGTAGAGAGCGAGCCAAATGAACGCAATAATAGTGTCAACAAATTGATTCCTCCATGACACTTACAGCATTCATGTCTCAAATCGCCATATCTGAAACTGGAAAAACCTGCGAGATAATTTTTCTCAGTTTATTTTTCAACATCACGCATCGTCGCAACAGTTCACGTACTTCGCGGCTACTCTGCTTCAACTTAGAATGAACCGCAGCACTTGCTACGGGCTCTCTTGACCTATCAGGCGCCAAAAAGGTTGCGATGCGGCGCGGGAGATGTGCCAAGCACTGGAACGGCTCCGCAGGCGTTTGCAAGGTCTCAACGACAAAGCAGCCTCTTGCAACACCAGTGAGCTAACGGTGCTCGGAATTCCCACCTCACATTTCAGCAGAGCGAGCGCGGTAAGCCAGATTGAGGCGCCGTCGGTTCTCATGCCGCAATTTCTACGCCTCAGTCTTGCTCCGACATTATTCGAAACAGCTCGCTCGAGGCTGCATGCGGGCCAAATATACGAGTCTATAGCGCGATATAGTGTCGTTCCAACGTGTAAAAAGTAGTGCTGACCTCGACAGGGGCGCAAGCAGCGGCGCTATGTCCGTCGACGCTCACGTCGAGAACGACGAAATATACATTAAAGAACACTTTTTAAGACCCGAAAGAAAGGTTTAATTACTTAATCGTGAATTTTGCGCCACCTTAGGGACGCCCTATTACCTCACTGTTCTGCGAATTCCTCAAATAAGCAGACGCTATTGCTGATATTTTCTTTTTTTATTATTCTGCGATATGATAAGTCGTTAGCACTTTCGAGCCCAGAACCCCTCCATGTGTTGTCATCGTTTTGTTAGATTCGCGTTTTTTTTTTTAATTCAGCTTTGGGTATCTTTGCATCTGTGTTGCATTTATGATTACATGGTTTAAGAAATGGTACAGTTTTTGTTACATGTACACAACCCTCGCGAAACAAAAAATCTGTTATTAGCGTGCTGCGAAATATACGGCACAGCTTATTTTTGAGTAATATTTTTTCTTTGTAATTTCAGTTTATTTGAGGACATCGTGCGCAGAAAGAAGACGCGGTTATTTTTGCATTTTAGTTTAGAGTGTGGGTTTTACGGCGTAAAACAAGAATCTTCAGACCTCCCGTTTTTGGTTAACATTTGGGAAGGGCAGTTCCTTTGGGACTCCAAAAACTATCTCGGCGAGAACTTTTCTTGGCAATGCAGTGGAAAGGAGGAGAGCCCGCGCACAGCTTTATTCAGCGCTCAAAATGGGAGAGGGAGCGCGGGCCTGTATCTTCCACTGCATTGCCAAGAAACGTTGTCGCCGAGTAGCCTTCGTGCTGCTGTCCTGTTCACTCGGTATTGGCAGCAGAGTAGACGCTATGCGTATTTTAGGCCAAGCGTGTCTCCGGTTACGGTCACGTGACTATAGTCTCCAAGCGGGTCACAAAGCAGAGCACTGCACCTGCCTGAAGGACACTGCTTGGTAGACCACTCACATAGCATCCACTGCACTATCAACTTTGGGACGAACTCACAAAAATATCCACTCACAAATCCTCTAGCTGTGTTCATTGTTCGGATGACCCTCGAAGATAAGCCTTTTGTGGGCGCACCCGCCTGGGGACCTTGAAGAAGCAGGATGCAGGCGACATGCTGGAGGGAGGGGAATGTTTCCTCCTCACCTCTCCAGCAACCCATCTGCTCCCCCCTACCAGCATTCCTTTCCCTGGCCCTGTGCGGTCTGTGTGGCTCAGTGTTTGAAAAGTCCTACGCGTATATCGGCAACAGGCGATTTCTTCGAAGAAGTCACAGACATTCTCGTGATGTGGTTTGGTTCGGCGAATGACAGCTTGTACCGCATCGTGTTGAATCTTCACGGAGCCCGACCATCTCGTTTGTTTGTGTACATGGTTATTCTCCAGTGCCCATATCGACAGATATCTCGGAATACATCTTTCAAGTCCGCTAATCTTTTGGTAAGTGTACGGTAACCTGCTTGTTGGCAACGAGTGACCGCTGTTCTACGGGTACTCTTCCAGATTATCTAGAGAATTAGGCAGTGTCTATTCTCGCGGCAGCCGGGACAATAATTTTTCGAAATTGTACGGATAGTCGCCTCCCATTAGCTGCCTGAAATAATGCAACTCCCGGTAGAATACTGACTTTCTTCTTCTCCCGGCTGTTCGTGGAAACACGTTTCATAGACAACTTTTCATGGACACACGTTTCATGGACACGTTTCGTCGACACTAACATTTCACCGACACTCGCTACGCGAATCGCACGCTGCGGGGAAATTTGTTCGCGGAAGTGGATATTCTGCCGGCAGCCCGGGAAAGGAATGCCGTCAGTTGTGCCCTATTGGGTCTCATATAAAACGAATTGTGAAAACGGCTTTTTGAAGCTGTAGAGTAGCTCACTGGTAAGGTTTCTGTGTCATACTCAGCGGGACCCAGATTCCATCCCCCAGTGTGGGCTTATGTTTTTTCTCGAACATTTTTTTAAGCGTTTGACGATATTTACAACATGCTTTTTTTTATGATTAACACTGAAAAAAAAAACGAATATTGTGGACGAAACTTCGCTGAATTAAATGGTATGGGACTGCGCCCTTCCCGGGGGTGAACGGAGGACATAGCCCGGGGAAAACAAATTCCGCCAGTTTCGGACGCGCGTGAATCACTCGGACGGCGAGTGTATCACAGTCTGCGGCTGCTCATTAGAAAAATATTAACCCAATTGTCCCACCTGTACACGCCGCTTCCCAGCGGCCCGCCGGCGGCCCAAGCATCGCTGTCCTCCATTTACCCCCCCGAAACGGAGTCTCATACCATTTAATTCAGCGAAGTTTTGTTGATAACACTAATTTTGTTTCAGTGTTAATCGTAAAAAAGAAATGCCCTAGGTATCGCCAAATGCCTAGAAAAAAAAAATAATCCCACATTTACGATTAAACCAGGGTCCCGCCGCATAAGGGATGGACGCCTTACCACGTTGGAAATCGCGCTCCTCTCTTACGCTGGAAGCTGAAATGCTCTCTACTTACTTAGTACACTCGTATTCATTCCGAGATGCTATGGAATTTTCGTTCTGCATGTTACTCGATTTATTACGAAACATGCGTGCGGACCCTATGGTGCGCGCTCGCACCTCTGCCGTTCATTCAGTCCATCTGCTCCGAAATGACATCTTGGCGGCTCCGACGTCACACCTCAGCTGTCGCTGTGTTTCACCTCGCGGGTTGCGTAATTGTTCAAACATTTTTCTTAATATTATTCCTCTTTCTACGATTTACCATAATGTTCTTTTCCAGCTCCCTGCATTTTTTATTGTTTTCCCAAAATGTATGTGCAGATTGTCGAGAGGTCACGCGCACGCGTCCCTCCTTGCAACTGACATCGCAAAGTTCTGAGTTCAATTACTCTTTGGATAATGAAGTCGTATTGATTAATTTTATGTTTTATTATGATTCTAATCCAGAATGAGGTTCCACAACCACATTCAACAACCAAAATGCGAGCCGTGGCGGGAGGATCAGCGTGGTTACTATTGTGACCGAACGACAAAAGACCCGGACATGTTTGGACCGAAACTTTATCCCAGTCACGTGATATAGTAGCGTCCAAATAATACACGAAGGCAAATAAATAACTCAATGATCTTTACCCTCACAATGTGTTTTTGGAGATAAAACAAAGCTGAATACCTTTTCAACATTTTAAATAGTTACCCGGATGTTTGTCGCCCATGATAGCTTAGGGTGTCGGTAGTATTTACTGAGTCATAAAAATTGGATTTTAAACACGGTTTATAAAATCCAGACGACATCTATCGAAGTAAATCTAAAGGATCGAGGGGTGTGTAGCATAGAAATTATAAAAATATAAATATTCCTCAAAAACTTTTTTTTCTTAACCTTTTTTAATGTGTCGTCATCCGGACTGCAGAAAGGCTTCATTCTACTCGTTGTTCACCCTTAAGCTAAGACTTCAGCCAAATCTACATGCGCGAATTAGCCCGTGTTCCTGGCTTTAAGACGTGAATTTCTAGATCTAATCAACAAGAACACGCGGTCCCCCCGTGCTGCACCGTCATCTGCAAGAAGCTCGGCAAGCCGCACCGTGCTGCACCGTCATCTGCAAGGAGATCGGCAAGCCGCCGCAGACAGGACAGGCGGCGGCATCACGGACGCATGCGCAGGGACAAGACCACGAGATCGCCTCGAGGACTATAAAAGGAACCGACGACCAGCAACCAACTGCAGTCCGGCGAAATGCCTGGATCGAAATGTAACAATCTGTTGCTCTTTTAGGTAAGATTTAAAACTCTAACTCACAGTTTTTCTTTCTTTTTAATCTGCCGGACTGCACTGCGTACCTTGTCAAAAATGCAAATCGAGAGTGAATGTTTGTACTGTCTAAAGCCACTGACGAAAGACTGCGTTTCATTGACCTGTCACGAATGTAAACATCAATATCACTCCGGCAAATGATCCGGGGTGACAAAAAAGAGCTTTAAACAAATATCGCCTCAGAAAATCGAGACCTGGCAATGTAACACATGTATAACACACAAAAAGCGCCAATCTGTTGACTTTGTCCCAGAGGGCAGGGGTGGCACAGGGACCCTCGGATCTCCGGAATCTCAGGGGTCTCTCGATAGGGATCCAGACCTCTTGGCGACTCAGATGATTGAAATGAACAAGAAAATAACCAGTGTACTGAACCGGATAGAAGGAATCGAGAGAAAAATGAATGTGCAAGGTGGAAAAAACGATAGCATCATTTATGAAGTTGGAACAGAATGGGAAAACAATTGATGTAATCGAAAAATCCCTTGACCATCTGTCGTCACAGTACGATGAACTCCTGAAAAAAACTGAAAATCAGAGCAGAACGATCGAAGAACTAAGCAAAAAAACAAATCGCCTGGAGGCTCTCGTAGTAGAAAGAGATGAAGAAATTCAAAGCCTTAAGTTGGCAGTGGATAACGCTGAACAATATTCTAGACGAAATAACATCGAGATTTATGGCGTAAAGCAGGTAGCAAATGAAAACTTGACACACATAATAGAAAGCATAGCTGTCAAACTTGACCTCCCACCCCCAAAGGATCAGAGCGTTGAGGCAGTACACAGACTGCACTCCAAAGAAGGAAAAACAGCTCCGATATTAGTAAGGTTCTCAGAAAGAAACACAAGGGACATGTGGATAAAAAAACGAGTGACGCTACGAAGCGAAGGCATTTACATAAATGAAAACTTGACCAAATTGCTGAAATCCTTGTTCTGGAGCACAAGAACCCGTGCTAAAGAAAAGCAGTACAAGTTCGTCTGGGTGCGAAATGGAAAAATTTTCGTAAGACAGAAAGAAGGAGCATCTGTGATAAGGGTCGAGAGCGAGAAGGATTTAAGCAAGATAAGCTAAATGAATAGTACTTTTGAAACCTTTCAAGAATGGGACGCGTGCACAACATCAGCCCTATCAGAGTCAAGCGGAAACGAAAAGTTACATTTGATGCACGTCAACATTCGAAGCTTGAGGAAGCATTGGGACGAACTTCAAATCTATCTGTATGATAGCTTATCAAAACTAGACTTGCTATTACTTACGGAAATAAACGTAGATGAAGATACATGCAATACATTCAATCTGGACGGCTTTCATTCTTATCATCTGTGTAGGAAAGGTAGAAAAGGGGGAGGAATTTTGGCGTTTGTTAATGACAGTTGCTTGTCTGAACGAATGGAAATAACATTTAATCAAGCCGAACTGATGGTTTTAGAAGTTAGTAAATTGGAAACATTTTTTAAAGTATGCGTAGTCTACCGCCCTCCGGACTTAAGCACTACCTTATTTTGTGATGAGTTTTCTAAGCTCTTAGACAAACTAAATGCGAGTAAAAACCTAGTGCTAGCCGGGGATTTTAATCTAGACGTTCTGAATACCTCGAAACAGGGTGTAAATGATTATCTGGATTTAATATCGGGGTTCGGCCTTGACAATGTAATTGTAGACGTCACGAGAGAAGAGTACTTAGGAAACAAAATTACTGTGTCTTGTATTGATCATATTTTGGTAAGAATGACCGATCTTACCATATTTGGGGGAGTAATTAGAAAGAAAATTGCTGATCACTATTTCACTGCCTGTGTTGCTTTCACGGAAAATGAGGCTGCTGAAGAACAAAGTCAGAATAAGGAAAGTGTAATAATTGACTCAAAGAAAGTAGATAATCTGATTGCACAGTACGACTGGAACTCTCTGCTGTGCCTGGACCACTTAATACTGTATGACACCATGGTGGACGTATTCCGAAACATTTATGATGTCTCAAAAGTGACTATACAACTACAAAGAAGAAGACCTGGAAACGTGTGGATCAATAAAGAAATAATGGAATTATGCTACATAAAAGAAAAATTATGGATACGCTGTAAGCAAAACCCGAGAAATACTCTTCTTAAATCCGAATTTCGTTCAATGAGGAACAGAGTTAACGCGAAAATAAGGTTAGCAAAGCGAAATCATTATGTCACCCAATTAGGGAATAAGACGGGCAACCCAAACAAACTTGGAATTTGGTAAACCAACTAATTGGTAAAACAAAGAAAATGAGCATTGACGAAACAATAAAAAAAAACTTAGGGGGATCTTTAGATACCGCCTCCTTGTGTGAGTCATTTAATAACAATTTTGTAAAAGCTGTGCACGATCTCAGAGATAAGATGACATTACAAAATCAAATGCAGCTAACATGCTCGATGGCGAACGGATGTTCAGCTTATCTTCCCGCTATGACGGAGCAAGATTTAAGTGAAATATTGAATTCAATGTCGGTAAAAAAACCGCCTGGTAATGATCAAATTCGTTTGAGAGACCTAACAGCGAACTTTGGACACATAAAGAATGTCTTACTTACCATTTTAAATGGAATATTTGAAACGGGAGAAATTCCGCCGCGACTCAAAAGTTCGATCGTACGACCACTGTTTAAAGGTGGTAATAAGAAAGACCTGAATAATTATAGGCCTATATCAATCTTGCCAGCAATTGCTCATATCATGGAAAAATTTATGGCAAAAATTATTACCTCATTCTGCGATAAATTTTCTTTATTATCTAAATCGCAATATGGATTTCAAAAAAACAAAAGTACTACCGAATTGCTCGAAGATTTCAATGACGTTGTTAGTAAAGCATTAGAGGATAATAAGATTGCTTTAGTCTTGTTTATGGATCTCACGAAGGCGTTTGATACTATTGATCATTCAAACATGCTTAAAAAAATAGAAACAATTGGATTTAGAGGACCCTTTTTAAGATATTTTAGTAACTATTTTTGTGATAGATCACAGGCAGTCAAGATAGGAAATGTGGTGAGTAACCCAATAGAGACGAAGTATGGAATACCTCAAGGATCCTCGCTGGCCCCGCTACTATTCAATATATATATCAATGATTTGGGAAAACAAAAACTGAACTCTTTAATTTTTCAATATGCGGACGACACCGCGCTCGTACTTCCTCATGGGAACTATGAAGAAGCAGTGTCACTATTTCAGGACGATATTGATACAATAATAGATTGGTTTGAATGTAATAAAATTTTTTGAACCCCCAAAAAACTAAACTAATGTGTCTGAGAAATCCACACAAACAAGTAACTCTGAACAAACCTATCTTTCTAAGTAAAGACCGTGAGAAATACAATTCCATAACAATGGCTTACGAAACTAATGCTAAGTATTTAGGTTTATTATTTGATCAACACATGACCTGGGAACAACATATGAATAACGTTAAAAAAAGACTAAGGGTTATCTCAGCGTACACATATCGACTTCGGTATGGTGCAAACATAAAATTAAGGCAAAATGTCTACCGGGCGCTGGGAGAATCTATTCTACGCTACGGCCTTACGGTCTATGGTTCGTGTTCAGCCGGTAGAATAAAAGGTATTAACAAAGTAATTATCAGAATACTTAACAATATTGCTTACGGGTCTCAATATGATACATTAGAATCACAAAAAAATTCGAAGCACTCGGGATTCTGCCGTTTGAAAAACTGTTTCAGTTTGTAACTATAACAAAACATTATTATGCCAATAATGATTTCAAGAAACTGTTAAATACAAAACCTCTAAGACACACAGAAAGATATGCACTGCCCAGAATACATACAAATTACGGGAAGAGAATGAGGAATTACTATATACCACATCACTTTAATCAGCTTCCGCAGGAACTAACTTGCCTTACATCGATAACCGAGGTTAAGCGAACTATTAAAAACTGGTGTTTTGAAAACGATAAACAATGAACGTCAGAAACCTTCTTGTTGCTTTGATTGTTGGTCTTGCATATATTTGTTTTTATGCTTTGTATATGTTTAACCTTTTTTTTTGGTTGTGTGTTTTGTAATGGTACGAAGAATGTGCTACCTTGTTTACTTTGGTAGTCTGTTTTACATGTATGAAACACTCTTAAAATCAGTATATTATAGTCTGCAGTGTGCTTAGTCAATTTTCTTTTTCTTTCATGTTGTTTCTTGTGTTATGTTTATACTGCATTGTGCAGTATTAGAGATTTAAAAGCATTGTAAAATAACTTTACAGTATGAAACCGACTGCCGGGCCCAGTCCCACAAGCCACTATGGCTTTGACTGACCCGAAACATGTATCCCGTTGAAAACTAATAAAGCATATTATTATTTAAAAAAAAAATCGAGTGCTCGTTCTGCGGAAGAACGCTTCAAAGCAGTGAGCGGGAGCTCTCATGCTTGTGGCACTGACTACAGTCTCAGCTTAAAGGTGAATGTTGTATAGCGACCTGTCCGTGGACTTTGAACGACAATCTCGTGGGAGAGATAGTTGGGAGACATTATAATTTGCAAAGAACAGGCGACAGAGAACAAGGTCAGGTTCTGCGTATCTCCAAAACGCTGTTCTGATCGTCCCGGCTGATGTCTGGGTGTGGCCGAAGAAAATGTGTTTCCACTCTCGTTAGAGACGAGGTAACGGCTGTCGGCATAGCGTAATTGCTGCTCTATTGTTACCTGAGAGCAGGTTTCTCAAACTCATTCGGCTGTGGGGGCGAGATAGAATACCCTCAATACGTCGGGGGCAGACGCAGGGCCGGGGTGAGGAGGGGAGGGAGGGGGGATTAGTTTTGGGATAAAAACGAAAAGCGGTGGATTTCCCGTTTCAAGGTAGCCGTATCTCTCACCGGCGCATTTGAAATTTTCTAGAAAGAGACCTCGTGTTCTTAGCGACTTTTCGCACCCTCGCCGTTTTATCTGTGACAAATTTAGCTTTGAATTCGTTATGCGAGTGCTTTTGGTCAATTCCTGATGTTACAACAGGATCTAAAATGACGCCGATTAAGATCAGTGCTTGCATTTGCCATTGGCACAAAAGAGCAAGCTTACTGTCGTTACCGTGTCGCTTAATGTTCTTGGAAATTAAACAGATTCAACATGTCTATAAAACAGCTCTTCATAAGACATTTTTCGCTTCCCTGATAGGTTTTATAGTAACATTGTAAGACAATCATCTTGCTTCAATGGCATTTTTTACTACTAGAAACTCAACCCATGACTTTATCTTTAAAGGTTGCTCATATTGAGCAAGAGTTTGTACCACCGAGGTGCGCCCTAAAAGACTTGCGCTTGTAGAAGAGTAGCAGGATTTTCGGGCAGGTAAGTAACACGAGATAGGGCTGAGAAGCAAAACTTAAAACGAAACAAATACTCAGCGTAAAGTAAAATAGAATCGACAAAAATATCTAAGCACTTTATAGGAGCAGAGCTGTGTTCCGAGCGTAAATGCACCGACGGCATGATACCATTATTTATGACGCAAATAGCGCTCAAACATAGAAATGGGATTCCGCAGACACTTGATGCTTGATGACCGCTTTCCAGCGATAGGCGGGCCGCGTGTTTGAGACCCCCTGCCCTAGAGTGGGCGGTTGGGTAAGTCGACGCACGTGTTCCACTCGGCAAACAATGTTGGTCGCTTAACTAGTCATCGCAGGGTTGTCAATCAAGGGCAAGGCAGTGTAAAGAGTCACGGAAGGCTCACAGGCGTAAAGGGCGTAATGTGGTGAGAATCCAGTGATGGCCTCTTGTGCGGTGTTGAATTCGTAAGTTGCGTCAGGAATGATGTCATCCTACTTGGGTGGTGGTGATAGACGCGGACCTTTTCGAAGATTTTAATTGTGTATGGCATGCGGATGATACGGATACACCTTTCTCTGCCCAAGATAGCAGCGCTAAAGCTCTAGTCTTTCTTGTGAATAATTATAATTTGATAAACGTTGGAGCCTGCCGTGCGAGTTCAGTACAGCCATTATCAAGCCAAATCTTGTGACCGTCTTGAACAAATTTGTGTCAAATTTCCTCAGCAACTAAGTTACTGGCTACAGCGTTTTGCCCATTATTTTACCTGATCGCTGTTTGGTTATTGCACGCAAGGCAGGATAAATCCATAGCTAGAAGAGGAAGAGATGATGGCAATAGGCTGTGGAAACGGGTCGGCTGAAATACGCGGGGACTGAAACACAAAGTAGGGTAGGGCACGGCTTCACTCGTTAGTCTCGAGAAGTATTGGTGGCGCCCTCTTATGGCGAACCGGGGTGACGTCACGCTTAGGACATAATTTTTCCCCGATTCGCCCTGCTCCCCCTGCGAAGACGGTGACGACGTCGGTACTCTCGTTTTTATTTCTTTTTTTGTGCGCTTTTCATAGGACATGTTAATTTTTGGGTGTTTTTATTGAGGCATGACCCTTAGCTGCCGACGAAACTTAGGCCACCATTCAGGCATCGTTGAGAGGGCAGGTAGTCGTTGAATCACAGCTAATGTAAGAAAAGGAAGAAATGTGGCAACACTTTCAGGAGCATCACGACAGATTTAAAACCAAAACAACCAATTATGCTCGTGGTCTGAATGAACTGACAAAAATGTATACCATTTCTGTTTTTGTTTGGTATTTTTCCTTCTAAACGATAATTCGGAAGCAGGAAAGCTGCAGGCTGCTCGAGCAACATGTTAAGTATATTATGTGCTACATGAAGCCGCGGGGGAAGCTGTGGAATTCATAAATTTCTACAGAGTGATCGGGGCTTGTGTAGCAAAGTTAGCCTTGTGTGCTCTACACCATAATAATAATGTCAGACGGGCATTTAAATAGCCTTCAGCATGAGCTCCTTCAAAGAATCGGCAAATCAGCTCACGATCTCGGCTTTGCATGTGCCCTTCCGCGTGCGTTTGTTGGCAGATTTTTCTAAGGCGTTTGCTTTGAAGACCGTTTAAATGACCGTCTCACCAGGTATAAGCTAGCGTGCGCCCAAGGTAACATGAACGTTTCCCACAGAACATATGTGTAAGAGATGTCGTTAATATTTGGAATCAAATTTTTTACGCATGATGTTACCTGCTTATGCCTTTTCTTTCTCACTTACCGACTTTGAAGAAACCGCTTAAAGGTACCAAGAAAGTATTCGCAGAAATCTCCATTGAAACTCATAGGTTAATGTGAAGGAATACTCCCGTAGGTCCACGCGCTAACACCCAAATGGATGTGAAAGAATACTCTTTTAGGTCCAGGTAGTAACTTCCGCATGGGTGTGAGAGATGAGTCTTATAGGTTCACGTAAATACTTCAAGATGGATACAAAAGAACACTCTCTGGGTCCACGTAAGAACTCCCAGGTGGATGTAAAGGAATACTCCCGTGGGTCCACGTAAATGTTATCATATGAATGTGAAAGAATACTCCCATGGGTACACCTAGGAAAGCCTTGATGGAAGTAAAAAAGCACTCCCATTTATTCATGTAAAGACTCCCGTACTGAAGCGAGTTATCTACGTACTACCTTGTAGCCCCCAAAAACTTCCGGCCTGCACGTCAGTAAACTTTGAACTCCCGTTCTGAGGAGTATATAAAACTCTCATATGGGATTGCGCTAGAAGACAGGGGATTTACTACCATCTGGGTACATTTTCGTTTAGTGTGTAAGATATTTTAAGCCCGTAGAGTTTTTTGTCGCCATATTTTTGGCGATTTCAGAAACCTTCTCAGGGCGCCTTTAACGTGAAACATTATTTGGCTAGGTGCTCAGCATTTCGTGAAGCCTGCTAAGCGTGGCCCTGAACATCGATGTTGATAGGTCAACGGGGGAGGTCCCGTGACCAAAGGATAAGCTGGACAACCTGGGAGCACTGAGGGAAAGGAGCTGCTCGAGAGTATGGAGGGCTCTGGCAGATCGCCAGCTTAATCAGCCCAGAATACGTGCAACTCAGAGTATCGCTAAACGTTTCGGATGTTAGAACGTTTCATGTATGCAACACAATTGCCCAGTAGTTTGCCATAATTTTTTTTTATTCCTCCGGCACGCGCAATATCATCTCTCGAGGAAGGTGAGGCAGTAGTTCCGCTCTTTTGCAACGGAAAGTAAAATTACTGGCGAGGAAATCTGTTCTGATAGGAATACAAAAATAAAAGATACACGTGCAAATTGGTTACGAAGAGGGAAGCAGGTCTTGTCTTCTTTTGCTGTGTGGAAGGGCCGTTGCGTTCACACGTCGTCTTGATAATGCGGCAAATTCTTTCGCACACGGAGGCAACTACGTGTCGCCGGTAGCCCGCATCCTCGAGTCTAGGCATTTGTAACTAGGAGCTTCGCAGAGATCTGATGCTCACACGATTTGTTCAGGCTAGAAAACAGAGATGTGATAGCTACGACCTGTTTAACCGTTTTTGAATGCTGCAACGAGAAGGGGAGAAACCCTTTGCGTGAACGGGCTTGGTATCTCCTGCAAACATAAGCTGCTCTGAAATCCAAAACCAAATCAAGAAACTTGATGGTCTTCCTGGCTGGAAGCTCATGCGTGAACGTGAGCCTCATGCATGACTGCTGAAAACTCTTCAGGACGTTGTTGAGGCACGCGTCTATTTGATCGTCAACTTCTGTAGTGCATAAAGGGAGTAAATTGTCTACATACCTAAATATCGCAGCAATTCTTGAATCTTTAATGTTTTCTTGGATGGCACGTCCGCGCGCTCCGAAAGAAACTTCACACAGATGTGGGGCTACTTGTGATGCTATGCACACGCCGCTTATTTGCACGTAGTGGCAATCTTGGTGGGCCACCACCGTGGCTCACAGGTAATATCGCAAACGTTCTAAAAAAGGTATCCACTTGCATCTCTGCCGCAATCTGGAATGATGTGATCTTAGACCAAAGAACTTGTAGGAGACGCGCATGCGGGATGAAGTAGAACATGTCTTGAACGTCCATGGAAAAGCCAGACACGATGAGGTTTTGCCAACGTGCTCTACTCTTTTCCGTGGTCTGCTTCCCGTTTTTTAAAAAAAATGGCTAAAAAAATTGAAAGATCTCAAGAAAACATTGTGAGCCTCAAATTGTGCGAGCAAAGTTTAGCGAGAAAGGTTGACGACTTGAAAAATAGAAGTAGACGTAACAACCTTGTCATCTATGGAATTAAGAAACCAGACAACGAGACGGAAGAGCAACTGACAAGCTGTGTGGTTAAGGAAGTGCTGAGACAGAGACTAGAAGTTGAAGGTAAATGTATAGAAAGAATTCATAGACTTAGAAGACGCCCTCCTAAGAGGATACTTCCTGTTATCGGCAAGCCTGGAAACTACACTGAAACCAAGATGTACTGAAAAATGCGCGTAAGAAACAAAATTGTGGGACAGCGTCGAAGCTAACAACGACGGTGGTGAAACAGCTCTGTCGGTGTACGGCAAATCAAGGATGGGGGATGTAACGTACGCCTGGGACGAGCATAAGAGTGAAAGACTGAAACTTCAAATGCGCGCAGTGTACAGTCCATCAGATGACTCTGACAAATTACTTAGCAATTCTAATGGCGAACAAGATTTGATTATTATGAATGTGAACGCCAGAAGTATACTTAGTAAAGTTGTTGAGCTCGAGTATATTTTTATTGAACACAATCCACACGCTGTCATTATCAGCAAAACATGGCTGTGTTCGTCTATACTAAACTGCAAAATCTTACAAAGGGGCTACAAACCTTTTAGAAAAGACAGTGAAAGCTAAGAGGGCGGTCTTTTCATAGTTGTCAAAGACTGTTTAGATTGTGCGGAGCTAAATGGTGCCCTTGACATAGAAACAAAATGGTGTAAGGTTAGTTTTGAAAAAAATTAAATGCATTTTGGGAGTTGTATTGCGACCATCTGGAGGAGAAATACATTTTTAAATAAACTAAACGATTTTTTCGGATCAACTTTTAGTGCACTCTCGAAAAGTGATCATTGCTGGTGATCTTAATCTTGGTATCATTGACTGGGGTGATTTCGTTCCAACATCTCATGAGACCCTGGTGTCCTCCGCATTATTGAATACGGTTTTTTGGACAATCTTACTCACGCGGTTACGGACCCTACAGAAATGCAAGGTTCATCTAGTTCACTTCTTGATCTGTCTTTTGTCAGTAACAATTTGCTCTTGACCCCCTGTGAGTGCAGAGTGCTGCCCGGTATCTCTGACCACAGTATGGTATTTTTGTCTCCTCCATCGCATTGGTTCCTTCTGATAGGTTTACCTATAGCAGTGGTTCTCAATTTGGGGTCCGCGGACCCTTTTGGTTCCGCGATAGCATCTTAGAGGTCCGCGAAGCCCGGTCTCATCAGTCAAGCCCGGCAATATAAGTTGTCTTTTTTCACACTGAGAAGAAACGTTCCAATTTTCTGGTGAGTCCTCGTGTGTGTATGCCACGGAGATGAGTCTACTTTACAGTAGGAAATAGTTATATTTATTTATTAAGTCATTACCTTGATAAACCTTTACTTTTCTATTCCCCTCGCCCCGAACGGGGTTCTCCATCATCTCCGATATCTACAAGAAGTGCGCGAAACATCAATGGTTGAGAACCACTGAACTAAATCATATATAAATATTGTAGCCAGGCCGATAATGAGGCTATTCTAGAAGATCTAGACTGGTCGCCTGGAAGATTTGAGGAGATGGCTGAAAATCTTGAGGTGTCGGTTAATGAGTTATGGCTGTACATCAAACAAGTTATTGCTAAGTGTTTAGTCAAGTACGTACCCACTAGAACTAAGATGGCAACGAACAATCCCTGGATCAATCGAGATATTATTCACGCTAAAAAGAAGCTCTCGCACTGTAGAGCACAGATTCGGCGAGTACCCTCGAGTAGAAGTAATAGACTCGTGGTTCTCAGTCAAAACCTCAAAACTCTTAATATTGCGGCGAAACATAAACCTTACTATGCCAGCCTTCGTGGTTTCATCTCCCCGCTTAGTTTTGGCGGAACTAAGGACCAGCAAAAGAGGGTGTAGACAAAAATAATATTGAAAGCCGTACGATTGAAGATGAATACGAAATAACGAATTGTTTAAATAACTGTTTTTCAAATGTATTTTCTTCTGACAATGGGGCTACGCCACTGTTCGAGAAGCTAGATTATGTGCCACACATTCCTGGCATAAAATTATCTCGCGAAGGTATTGTCGATTTACTTCTTGATCTAGATTGTACGAAAGCGATGAAATATGATACGATACCGAATGCGTTCCTGAGACGATATGCTGAATCACTGTCTAACTATATTATTACTGTATTTAAGAAATCGTCATCAGGTTTACTGCCTAATTCTTGGAAAATTGATAAAATCGTACCTGTTTTGAAGTCCGGTAAAGCCTGCTTTATTAACAACTACTCAATCTCATTAGCATCAACGTCTGGGAACTTTGTTGGGCATATAATCTCTAGTCATATGCATTCTATTTTTGGGAGAGCATGACTCGTTCAACAACTCCCATCACAGCTTCTGTAAGGGTCTGTCTACCATCACTCATCTTGTTGAAGTCGTGCATGCTTTTTCTGAGATTCTGAACCTCAAGGGACAGTGTTGAGGTCATATTTTAAGACCTCAAAAGCGTTCGAGAACATTAACTATAGCAAATTATTGACCAAACGAAAATCTACATTAAAAAACCCAGGCTCGTAAGATCAATAGAGATGTTCCTATATGAACGTAGAAAATTCGTGAAATAAAAGGCAAACAATCCGATATGAGCGAGAAAGAATGCAAAAACTCGCATTACGCTTCGTTTTTTTTTTTAAATATTGTTGCTTGGATTTTTTGACGGCTTTGTACACTCAAGCTAAAGTTCCGCTGCTCAAGACTCGACGCAAAGTAAAAATACTGAAATTTCTCTACATGGTTGTCAGCGATTGCCTGCATATAGATAAGGCAGCCCACCTAGTCCCTGCTCTATCTAGAATTACCCGTAACAAACATAGTCGCGCCCTTCACCAAGCCTGATGCCTTAAAAACTGTTTTAAACACTCCATTTTCCACGCGACAGTTAGCGACTGGAACTCGCTGCCAGACCAAGCAGTGTTGTGCTAATCACATGAATCATTTGCTTACTCCTTGCATTTGATAAAGACGCCTCTAATGACGTTTAAGATAGTGTTTCCATAGCAGCTATGTATATTTTATTTTTGGAGCGTGGCTTCAAACGACTTTAAAGTGTCTGCGATTCTGACCCAGTTGCGCACGTGTATAGCATCGACAACCTTAATCTAGTTAAGTTTTTGCTTGCTCCTGTTTCAAAGTTTTTTTTTTCTACAGTGTGCATAGTGTTTTGTTTTACATACTGTATAAAAATGCCCTCCATATTACAGCACTGTAAGGAAAAGATAGCAATTTTAAAGTAACAATAATATTATAAATATTGGGCTATATAATTCAGTCTCCTCTCTCGGCATTAGGTAAAACATCGAAACGGCAGTAAAAGCCAAACACTCATGTGAACACCTCTAGGTAGAGGCCTTAAAACTCATCATTTAGTTCTGTCGGACATGAAAGAGACCACGCTGTATAAATAGACCCCGAAAGTTTCTTATCGAACTTATAGAAGGGCTTCATGTCAAAGCTCTCACCTCCAAACTGTATATTTAGTCACTCAGCCAGCCAGAGCATCTTGAGAACACTAATGAGAAGCTTCTGCAGAAGGTCAGACATTATCGCTTTTCATTTACGTGACAATTACCACCAACACAGCCACCATTTCAGATGCCCCCCCCCCCCCCCCCCCCTACCTTTAATGGTGTCCATGCTCTGAGAATCTAACTAGTCGTGGTCACAAATTTAAACAACTTACGTTTGTAAAATTATTTTGTTTATTTCAACTCAAGAAACTCCTGCGTATTATGTGCACTGATGAAACACACAAAAGAAATTTGAGGTTGAGAACAAAGTTTATTATTTATAAGCCTCGCCTCCGAATGCATATTTACGATGCTCTGCCAAACACCGTGTTACAGTACCACATATTCCTTTGGATATCCGCACACCTCCGGTGTAAAATCAATTGGAAACTTTTGTCTCACCATGGTAATAAAATCCTTCACCTTGCAAGGATAAGTACACCATGGTAGATCAAACATTTTTATATCCTGGGTACCATTTCTATAATAAACCGTGATATAAGTTTCGTTTACATCTTTCCGCACCTCGAACGTCACTAATGAACCGTAATAAGGCTTTTCAGAAAACGTAGAATCGAGAGCCATCAGCGCGGCCATGATGTTGAGGTCGTGGTATGAAAATAACTGGAGTTTGGCGTTCCGCCTTGTCTTGTCTTGGCCTAGAGTGAGATGATCTTTCTTGAGGCTTCCGGATGAAAGGTTGTACTTTTCCTCAACAAACAAGGCAATATCTCTGATGAAATAGAAAACGCAAGACATTGTTATAACAACCAAAGACAAAGTTCCTATACCAGTCGCACAACATAATTTTATTGAAAAACAATAATAAAAAAAACTAATAGATCGACAACTTGTTCCAGAATGGGTGAGCAGTTTTGGAACTGTCTAATACATATTGAAGGTTCCTATACCACAACAACCAAGTATATGTTTGAGCTGCAAAAGGTTAGTCTGTGCTTATTAATATTACTCCAAGTAGACGTTCTTATTCACAACCTTTAAATGGTGAGCCGTCTCTTATCCTATTGTTTTTTCCGCAACCCGCAGCACGCAGTGCCTTAACGACTTCGGTACGTCACTCACAATGTGGCGTCAATTGCGCAAAAATAGGTCCCTAATGTTGTACCGATCTGAGGAAAAAATAAGGAATGTTGAGACTTAACCCCACCGAGTTGTGAAAGTCGGCCCAACTTTTAGTCTAATTTCAAGAGAGACACATTTTATGACAACTAGATAAAAAGTAAGAGCGTAACAAATCATTATATCGTTTCAGTGGGGCATCTTCTGAGCGTAACTAAACCAAATTTAAGGTAACGCAGGGATTCCTACTAAACCAGGTACTGAAAGTATCCTTCACCCCTTATTTGGCTTACAGCAGGATAGATAATTCTGAAGCCCCACTGAGAGCAATAAATTATTATCTTGAAGATCGCATTTTCTCCCTGCCCATTCTTCTGAAGAGATGGTTCATGGAATAAAAACTCTGTAGTCAAAACTCGCGAGACTGAGATAATCGCATGCATCCTGGGAGGGAAATGGACAAAGATTAAAATGTGGGCGAGCCAGTTCTTCGTTAAGCGGCAACCCCACCCCTGGTTTGTGTGATTCTTAACCAACAGATGGTGATGGGATCGGGTTCCAAACCTGTGCATTAGCGCAATAGTGTCTGATGGCACAGCTATACGGTGAGGTATTTTTTATATCCTAAATTGACATCCCTTGTATTTCACCTGTTTCTCTCTGCACAAGCTTTTTGTGGAACGCACCTCGTCTGCACCAGCTGCCTTAGCTATGAGATCACATCTCCAGTGCATTTTGTCATAAAAAGAACGCTCAAATCGTCCTGAGCTCATGGCGACTCACAATGCCCAAAAAACAAAACGACGCGTCAAAAGGTATTTGATCGCCGGTGCGAACGTTTTACTCTGGGAATTTAAGAGGCTATTTTCGCATACCTTAAAGTGGTCAGATTGGTATGACGGGTCCGCCGTTTTTTCGTGGGCGAGTTCGGGTCCTTATAGATTTCCAAAAAAATTGATGACGTTATAGAAGTAAATTTTTAATATTTTTGCTTGAGAAATTAAATACCTCAAGAATCGAAATACTTAATTTAATTTCTTTTGATGAGGTGTCTCATTTAGTTCACTGCGGTGTTTATTTTGACCAAAACCATGAGACTGGAGACCACAAAAAATGACTTCCAGGTGTAGGTAATGAGCTTGGTAAACCGAAATTAGGAGTGCAAATTACCGGAGTCTTACGTTTAATACAAAGAAAAAGTAATGCCAAGGTTAAAAATTCACTTTCAGCATTTAATTATTAAAAAAAAACTTTTAGTTCGGGTTAGTGGGAAAGAGAATGACTGGCTAGTCAAAGATTTTAGTACTGTGGATAGCTATTGCACAGAGTTTAAGCAGTGTTTCACTCTTAATTTATTGATTTGCGCCGGCCAAGTATAGTCGGTGACAAGTTACGAGTTCAGGGGAAGTTCCTCCCACATCTTTCAACTTTAGAAGAGCGAACGGTGGAGAGGATGTCGCCTCCTCCCCAGCGTTCGCTCTTCTAAAGTGGAAAGAGGCGGGAGGAGATTCCACTTCGTTCTTGACCGGTTACCGACAATACTGATGTGCAAAAAATGAAACATGCAAAGACTGGAGAGTGGCGTTGTATAAAACACTAACGCTGAGCACACAGGTAGGCAAGGGTACATCCAAAGCTAAAGCTTGTACACGTACACATCGCGACACTGTTAGCGCGAACACGACATCGGCGCATTTTCGCATTTTACTTCTATATAGTATTAGCGAGCACGAAATTTTATCGCTTACATTATAGAACTAAATGAGCTCTTTCCGTTGCAAAAATAACTTGGATGACATCCCTTGGTTTTAAAGAGTAAAACTGGAAAAACCGGCGATCGCTTGTTCGCGCTAACAGTGTCGCGCTCTGTACCCCTCAGGCTTTAATGCTTGAATAGTCATAGCACTGTATTGCCATTAGGCTGAGTGTAAGCTGTCTACTAATTGCTTACATTATAAAAAGAGGAAATCTCTAACTCTGAGTTGATAGAAACAAAATAGCTAGGCATTGTGTTGGATACGTGAAACGTTCTTGCATCACAAACGTTTAGCGATACTCAGAGTTTCCAGACGCCAGACGCACACGTTCACGGCGCTCTTCGTCAGATAATTTAGCGCGTATCATATGCACACTTGATAGTGGTTCCTAGAATTATTCGATCCTACCGCTAATCGGGCTGATAAACCTGGAGATCTTCCAGAGTCTTGCGCACTCTCGAGCTCCTCTCCCTCAATGCGCACAGGTGATCAAACTGCTCATTGCCCACCTCACTCCTCCTTGCCTACCCCTCTGGTCACATCACCTTTCTGTTAAACAGATCAGCTCTAAGGACCTCACTCCTCCTCCCCCACCCGATAACGGTGATGATCAGTGTTGCGTCTCGTGGTGACGTTTTTATCTAACATCAACTCTTATCCGGGCTTCACAAAATTCTGAACACCTAGCCAAAGAACGTTTCAAGTTGAAACTCCACCTGCTGACAGCTATCAATCACCTCGGTGCCGATAAGGAGTATTCACCGGCTGCATAGGGTCTGCGACAAAGCGCGTGCTGATAGCAAGCTTTTTCCACGTGATTTCATACCGCCACTAGGGTGCAGTCACACATGTACATGATAAAAACAACGTTTACCGAAGCGAGCGACCCCATGTGAAGTTGTGAATATCTACTGTTGATGGTGGCGCATGTGATCAATAATATCGGTTTCTTTTTTTTTCTTTGCAATTCGCGAAATAGTTTTTTCCTGTGTTACCTTGGTCTCTAATGCATATCGCACACAAAAGAGCACGAAGCGAATCACACTGGTACTATAGAGGAAAACAATATTGATAAAGCAGCATGCAGTCACGTGAAAAGTGAGAGCACTGCACATGTGCTGAAGCTAAACTTTGTTTCACCAAATACCTTACTAGTAAAGTACAGGTTGTCCCCCCAACCCAATTACAGGGTTTTTTAACCGCAAATATAAACGATGCATCACCAAATGCTCATTCTCTCCCCAAATGTAGCGCTAGAGGTCCGAACCTGATGCGAAAACTTTAGCACCAACCGTCATAGAATTTAAAACTTATAAGCAATTTTTTTAGAAGTTTCAATAGAAAAACGGCGGCCGATGGACCTCTTATAATACACAGTGCGCTGTAGCGCCAGTTACCAAAAACGGGCGAAAATGAGCCTTTTTTTTTCCATTGAAAGTTTTGGAACATTTCTCTTAACTTTTGAATAAAATAACGGTTAATGCTGTAACTTCGGAATCTTGTTCTGGCCTTTTGCGCTACATTTGGGCGGAGACGAGAGTTCCGTGATATATAGTTCATTTTGATGTAAAAAATACACTGTAAATTTTTAGAGGGTATATGGTTGGTTTCGCCATTAGTAGAGCCCTGCATATCCTCGAATAACCCACGGATAATACGCGGATAGCCTCACTAAACTGGTTGCTACGGATAAAATAATCAGATTTGGCAGATTAGGGATGGGATGCGGATACCAGGGGCAGCGGATGCGGATTGGATGTGGATATCCGTGGGTCCGGATCTACATTTTTGCCGAGGCGGCTCATAAACGTGTGTGACGGCATATTGTAGAGTGAATAAATGAATACTACTATGAAGCGCGTTATCAAATGAATTAAGAGAGAAAACTACTTTCTTTGATAAAAGATGACAATCGGGGAAAATATTGTTCTTTACGTCAAGTAAGATTTGATTATCACCGAAGGTCGCTCTAGAACGTTCTATATCGCCAAATAATGCTGTCCCTAAAAAACGTAAAGAATGCAGGAGAATCAGTTGTCCAGGGAAAGCGTGTTTTTCTTTGGTAAGAAAACAGCAGAAACCTTTTGTTGGGGAAAAAAAAGCACAAAACGTACAAGCCACAATCAAATAGAAGCCGGCAAGTGGCTTCTTTGCCTACAGGCAGATAGAGGGGACTGAATTCAATTCTCTGGAATAGTGGAACTTGCGCCGCCCCGAGTTTCGGCACCCCATTCTTGTAGCGCAGTTAGTGCATGCCATCCCAGCATCAAGTACACCAGCAGAGAAAGACTTCTCATTAGCGGGTAATAATTTATGAGAGGCGAACCAGTCTAAATCCGTCATTGTTGAATGTTGACTATATTTTGTTTCTTTAAAAAACCACTTAGACAAGTGAAACGTTACGTGTGGGTCCGTTCTCTTTTTCTTCACAGTTAGCACCAAGTTGTTTTTTAAGTAAGTATATGGTTCCGAGCATTCAGATTAGTGTTCGTGTCTAAAGTGAAACCTATTGGAGGTTTTTCTATTATATAATATTGTGGGATTTTCCCCGTGATGTAGACGCGCCTTACCACATATTCACCAATAAATTTCTGCGGGGAGTGAGCGCCTTTACTATCCCACGTTTTTATCGTTTGGCCTAAACAAAATTATACAATGTTATTAGTCTGTCATTCCTTTATTTTTATATTTATAAAATAGGTGGCTCCTCTGAGTTAGATTTACAAAGCAAAAAGGAAAATAAATATTAAAATGTCTTTCTTTTGAAGCGCATCTTCTGGACAGAGTGTCGGTGTCACGGACGCCCAAGAGAAGTTCAGACCTGCTATCATCTTTCCAGCGATGCGAAATGTCTCTGTAAGGATGTTCGCTTATTTTATAAATACGATAAAACAGAATACAATAAAATTACTTTCACCGTATTCTGACATGAAACGTTTGTGGTACAGAGGTAGGCAGACGGCAAATAGGATATCATTTTTTTTAACTATTATTCATGCTTTATTTTGCATGATGTAAAACGAATGCACGGATTGACGGTAGGATACGGTTCTGAGTTTTACAGATACGGTTTGGATCCGGATACGAAGTCTGCGTATGCGGATCGTATGCGGATGATTATACTGTTATTCGCGCAGGGCTTTAACTATAAGTGCGAGCGAAGCGGAACCTCCATGAAAAAAGCGCGAAATGCTATTGCATTTAAAGCGGAATTTAAATAACTGCTTTGATTTACTGTCTTCTTAATTTAAAGTCAACTATGTTTTTCTTTTCTTCTGTGCTTCGCATTAACGTGCCATTTTAGTTATATTATATTTTCGCTTTAAGTCCGAGAACTACACCTTCTTTTATAATAAATAAGATCCCCCTAATCAAAGGTGTTAGACAAAAATAACACGAACATGCACACACACTAAACATGCAATATCAGGGCGCATTCAAAATTAGTCGCTAGTTTTTTAAACAGCAGGAGTTTCGTATGGCGAGATTGTTACCCGCTGTAGATGAGAAATTTAGCCGGTGCTGTACCACTGCTAGCCTGAGGTCGTGTATCATTATTTCGTGCATCGCGCAGTAGTGATACACGACCGCACGCCGATGCGATGCTCATCTAGATGGGGGATTGAACCCAGGGTCCCTGCAGGCTCTGCAGCGTGGGCTCCGTGCTTTGAATGGAGCTCGCGCTCGCTCGTTTCTCCACGCCCTCCGGGCTGCGGCGCACCAGCAGCCTCGGCAACCGATCCGCCACTGCACTTGGTTTAGCCCGTTCTGGCGATGATCGCAAAGGCACACAAAGAGAACGAACGACGAACTGCATGACCTCGCGCTCTCGGTGCTGCTTCATTGGCTTCATTAGCACATGGCCTTCGCTGCGTTCTGAGCTAAGGTAGGGTCTACTAATACGGGAAGGTGTGCCGTCCGGCAGCCGCTAGAGTGTATCGTCGTGCAAGCACGCCGGTGAGTGCGCTCTGGGGCAGAGCGCGGCCATCTGACGGCTGAAAGAGGCCTGGCGATCGCACCAAATAAAAATAATCGTATCTTTTTTTTTTTTTTTTGCTCGGTTTTGAGAAAGCATACGTTCTATCCTATTTCGCACTCCTGTAAAAAAGCGTTACTTGCACGAGTGGCAGAAGCTTATATTAAAATCGCAAATGCCGCTTGAGAGCGTTCCGTTAATTACATACTCTCACTTCTGTAATTCTTTTTTCTTGGTTTTGATGTTACAAAAGAATAACTGTCTATCTCGCCATATATACGAACATTGACAAAAAGGAGTTTGAGCATGATATGCGATGCTTTTACTTTCACTTTAGTTTCAAAGCTCTTTTAACTAGTTTTTTCCGCATCTGTAGATTTAGCGCATATATTTAAATACATTGCTTTTGTTCTGCTGTTAATACAAATTTTTTGTGCGCAATGAATTAATGAAACCAAGCTTTTCTTGACTCCTGCATTATGAGCCAAAGCTTATAGACCGGAGAATATATTAATTAATTTTATCTAGGGAGCATGCATGACATGAAGATAAACACCAATGCTGACAAGATAAATGGAGCAAGTTCAACTGCTGTTTTTATTAAAGAGCAATCCCAGTTAGAGAAATTTGTTTTTCTGACAAGTCACACAGGGCACACATTCCTCTGAAACCTTTTTTTCTGCATTATTTTTGTTTTTCTCGTAAGGAAAAAATGCGATCATGTTACACAATCGAATTTTTTTCTTGGAATCAGACGATCTCATTGTGCTAAAAGAGAGGCATCGCTCGGCGTTCAAATAAGGATCATTTCTTTTTGCACGTGATGTACTCCACGTTGCACCCTGGCACAATACACCACCGCTAGGTCTTTGTGTTCACAGTATTTTATATCGTTGTGAGTCTCTTGACTCTTCGCTACAGCTAGAAGCCGCACATTATTGTATCGCTTCACACACACACACACACACACACACACACACACACACACACACACACACACACGCACACGCACACGCATACACGCACACGCACACGCACACGCACACGCACACGCACAGACACGCACACACACGCACACGCACGCACACGCACACGCACGCACACGCACACGCACACGCACGCACACGCACACGCACACGCACACGCACACGCACACGCACGCACACGCACGCACACGCACACGCACACGCACACACACGCAAACACACGCACACACACGCACACGCACACACACGAACACGCACACACACACACACACACACACGCACACGCACACACACACACGCACACACACACACACACAATAGCCGCACCAAAACGCCCCCAGCCAGCCTCGCTAAACGCTGCCTGACCGACCTCCTGGTCCAGCTGTGACTGGCAGCGCCACTCCAGCCTCTGCGATGGATTGGGAAATACGTCCCCCAGCCACCCTAGCTAGGGCAAAGCGATGCAAGTGCTCAGATCCTCGGGGTTCAGAAACCAAACCAACCACGGTCTTCTGGCACGCCCTAGCGAAAAAAAAACGCGGCTTCATAGCGACCAACTTGAGATCTTTTGACGAGCAACCGAAATCTCGGACTACGGACACCACGGCTGGTATACTCTTAGAAACGCCCGTGCATCTACTTCCCCGCGCAACACTCGGAGAGCCAATCACCGGAACCTATGAAGGGAGCGCTCACTGAATATGCTGAAACACATGTTTAGACGAAAAAAGGCAGTTTGAGTTGTAACATTAAGCAATGCAAAAACGTCACGCTTGCATTGCTTCATGAAACAACTCAGATTGCATTTTTGGTCTTAACATACGTTTCAGCGCCGTCATTTTGTGAGCTGCCTCCGTAAGTTGCGGTGATTGGCTCTCCGAGTGTTGTGCGGCAAAGTAGATTTACGGGATTTTTTTAGAGTGTATTTGAATTCGCCAAATAGGGATTCATTAGTCAGAGCGTTCTCTCAGATCCACTTGGACGTTTTAACAATTAGTGTCTTGTTTTACTATCATTGCCAATTGAAAGCCACGGTGGTGGCTATGAAACAAAATATAGTCGAACCAGCCCGACGAGCCATAATCTGATTGCAAATATAATTTCTGCAATTGATAAAAACATTCAATTTTTTTGGCATATGTAGAGGAATCACAACTGGCGGAAGCCATTTCATGGCGTCTGCTTCATTTGGAACGCGCCAGGCATGTATAGATGTTTTTTGTTTCCAATCGTTCTCAGTTACGTGGGTTCTGTATCTGGTATGCTGGACTAGAAAATAATGAAACAGTTCAACCTGGCTAATGCGAGAGAATTTAGGCGAGGCAAAACAAGAATGTGCGACAATCACGCATTTTTTATAAACACCTTCCAGCGGCGTGGAGAGAAAAACGATGTTTTGAGGCACACCAGAAGTGACGACATTCAAGATGGCTGCGCGCTTGTGGAAAAGGTGTGTACCAAAGGACAGTGGAAAGCGCGCAAAAGCAGCTGTGATGGACCTGCAGCCTCGCGCGTGTTGCTTTGACATTTCTGACACCCTCACTGCGGGAATTCAGGCATCCGCCACTCAAACATCTGGCTCTTCTTTTTTTTTTCTTTTTTTTTTGTCTTTTACGTGGCTTTCTAACCGGCACATGACGGCAAATGTGCATCAAACTATCCTTGAACACGCGTCGCCATCTGTATTTGATAAATAACAAACTGCCAGTTGCCGTAACTGAATGGGAAAGGTTGGAGATAAAATACGAAGGTTCATGTGTAGCATAACAATGTGGAAGTTCTGTATAATATAATATCGAAGAATGCTTTGTAAATTAATGTCTCCTACTTCTCAATAGTTGACGTGATTCCGTTTTGATTACACGATGAAATATTACGTACATTTTAAATTTTATTTTTTTATCTTAAAATATACATTATCTGTACAGTTCGTAGCTTACTTTTATTTTAAATCATTACACACAACCAATGGTTCATGTAAATTATCGTGAATACTAAACGCGATAACTCTACAAAAACATTGTTCAAAATACAAAACTGTGGACTACTAAAAGCTAAATAATAAGCCAACTCAAAATAATCGTAATATTGAGATATTAATGTATAGCGGAAAAGTAGTTCTTTAATTTGACATTAACGTTATGACTGTTGAATTCATAGGAAAAAAGATATAAATCATCAAGAAAAAACCAAAACGGCGTTCACGGTGGAGTTGCATCTTTAGAAGGAAAAACAGCACGCATAGAACGAAGACAAATAAAAAGTCACTAACCACTATTAGCGCTGGCTCTTAAATTAACACCTTATAAAAAAACGTACCAGCAATAGCACCTCACTCAGTTGTGACTCACGGGTACGTGGTGATTAACTATGCAGAGTTGATATCGTTACTGGAATATGTTTCATTAAATGTTCAATCGAGAATCAGCGCAGACGCAGTGTCCTGTTTAGTTCCTTTCTTTTCCGTCTTCGGTCTTTGCGCACTGTTCCGCATTTTTGAGTTAAGGAGTGTCACAGCAATTAAAAAAACACTAATTATTAGTTTTTGTCACCTCCCGCTCCTTTGTTATAAGTCCCACCGTGCGTCCGCAAAACCAAATTATAAGAACAGATGTCTATAGACCCTTTTTCTGTTTACAAACATGAGCTGCCTCCTGCGTCCCAAGCGACTTCCGGTCGTTCCGTGCTTGCGACCCTGTCGAGCCTGCTTATTTTACCAGTGCTAGAAAGCATAAATGCTACAGGTACATCAAAGTTGGAGATTTAACAAGGACCCTCGACTGGACAATTTAACGTTTTAAAGGAGAGAATTTGGTTTGCAAGAATATTCGAAAATGTTTAACATATTTCGGGCTTCTTCGTTCTCTTGGCGTTCACGTGGAGAATTGGTGGTTAAACGTTTCATCGACATTTCAAGCAGCAGTATTAAGGTGGGCTTTGTTCATTCTTTTTATGAACCGGAAGTTCTCTGGGACGTCAAAGACTATAGCACCGCCTGGTGGCGTTTGCCATGAAAAGGGTCTATAGTCATGACCGGGAAACAATCCGTGATAGTTATGGGTAAACGTCTATCAATGCACTAAAATAGTTGCATTCGAGTACTGAGATAATAAAACAGAGTTGCATATTTCACTCTTGTTTCTCTTGAAAAACATGTATTAGTAAGTTTTACTTCATCCTAGTTCTCCCGCAATAGACCCAAACACAGATTCACAACATTTCGTCACAACCAAATACAGTGTATTATTTTAAAGTATTTGACTTTCCTTAAATTCATAAGTAGCTGTTGCCTATTAATGCATATGGAACGATGGTGCACGTCTTTAGGGGCTCCCGACGTACCAGAATTCGTGCGCAGGTAAACGCAGGAAGACGTGTGGTGGGCGGATCATCCTGTTCTACCGTCTCTGTGTCCTAGGCTTATTAAATGATGCGTGACCCTTCCGGGAGGGTCGTGCTGCACTCTCAAATGGTAGCCAAGCCACCAGAAATGTATAGGACGCGGCAAGCCTTACACATACTCCATGCTAAGTCTAGTCAGGACCTTACGGCCGTGGAGGTCCGTGTTTCAACGAGGGCTCTCACTAAGATGAATAAGCGCAATGCAACTGAGCGCCGACTTTATTTTCATGTAGTGCTGAGATGCACCACATAAACCCCTGCGCGCAGTGTTGCTGCATTCATGGATTTTTGGAAGAATTCTAATGTGCTGGCATAGTTCCGGCGACTAGAAGGGGGATATGTCAGTCTCGCGCAGCTTGCTGCGTGTGCGACGGCGCGCTAGTGTGTCATGACGAGAAAAGATTGAGCGCTCCTTGACTCTGAGATGCCAGTTGCTGACGCCGCTCCGGGAAAGACTCGCTCGCGTCGCTAGAAGTGCCCGTTCGTAGTTCTTTTTTCGGAAAGATTGCCTCAAGCGTCCAGACTATCGCGATGGCATAACGGCAAACGCTCCGCTTTGCTCCCGGACCCACCATGGGGTACGTTTCTGTAAGAAGAAAAGAGAAGAAGAGGAAAGGGAAGAGAAGGAAAGAGAAGAGAAAACGCCGTTCCCGACTACACCGAGTGCCGTCAGGTTTGACAGCACTCAATCCCAAGAGCTGACAAGAACTCTAAAATAACTCCGTATTCTATGCACAACATTTTGGTGAAAGATTCATTGATCGCAGCTGCACTCACGTAATCAGCGGTGAAATTGCAGATTCCCCGGAGTCGCTTTTGCCTGACTGCCGATGCAATCTCACCTTCAAGACCTCATTCATGAAGACGAGGACACCGTTTCAACCCCGCCAGTCAGGCAGTGCCTCCGCCACAAAAAGTAGGAAGGTGTGAGGCGATATCTCACAAGCACGTACTGGGCAAAGTACGTAATCCAGAAAGTCCCGGATGTCATTGCGTTTTCAGTGTGTGCGCCAAATGGCGAGACTCTCTGCTTTCGGAAGTTACTTTAGTTTTAAAACAATAATACAAAAATCCACTGGACTGCATATGAACTGGGATCAGTGATGGCGATTGTAAATATCAACAGCAATCAGGCTGCTAAGAACCTGCTATTGCTGATGTATGTCATGATTCATTGTGAAAGGTCAAAGACTGTGATGAGGATTTCCATGATGCACACGAATACAAGGGAACGGAGCAGAAAGCATCCGAATCGTAGCAAACGCAAGTGGACGACTCATCTCATTGTCAACAGCAGCGCCACCGCTACATCCAGCTGGCCCTTCCCTCGCGCGCCGATTTTGGGATTTCTCCTTCTAGCTACCATTACATAGTTCCCAAGCCGGTTGTCGCGTACTGTGTGGCATTTATTTCTCCGGAGAGAACCTAGTATTTCAAAATAGTATTATGTGCAAGCATAACTTCGAATTCCATGTGCAGTTGAAATAATTATATCCCTATTTAAAAACTGTAACTGAACAAAAGTATCATATCAAAAAATATTAAGTGCCCGCCCCCGCTTTTATATATCAGTCTCATGAGACGAGCAGCCACCACCACGCCTGTTTCTTATTAATATTACAGTTTTATCTTTAAAGAAGCTGTGCAACAATTTCAGGGCTTTGCCTAAATAATTGTGGAAGTTGATGCCTGACACTTCTGAAGTGAACTACAAAAAACAGATTTTGTCTAAATAGCCTAGTTTTTATTTAAAAAAAATGAAAAAGATCCAGGTTTTAACCACCTCTCAACTCGTGCATCGTCGTCCGGGTAACGTGCGCAGTGACGTCGATGGGGTAGGCGCGGGACTCCGGAGAAGCTCTCCCTCTAGAGCCATCAGTAAGCTGCGAGAAGTCATCCGCTCGCGACCGCGTGACCACGTGCTGGCGGGCACAGCGCGAACAATGTGGTGAAAGGAGGAAACTCTCATCCGGGTCCGGACATCCCCGTCCGGCCCTGTCCCCCTCCTCCTCCAGCTTCCGGCAGCTGTTCGCGGTACCAGATAGACCTGACGGTTTTGTGGACCTAGGATAGATGGCACCACTAAAACTCTTTATAATAAAAGTTTTGTCGATGATACTAGGTTTTTGACGCATTTATATTTATGTTGGAACGACAAGATTTATAGAAAAGTTACCTTTTATCGAGCAGGTATTCGCACAACTTGCTATCTTTCTACAAGGCCCTCCCCCCCCCCCCCCCCCCCCCAATTGACGTCAAGCCGCGTATTTCTCATGACCGCCACTCGCGGCTGCAGGTCGGGGAATATTCTAATTTTTGCCTCGCGATTACGCGGCGGAATCGCAACATTTTGAAGGAAGCAGGTGTGTTTTCTGTCCTTCGTGACCTGGTGAACAATGTCAAAAATAAAAGATGCCATTTCTTGCAGCGTTAAAATCGTTACACAGCTCTTTTAATTAAAACGTCAACGAGGACGCCACACCAAGCTCAAACTAGGGCCCTGACGTTTCAAGGCCCACTCGGCTTCTTCTTCAGTGGTGACCATAACCAACGTTACGAGATGGGGTCAGTTTGGAAACGCCAACCGGCGTGGCGCCATTTCGTTGAGCGCGCGAGAGGTGGCGCCGTGGTTGCCCTAGGATCGACACTCGGTGGTGTCTCCTTGTCGTCGTTCTTCCTCGTGTTTTCGCTCGTCTTATCGGTGGCTCGTTGTAGGCTCGTAAGTCTTATTTTCTGGTTGCGGGAAATGGGGTCGCTCTCCAATCAATGAGAAAGTATGCCGACCTGTTGCGCTCCCGACAATCGCAGCGGGTACGCCTCACAAGCGTCAAAAAGTGACGAGAAGCGCCGGATCTGTACCGCCCCGAAGGATGCTATGCACCTGAAGGTATAGCAGAACGCGGTTTGGTTCTCGGCGACAATCCGTGGGGCTTATAACCCTCCCGGAAACAAGCACCTTATCTCACAAGTTCGGAGCAGCGTTGTGGAACCCACGGAGGGAGGATTAGCATTTTCCCCCTCAGACGGGAGGACCGAGGGACACAAAGGCAACTTTCCGGCGCACGGTGAAACAATGAGAGGAACAAAATGGCGGTGGAAGAGGGTGTGGGAAAGGGAAACAGGCAGTTGGCATCACTCTAAGCGAAGGACACATGAAGGCACCCAAATTTATGTTTCTGTCGTAGTTTGCATGTGCATGATTTTTTTCATGGGACATCCAAAGAACAGAACTTTACTGTTGGTTTACCACCAACCTACGTCAATGGGCTTCGATAACAAAGCATATTAGTTGTTAGTCATTTATGCAGCGGGAGTTTAGTTTAAAACAGCCTGGCAACATTATTACTTGCAGTTGATAAGTAATTTATCCAGTGCAGTACGACTGCTATTCTAGGGTCTTTAACGTGCATCACGCAGCAGTGATACACGACCGCACGCTGGTACAATGCTCATCAAGATCAAAACGGTCAGCAGTGGAGATTGAAACGCAACGCGAGCTTTCACTTCATATGCTCCCATGTGGTGTTCGCTAGCCCAGTCGGCCGTCGATTCCACTCGACGGCTTTCGCATTATCAACAACATATAACGAAATGCACAGTCATAGAAGACGAATAAAAAACTAAAAATACTGCACTTCAGCAGCCATCGCCAGTCATATCTGAAGAAGAATCCGAGTGTGTCTCAAAACGTTGGGTCTCTAAATGGGCTTGGTTGGACGTCCCCCCTTTTAATTAGCCTTGTCCCAACCAGACAAATATCTGTGAAATGTTCACTTTCAAGTTCTACGTTTATGTTACACGTCTTGTGTTTTCACTAAATTAACCTTTGCTAATTAGTTTGATAATCTTTGACAAGCTAAAAAAAGTAAATTTAGTAACATTCGCATTCTCTGTTTTGTGAGGTTACAGCTGCCGAAAGCGAAATTTTCACACAATCGGAATATTGTAATAATAGCTGTAACCCCAGTCAGTCTTTCTGTTAAAGATAGTTCATTCAGATTCTTGAACTTATTGTTCCTCATTTGAATCAACGCAATGAGACAAAAATTAAACGTAAAAATAAATCTGAAAAACAAACCACGTCATTTTGTCTTTTTTAAACTTTGACATGAGGAGTGTTTTGTTCGATATTTTCACAAGAAAGTTCACTACCTACAGCGACGCGTGTATTGTAAATTAAAGTGTTTTAGCATGCATTTTGTAAATCTAGTTCTATTTGTCAAAAGAAATGGAAAACTAAATTGTAAAAAAAACATTTCGTTCACAATTTCAGGTTCAGGGTTACTTCTAGTTTTCACATAATCGTGCTCCCTAAGTTTAGTAAACTTCAAAGGTTTTAATAATAGGACCTGCCTTTATTTGCGCAACATGAAAACTTTACATTTTTAAACACTAAACTTTCTAATAAATACATCGTGTTAAATTCACACCAAGCAGCCAGCACTGGAAACAAAAGATTTCTCAAAGCGTGTTGCGAACACTAAAATACAATTAGATCTGAGAACGCGATGTAGACAAAGACAATTAGAAGTACTTATTCTTTGAGTCTAATAAAGTTTCATATCGCTCTCTCTCATTCAGGAGCTCAATACCACTACGCTCATCACATTTGTAGGTCAAGTGGCATTCCAAGGCCCGTCGTTCACTTGGAGACATCAATATTTCGCAGTGATTCCCGGCCTAAGTCTTCCACGGAAAAGTGAGTCCGCATTATTTTCTATACGGGGTCAGGAAAGTCCTTGTAGTTTTTCATCAATACTAATAAAGTGCAAGCCTTTTTGCTGCTTTTTGGGTCTTTGCGTGCATTACATACATTGCTTAAGGGAAACAGAACAAAAAGTGTGAAAATTATTAGGCGTTCCAACCTTAGGAATTGCCCTCCCATGTTTTTGATGAAAGCTTCAGCCATAAGGACGTAGAGTCCTCGAGATACGTAAGAAAGGGTGCTGATCCTGTCCTCAAACCACACTGGCACCTGTAAACCATTCTCTTTCTGGACGAGGACGGCGTCAAGGGCATCTGGCATTGCAGCTGTGTGTTTCATCAGGTCAAGACCCAGTTGCTGTGCCGCTTCTCTCAAGAACTGTGTCATGCCAGTAGAATTGCCAGTTGTGCTCAGCACCCTTGTCGCCAACTTTTGTATTCCCGTCAGGCACAGCAATCTGGTAAAAAATGGGAATTCATCAATATCGTAAGGAGAAAAGTACGACGACTTCGCATTCAGCTCCCGACTTTGTTGTGAGCTATTACATTTTTTTCTACGCCTTTGTTTTTGTGCTTTATTACAATTTTTGCATGATTTTCCCCTGTTCCCCTCTCCCATTTTACGGATTACCTAGTGTTGCGCTTTTTTGACTCCACTTTTGTAACCCCAATCCTACTTGGGCCGCAATTGGCCTGCAGTATTCCTAAATGAAATAAAAAATTACAAAGGCCTTCAACGAAATTCGTCTGTGTTCAAGGTTAAGAGGCGATTGTGACGTCAGACAGTGGCGAGAATCAACGATCCCTTGCACTATCCCCAGCCCAATATTCTGACGATATCCTTTACGTTCCCCAGCCTGTAGCGTGCCGGGGTGAAGCTGTGGCTGTTGCTGAGGTAACTAACTCTGCGAGGAGCACATACCAGTCATCGGACAGCAACGGGACCTCTAATGATGAAAATAATCCCTGGAGAAGGGGAACAAGGGGGACAAAGGACAAACATAAATCTTCAAACACAGCTAGGTGACTGGTGAGCGACCGAAAAAATCCGCCTGGTCCGGGTATCGAACCCGGGACCTCTCCATTACAGGTGGAGCGCTCTACCAATTGAGCTAACCAGGGGTTAGACGTCGGTAGAGACATCAGTCGTCATCACAATAGTGATGACGACGCTGCGGCAGTGGTGCGCAACATCATCGCGTTCTAGGCAAACGCGCACGACATTTCCACCATCAAATCATTCAGCTTCATACTGTGAACGTGCGTCCCTTTATTCCTGCCGGCCGCTTATCTCTGTAACAATATTGCAGCACGAAATCGCATTGCGAACCCAACACTTTCGTTATCAATGGGTAAGAGAAAGGTGTGTTATTGGCGTTCGAGGACTCAAAGCGCGACTCCTGCAGCACGGTTGATATCAACTGCACCTTCGAATGGCAGGTTTCGAATGAGTGTTGAAGATTCATCTTGACCCTGCAATGGCTAGTACTTGTGAAACTAAACTTTTCATTCTTACTTTTACTACAAAGATAACGCTCCATACCAACGCCTGGAAGATGGCGATTGCAATACGTCACCCGTCAAATTGACACTTTAAAATCCCGGAAATACGAATAACCTTCCTGAATACAGACCTTCGGGTACACAATGTGTTGATTCTAATTGTTTTGCTTCCAGGACAGGGCAAAACTCGAAGTGACTCACGAGGGATCACCCCTGCTCCGGCCGTTCCGCTCTTTTAGATTGTGTGCTCCGCAATTGCACCATTGTCGCATTCTTGTCTTTTTCCCGCGCCATGTTCACTTTACGCTTATGTAGAAAACAAAAATAATGAATAACGCACCCGAGTCAATGTTAAGACTCTTTTAAAGTTGGACTGTGGCCGGAAACCGCGACAATGCGTTGGCATTAAAACAAAGTGTTTTCTGTTGGTTATCGACGTAATCTCATCCTTCTGCAGGTTTAAGCTAATTTGTTGAGGAAACATACAAACTGTTTTTGAAGATCAAATCTAGAGGTCTGTAAATCCACTGAACAAGAATATTTTGCTCTCAAATAAATGTGAAATCTCAATATGGTTTACAGCTACATTCGATTGTCAGCTTTTTTTTTTTTTAATCTACACGGGTCTTGTAACTGCTAGGTTTCTGTTGTGGGGGAACTTGGCAAATACGCTAGAGGCGGTTTGTTTTGTAAATCACTGCACCTATACCTGTCTTAATGGCGTTGCGAAGAAATCGACAAGTATGTTCTTCTGGAGCTGTCTCGTGTTTGATTTTTTGAAGAAAAAAGTTCACGTTTAGTTAAAAAAGATATTAGAAATTGTTTTAAGCCCTTGCAGCAGAGTTGTAACATTTGACACGTTTGAGATAAATCACGCCTTGAAATTTACCATACCAAAGAAGACTTGCAGATGGATATTTTCTTTGGGTTCAGGTACTTCCAAGTTTAATTAGAAGTATCTTGGGACCCATTCTTATTCATTCGTTAATGCGCTTGTGTAGGTGTTGGGCGTGCTCTAGCAGAAACTCGTACATTTTCTTGTAGAGTTTCATGTTCTGTTATTTTTAACACTCCAGTATTCTTCCCAAATGTTCACTGTGCTTCTGCTGTTTTTTTTTTCTCTAAGACTAGAATGTCATTCATACGAGAAACGCGTCTTCTAGTTTATCCAGCACTTGATGTACTGCACGTTGAAATATTTCCGATGTCGTCAATATGCTAAAAGGCCAATGCAAGCACTGAATTTGCCAAACTCAAGTGACCGCGTGGAATGTCAGAAAGTGTCTTACTCCATTGACGTTCGGCGCAATGGCTCCTAACGTGGGCTTTGGATAGTGTTCTTTGAGTTGGCCTTGATTTATAAATAAATCTTCTTTTTGGCATGCCCACAAACAATTTTAGTCTAGAATAACTAAAACACAGCTCGGTATCAAACATTCAAATACATGTCACAAAAAAATATAAACAATAAATAAGAGAAACTGAAAGGCGATACAAGACATTTACATTCTCACATGTAACATAAACTGGTAAAAACAAAAAAAAAATGCATGGTGGTTCCAATTAACTGTTCATTGCGTTATCGGTAAGGAAGACACAGAAGGCACAAAAGATAAGTAAACATTTTGCATTATCCTGCTGACCCTTGTCGGAACATGAAAATCTAAGACACTCGACAAATAAATTGAATTCACTTCCCCGTGTAAAAATTTGCGAAGAATTATAAGATATTTCTATTGCAACCGCACGGCAAGCTTCTACCACGCAAATCGAACACGTAAAGTTTCATTATGGTAAAAATATTTTCTTCCAATATAACTGTCATACGTAATTGTAATGATTTGCTTTTGCATATTTTCGATTGTAAGAGCCTGTGATAAAGTTAAAAAATTCCAAATAATTCAGCCAAATTTTTATCTTGGCCTCACTAATGTCTTAAACAAGTGTTGTGAGCTGGGTGTAAAAAACTGGTGACAGAACTGTTCAATCATTCTCAGCAATCTCAGTGCTGCGTTAATGGTTATAGAATGTGGTTATTTAAAGTGAACTATCAATGAATGCACCAAGGCCCTTGTTAAAAGTAACCTTAGGAATCGAGGCCCCTCCCAGATTACATAAAATAATTAGAGTATATACATCGAGCTTTCCGGATACCACATTTCGTGTTTTTTTAGGGTTAAATGACAAGCGGTTAATGGCACCCTCCTCAGAAACACGTCCTATGTCATCCTAGAGACGGGGCCGGAGCAACCAGATAGAGTCTTCACACTTATAAAAGACTTAACAACATCAGCAGACACAATAAGTTCGCATGCGTAATACAGAAAGCAAGATAATTTATAGTCAAAATGAACAAAGGTGGTTCCAGGATGAATCCCTGGGGTACAGCAAAACTTGAAATGAACTCCTCGGAGTAGCTTTCAGAAATGCGAACAGACTTCTGACGTCCGAGCATATAAGTAGAATACCACGCGCCAGGATGCCGGCTGAAACCGTGCAAGGCAAGCTTTTGTAGCAGTAAATTATGACGTACACAATCGAATGCTTTCGACATGTCTAAATACATTGCATCTACTGGACCCCCACTTAACACCCCTGGTGCTGAGTAAGTAAAAAACGAGCGCAAACTTGACTCAACTGACCTCCATTTTAAGAAAACAGTGTTGAGGTGCGTATGTCATTGGGCTAAGGTAAAAGTAAACACGCTTATGTATTCCATTTTCAAAAAAATATTTGCAAAATTGCATGACAATAACTCCGGACGGTAATTATTAACCAATGGCGATTAACCGATTTAAAAATAGAAACAACTACAGAGACTTTCCGAAGCAGCTCGCGAAGACCCCCTTGTGAAATAGGCAAGTTAAAATTGTGCGTCAAAACAGGCGCAAGTAAAAAACAGCACCTTGTTATAATATACATAGGTATGTCGTCAACACCGCTCGGTAATTTAGGTTTCAGTTCTTTTATGGCTTCTACCATTTCTTCTGCGCCAACAGTAAGCGAGGCAGAAAAGTAGTACACTCAACATTAAAGGCGCCAAAAGAACTATTCAAAAAAGAAAAACACAGAATTAAAAGTCAACAAAGCTATTCACTATTTCGGCTGGCAAGCAATGGTACCCATTATTATCTCAAACACACATATGTTCTTTTTTTTCATGCAAGTGTTGCTTAGCAGAGCGCCATAATTCTTTCTTATTGTTTCTAAGACTGCTCAGCGCCATCTAAGTGCAAACGGGTATCTTGTTTGTTGAGTCTGTTAACGCGACAACGATGAATACTGAAATTATGGTACCATAAAAATAGCCCAGTTTTCTTGCAAAGCAATGATAGTGCAGTGTATTTCGTAATGATTTTTTTTTTAATCTCTTGAGAACCAACTAGGGTAACGGAAGTTCCGCGTCAACCGTTGTGGTGGACAATAAGCCGCACGGCACGTGGAGGGACGACGCTGATAACGGGGAAGAAGAAAACGAAGACGAAGGTCGAGGCTCGTGGCGTGCGAGGACACGGAAGAGCCGGTGCCGAGCAACCTCTCCAACAAGAGACCCGGACCACACGACAGCCTTGGCCGTCCTCATCGCACTCATACGTGAGTATCAATTAAACCTTTCCTAATGGTAGCGCTCCCCGTGGGACTTCCTCGGAGCGAATGGAACTTGGCCTGATCGGGTGGTATTGACAGGCGACCCACATAACGGCGTTTCCAACGTGAGGCCCGATCAGTCTGTCATTGTTTCTGTTCGCTCCCAGGGAGTCACACGAATGGTGATTCCTAGATTTAGGCTTCCTTTGTTTTTCCTCTGAAGTTTTGTTACGCCGCTGGATACCAGTGTTTGACGTTCTGCCGCCATGTCCAGGCCTCGGAATAAGGCCGCCCCTCCCGAGGCCTCAACCCAGTCAGTTGCGGATATTGACTCAGACGCGGGAGAAGGCACGCGTGGGCAAGCGAGCATTGAGGCAGCGCTAGAGCCCCCATTCCAGCGGTGAACAAGGGACACATCAGCGAACTAATGCACGCAGTGACGGCGGTGTTCGCGATGCTTTCTAGACAGATGGGTTTGGCCCCAGCGTTCGTGAATGATGCGCCTATGCCTGTTCCCCGCCCGTGGTTGAGCGTGCCGAAACCGACCTATTCGGGCTACTCCGACGGAGCATCGGTACACGATTTTCTGCAGGATCTAGACATGCACATTGCCGCGTTGGGCGCATCGAATGAAACGGCCCTGATACAGATCGTCCCAGTCGCGTTGAGGGGCCACGCAGCGCGTTGGAGACGAATCCAGAGGCCGTTCCTTTCGATTTCAGATTTCCGGGCACGGTTCAGGGAGGAATTTCTGCCTCCCGACTATGAGATGTGGATCAGAGATAAGCTAACCAGCCGTACTCAGCACCTGGAAGAGAGCCTCGTGGAATACATCCGCGCTCTCAACTAGCTGTACCCCAGAGCCGAACCTACAGCGTCAGACGCGAAGGAAGCTAGGGCGATCCGCCAGTTTCACCCTAGATTTAAAGCCTACTTGCGCGGACGTAATTTTGCTGATCTGGAAACACTTGCCAGAGAGGCGCGCACCGTTCATGCAAGTTGCTCACCGAGCTGCAGTATCGCGCCCCCCTCCACGCGCAGAGGAATCTCTGAAGCCGAGTGGCGCCTGGACAGGACGAGGCGCGGGAGCTTGCGACGACTCACGTACGCCGTACGTGGCTGTTACAGGACATAGGAGTGGCGAAACTGCTGTGCCCCGCGCCTTGGATTCCTTCGCTTTTGAGCAGAGGTGAAGAGCAGCCAACGCATGCTTTTTCAGGGCGCATCCCCGCACGGAAGGCGGCGCAGCCGACCACCGCGGAGTCGTTAATCATTACAAGGGTCGAGAGAACTACAAGGACTATCGGCGCGACCCTGCATCGCGTGGTGGTAGCGGCGGATTCTCAACACACAATTGCAGGGGACAGGTTAGGTGCTATAAATGCAATCAGCTTGGGTACATCAAGCGTCAGTGCACATGGACGGCAGCTTCCCCCATGGGTCTCAGGGAAACGGGAGAGACCGGCGCCACTAATTGGACTTCCCGACTCACGGTTGCCGGCCGCTGCCGTGGCCTCTCATCAGTCTGCCAACGGGGCTGGAGTTGCGGTCAGCGACCGGTTGGTGTTTGCCCTGTTGGCATGATGGACACAGGGTTTGACATATGACAAGCGGCCGTACGTGCGCATCAAAATTGTTGGTAACATTTACTATGCACTAATTGACACCAGTTCGACCTTTTCCCTAATCGGCGACAGAGATTACGAAGATTGCCGTCGAAGAGCACCTCACGTGCGGGAAGTTTCCACCGCGCTACGTTTAGCAGCTGGATCGGCTAAAGCGCAAAGCGCAATACGCCTTCACCTTAGCCACGACGGCAGACGAAGGAGGCAGCGTTTTCTCTATCTGCCAGACATGCAAATTCCTGTTATCTTAGGACAGGTATTGTCTGCCGGGAGATGATTATAGACTTGAAGAATAACGGGTACCACTATAATCTGTTAACATCCCCTTATCCCATTTGCCGTCTCACCGAGTTTCGGTCAGGACATAGCACGCTATTCGCTGGATCACGAGAAGAGCAAACATTAGCTGCGCAAATCGTATCGGGAAACGTTGAAGCAATTGTCGCTTCTTACAACGAGTCAGCAAAACAACGGCGGAGGCCGGCAGTCGCCTTGCATCGACACGCAGCTATGTTTACCGAGAGGCCGGGACTTACAAACATTTTACAACATAGAAATGACACAGGAGATGCTATGCCATGGGGTTGTAATCCCAGACCGCTGAGTGCGCACCTGCAAGCTCTCCTAGATTTGGCTCTTAATGAAATGATAGACACAGGGACCGTGCGGCCGTCACAGAGCCCCTGAGTTTATCCGGTAGTCTTAATGCCAAAAAAGACGACACCGCTCGCCACTGCGTTGACCACCACCGAATTCATGAGATGACACGAATGAATCCATTTCTCTTCCCGTCTATTGAGTCCATCACATACTCGTTGGGTAGCGCGAAGGTCTTCATTACCTTGGATTGCAGCAGAGGCTTTTTGCAGATCCAGGTAGTACCATTGATGTCCAGAAGACGGCGTTCACCTGTCACAAGGGTCTGTTTTAGATTAGCCGTCTTCCGTTCAGATTGTCTAACTCGCCATCGAGTTTCCAACGGTGGAACGACATTGTGCTGGGGGACGCGAAGTTCAACTTTGCCATGGCATACATGAAAGATGTCGTCGTATTTTCAAAGTCATTCGAGGAGCATCCAGCACACCTTGAGATCATCTTAAGCAGGATGAGCAAGACGGGCCGTTTAACGATTCATCCAAAGAAGGTACAGCTTGCGGCCTCAAGAGTCAACCTCCTGGGTTTTATAAAAGATGATGTACCTTGAGGCTGAACTAGGATAAGTTGAGGGCCATTGACGGCCTCAGCACGGCCGCGCGATGCAAAGAGCCTTCAAAGGTTCCTTGAAATGGTCGGTTTTTATCGGCAGTTCATTCTAGGGTGCGCTGGACTCGCACGGCCATTAAACGTGCTGCTCCACAAAGGCTCCAGATGGGCCTGGGGCCGAGTACAAGAGGTAGATTTCTCTTCCCTCACGAAGGCCATAGCAGCCATAGCTAGTCTGTGCCTGCCGGACCTTAACCGACCGTTCGTTGTACAGACAGACGCGAGCGACTACAGCGTCAGTGCGGTGTTATTGCAAAAACATGAAGGACAGCTACGCCCGGTGGCATTCGCCAGCCGAACCCTTACACCGCCAGAACGCCATTTCAGCGTGACGGAAAAGGATGGGCTGGTCGTCATATTTGCTCTAAAGAAGCTTGACCTGTGTTTAGACGGGACCACTTTTGTAATTCAGACAGAACACGCCGCTCTAACCTGATTTCAAAGGTTAAAAGAGGCGGCGGAGAGGTTAGCTTGGTGGGCTCCCGCCCTGCAGCGATACTCCAATACTGTTGAGTACCGAAAGGGCTCGACCAACAAGGTTGCAGACGCACTTTCTCGGGCGCCCCATGATAATGGTTGGAAGGAGGGGAAGCAACCAGGGGATTGCGAGAGACGAGTTTCCCGCGCGGCCGCTCATAAGCGAGACGGCGGGGATGGGTCAATGCAACCGGAGCTCGTCACAGTATTAGGATGCTGCTCGAGGAAACAAAGGTTCGTGGCTTGGGGTGAAGTGGTCAGCAAAGAAGAGCTTGTCGAGGCCCAAAAAGCAAATGTTTTTTGTCAGCTGGTGTTGAAAAAAATTGCGGAAATAGCAGGCAACACCGGGAACGCTGGTGGTCAAGTTAATGCACATCTTGATTCATACCTGCTGGGGCAAGACGGCTTATTGCTCCGCTACATCCCAAAAATCGATGAGGAGGACGGGAACGACTCTCTGTTCAGGGTTGTGATTCCTAGGAGGCTACGGAGGCGGTTTATCGGATATTTTCACGATTCGGCTCTAACTGGTCAGGGCAGCGGCAGCAAGACTTTTCGAAAGTTATGTCGCGTCGCGACCTGGCCGATACGCGCTGAGCTGCCCAGCCTGCCAGAAAGTGAATCTGCGAGGGGGAAAGCCCCCAGGCCTGATGCAGCCTGTAGTGAGAAACTACCCGTGTGAGATGGTTTCTTGCGACATTGTCGGCCCACTACCAAAGAGTCTCCGAGAAAACCAGTATTTATTGGTGATAACCGATCGTTTTTCAATATTAGGAGAGTTACACCTGACAAGAAAGCTGGTTTCGGAGCGCATCTGGGAGAAGTTGTTGAAAACTTCATGCGCTTCGGAACGCCCACATGTCTCATCAGCAATAATGCTAGCTATTTTAGTATCAGAGTTTTCACTGACTCCTGCTTGGCGCTAAACATAAAGCACAAGAGGACGACACTATACTATCCTCAGGCTAATATCACTGAGATAGTGAATCAAAACTTGAAGATCATGCTGATAACACTAACAGAGAGACACAGGGACTGGGATGAACACATTGTCGAGATGGGTTTTGCAATCCGCACGACCGTGAAGAGATCGACTGGGTAAACGCCTCAGCTTCTAAACTTGTAAAAGAAGCTACCGTCTCCACTGGAGAACGGGTTACGAAATAACCAAGGTTCAACAGAGCGCCCTCTTCTTAAATACGCAGCGGAGTTGAGTGTTCGCCTTTGGAATGCGTTGCACGACGCCAGAGAAAGCCTCGATGCCGCAAGGATCGAACAGGCGGCCCAGTACGATAGGAGTCATCGTCACCTGAAGTACACGGTAGGAGACCTGGTCCCCAGGAGAACCCATCATTTGAGCAATGCAGCGAGCGGATTCGCAGCCTCAATTGCTCCAAAGTGGGAAGGGCCCTACGTGGTAAAGGCACGACTGTCACGTCTTACCTACAGGCTTGCTCGGCCAAATGCGAACGAGGATTCTGGTCCGCTCCACACCACAGACCCGAAAAAGTATCATCTTCGAGATCAAGATGACGATAAACAAGAAAATACCGGACAAAACGAGGAATCCTCCGTTCCGCGTGACTCTCGCGTGCGACCGTCAACGCATTCTAAGCGCGGTAGCCGAACAGTGCGCGAACCTGTCGGAGAGGGATCCGATAGGGACTCTGCGCGGCGTTATAATCTACGGCCTAGAACTTGATCTAAACTTTCAAGATGTTAAAAAAGCTTGTTCTGTCCAGAAATGCCCCCCCCCCCCCCCCCCCGAACGAACCAGAATAAACGGCGCCATCCAGGAGAGCGACTTCCACCTCCCGGGATTCCGGCGGAGCTAGCCGGACCAACAGCCAGGGTGGTCGACCCTTTCAACAGAGGACCTGCCAGCCCAGCGCACCGGGTGGTCAACCCGATAGGGCAGGAGACGGGCCAGACCGACCGACAAGGTGGGCAACCCGTTCGGCAGCGGACCGGCCAGACCAGCCGGCAGGGAGGTCAACCCGGATGGCAAAAAACAAGGCGGATCAACCAGCAGGGTAGTCAACCTGGTTGGCAGAGGCGGGGTGAGCGCTCTCGACCTCGACAACGTCAACTGAGGCAGGCCGGCGGAGACGCGGAATACCAGGGAAATACGAGGGACCAGGCGGGCACACAGGACTCTACCCCACAAAGCGGAGGGGACCTGTCTACTACAGGGGAACCGGTTCGGCGCAAGCCCCCTTGACACACGGTAGCCACCTGGACGGCCCAAGAGGGCCGAGAAGCCGTCCACTTTGTCTAGGGTGCGCTGGCGGAACCAGCCCCGACCGAACCCGTCTCAACCGGACACCCAAGTCCCGCAGCCCTTCCGGGGGCGTACACTGCCCCGTTTATCGCCACCCGACGACCACCCAGACGCTTGCTGGCTATGCTAGGCTTCGGTCGTCCACCAGGACACGCACGAGGCCAGCCGCCGACATCCCGACCTCTTGAAGAACATGGGGCGCCCCGCCGGCGTCGCAGCGGAAATACAACTGCTTCGCCGGGATCGGCCAGACCTCCTGGCTCCAGCAGCTCTCAGCTTTAGACAAGTTACGGGAAGCCGGAGTCCTGCCCCTGACCAATTGCTCGTTGACGGAGCCGTCGCCGAAGACCCGGCGCTTGGCCCCTTCACCGAACACGCACCGGTCCCGCCAGTGCCGGCCCTCCGTTTGACCACTGCGGCCCCATCCGCGTCGGCCACCACCAGCGACGTGGAGATGAACGAGCTGGATGATTACTTCACCAATAACCCAATGACTCCGGATGCTCCGGACCCCCCAGGAATTTGAGGCTTGAGGAGAGGGGAGTGTGGGGGACAATGAGCTGCACGGCTCGTGGAGGGACGACGCCACTAACGAGGAAGAAGAAAAAGAGGAATGAAGGTCGAGGCTCTTGGCGGGCGAGGACGCGAAGAGTTCAAAGGCAGAGACCTACGGAAGAGCTGGACGACACGACAGCCTTGGCCGTCCTCATCACACTGATACTTGAGTATCAATTAAACCTTTCCTAATTGTAGCGCTGCCCCGTGTGAATAAAACTCGGCCTGATCGAATGAAACTCGGCATGAGTGAATGGAACTTGGCTTGATCGGGTGGTATTGACAGGCGACACACGCAGTTTAGGAACGAAAACATTCACAGCTTTCTTAAGATGCAACTCCACCCTTGGTTAGTGTGATTTTGAACCAAGTGGCACAGGATGGAAAATGCAAATCACGTGTCGCCATCTGTATTTTATATTAAGAAACTGCAATTTGCCGTAACTTTATGGGAAACGTTCGAGGTCCAATAACAATCTTAACGTGTATTATAACATTATGAAAGTTCTGGAAAATGTAATATCGAAGGTTGCTTCACAAGTTAATGTCTCGTAACTTTGATTAGTTGACGTGAATCCGTTATTATAGCACCATAAGATAATACCATTTTAAACTCTATTTTTTACTTTAAAACATACAATATATGCACAGTTTTTTTTCCTCATTTTTTTAATTCATTATATTCAACTGAACGCTCATCTAAAATATCGTGGACGATGGGACGTTAAAACTAGAGAAATAATTTTTTCAATATTAAAGGCTGTGGTTTTTTAAAAGCTGAATAATTAACTAACACCTAAACATAATCGTAATATCGAGGCATTAACGTATTGTTAAAAACGAGCTCTTTAATTTGACATTAACTTTATATTTGTGGGATACATAAAATAAAGTTAAAACCGTCAAAAAAGTGCCAAAACGTCATGCATTGTGGGGTTGCACCTTTAAGCGGACCATTAAAGTATTTTGCAGATTTTTTAAAATAAACACACCAATTAATCTTCAATGTGCATAAAATCTGGACTAGAAATTCGTTTTCGTTTTCCTCCAGCACACAGGCACAAGAAAAAAGATGAAAATTCACGTCTGCTTTTATCCTCGACTCGACCGAACTCGCCCACCAATATGTAAAATCGCGCGGCCCTGACGTAAAGTAGGTCCTCCTACCGGAAACGTAAGTTCCCCCAGCCGAGCGGGAAGCTGCGTGAGTCAAGCGTCGCGTTTCGTCAAAACGACGTTTCTGCGTCGACGTTTCAACGCTAGGACGTTGAAACGACGTGACCTACTGAGGTTTCCATTAACGCCGATTGCTTTGTAGCACTCGTTGGTCCGCGACGCTCGGGCGATCAACGCCAAGGCAATTAATACGTCGCAGCTGAGTGAAGTGCAGCTTAAAATGTTTCGGTATAGTGAAAGTATAAGCCTTTTTCCGGACGCCGGGACGCCCACGCGGCAAAACGATAGCTCGCTTTGACGAAGGCTGTAGCAGTTCGGCGCCAGAACCGGCCGCGGAGGAGTGGCGATTAATCAGTACAGAAAGGTAGGTTCGCATTTCGGCTGCGAAAACAAAACGCAGGAAAAAAAGTAATTAAAATTCCTAATAAATCATTCCTTCGTAGGTGCACCCGCAAACGCTGCACTGCGATGGCCACCGTCCGGGAGGGTGTTTGTTGCCGGGAGTGCTCCGCAGCCGTCGTGCTTCAAAACAACGCGTGTGTTACAGAAAATGCATATTTTCGTGTTTTGTTTCTTGACCCGGCCGTGCTCTCGTTGACGCTGCAACTTATGCAACAGGATATTGAACTTGATCATTTCCATCGAGGGCATTCATCGACAATTTAATGTTTTGCAAGCACAGTTCGAGCGACTCACTACCCGTGTTCAATACGGAAGCTAAATTCAACTGACGTGCTCGGAAGAAAGTGGAAAAATGACCCCGACAGTGTGGATGTTGCGGATACTTTGCTAGGTATCGGAAGCTTCCGCCCATTACAGGAAGTTTCGCCACAACTCATTTATTAATCCATTCATTCATACACTGAGCTTTGTTGCGAGCAATCGAGGGAGAGAGTGTAATGTAGTCCGTTTTATTTGCCAAAACGTTATACCAAAATTTAGGATTTAGCCTTCCTAATCTCGCATGCTGCTTTCTTTTGATCCCATAAAAGATGTGCACTCAGGAAAATTATGTCTAAAATCGATTCATGGTCCCTTTTACTATCGCGATAAAATTGTTTTGTAGCTGAGTTCACTGTGACACCATTTAAGACAACTGGTCAGTCGTAGTTTTCTAGAACTCTATATAGACAGAGATAATTTCCTTGAAAACACGAATACCCAGAATATCCCTGGAGAAGAGAAACAAGGGGCACAAGGGACAAACACAAATCTCTAAAGAAATCTAGGTGGCTGGTGCGAGACTGAAAAAAATCCGCCTGGTCCACGTGCTGAACCAGGGAGCTCTCCATCTCCAATGGAGTGCTCTACCAACTACGCTAACGAGAAGTTGCATATTAGTAGAGCAAAGGACGGCTTGTGAAAGCACCACCAGTCTTACACCAAAAAAGGTGCACGGCCTGCATTTTAAGTTCATGATAAGAAGTCAAATAATGCAAACGGGCACGCTAGCTAGACAAGACTAACGATACTAATTCCTGCAGAAGGGAAACAAGAGGGACAAAGGAGAAACAGAAATCTGTTAACAGAGATAGGTGACCGGTGCGCGAATGTCGAAGACCACCTGGTCCTGGTATCCAACCAGGGACCATTCCATTTCCAGTGGAGCGCTCCACCAACTAAGCTAACCATGAATAAGACGGCACTAGAGCAAACGGGTTTTAACAGCTGCCACCAGTCTAACACCAACACGGGTGAACGGCTTACGTTTTAAGGTTATGATGATAATGCAATGAATGCAAAGATGCAAGCGATTGGTTGATTGGTTAATTGTGGTTTAATGGCACATCAGCATCTAAGGCTATAATGTGCCAAGAGTCTGAACTATTGCAGTAGAGGGTTAGAGAGAAGAAAGAGCTATAGTAGCTGGTGATGTGATAAGACTATCAAAATGCATTTCTATAAGAGTAAAAGGTATGCTCATGATTTCGGGGTAGAAAATAAAGTCACAGTCGGTGTATAAGGCCGATAGCAGTGAGAAACTTAAATAAGCCATCATGTGAAATGAGTGGTTCATCACCTAGAGGCAGAGCTAGGTGCAGTGAGACATGTTCTTTATATAGCTGCGAGAAGTGTTTCTGATGGTATTGATCATATATGTGGCCTTCAATTAGGATGTGTACAGTTACAGTGTTCACACTAGGTGCAGTGAGACATGTTCTTTATATAGCTGCGAGAAGTGTTTCTGATGGTATTGATCATATATGTGGCCTTCAATTAGGATGTGTACAGTTACAGTGTTCACACATTGGAGCATCCTCCCCACTCAAAAGGTACTCATGTGTGAGACACGTATGACCAATCTGTAACCGGCACAGGACCACTTCGTAGAAGCGCTCCCGATGCCGTGCATTCTCCCATTCCGTTATGTAAGGTTTTACTGCATGGAATTTGTTGTGCGTTTCAGTATTCCACTGAAGTTGCCACTTTAATCAAATGTACCGTTTTAAAGACGTGTAACAGTCCTGATAAGGTATATTATGCAAGTCTACTTGTGTCTCGTTAGCTGACCTTGCTGCAGAATCAGCGGCTTCATTTCCCGAGATGCCAAAATGGCTAGGCACCCAGCATAGAGTTATGCGAATTTTGCTGTTTGTGGCTAAACTCATCTTGCTCTGCGATTCAGAAACAAGCAGATTGCGACCCGTTCCAGCGATAGGGCTGCTTTTAAAGAACTCAAAAAGTCAGTGAATACTACTGAGCGAGGAAACCTTTTCATGGCTATGTATTCGATCGCCAGTAGCTGACCATAGAGCTCTGCCGTGAGAATGGTGTCGTATGAGTTGATCCGCATTACTGGCTTAACAGATGGTCCGATCATAGCGCAACCTACAGTGGACTCGTTTTTGTCCCATACAGAAACATGCATACACTTGGTATTTGCATTAAAGTTCCGAAAATTCCTGCTTCGTGACTTCCTTTGGAACATATATTTTACTATGTTTCGTAAATGTGAAGTCGCAGTGAATGTTGTTGTAGACCCATGGGACAATATTTGCAGGGTATTGGACTACTAAGGCCTTTGCATCCATCCCAAGAGACTCTGCTGAACTACAATTCCTAACTGAAAAAGGAGGAACTATGGAGGGTTTGTTTTCGAATGTTCTCTGGAACCGAATGTTTTCTATATTACCTCGAGCAGGGTGCTCGGCAACCGAGCGGACCCTAATGGAGTACATAAAACCCGGTGCGAACCTTCTATACTCCAAGGATGGTTCATTAGCATCTACGTACAGACTAGGTACTGGGGAAGTGCAGAACGTACCAGTAGCTAAACGCAACCCCTGATGGCGAATGGGGTCCAACATCTCAAAGCCGATGCCCGGGCTGAACCATACACTACGCAACCATAGTCAAGCCGGGAACGAACGACAGAGCAATATATGTGTAATAGACACAGTCGGTCCGAGCCCCATGATACTGGCGATAAAACCTTAAGAATGTTGAGAGATTTCAGACATTTCAGTTTAAGACTTAAGATGTGGAATGAAAGTGAGTTTTGAATCGAATATGAGACCCAGAAACTTGTGTTCTCTTTTTATAGAAATTTGAGTACCGTACATACTCAAAGATAGATCAATGCGAATTCCACGCCGACAAAAACAAACACAGGCTGTTTTGTTTCGGGCGAAAATTTAAAACCATTTGTGTCAGCCTATTTGTTCAAGTTATTTATCGTGAGTTGAACCCGACGTTAACAAATCGACAAGTTACAGGACGAGACGGAGATCTGCAAGTCGTCAACATATATAGAATATTGTACTGAAGGTGGTATTACACGAGTAATTGAATTTAACTTAACGATGAAAAGAGTGACACTGAGCACACCTCCCTGGGGGACTTCATTTTCCTGTATGAACTCTCTTGAAAGTGTTGTCCCGAAATGCACACGGATAGTACGGTGCTCCAAGTAACTTTGAATGGCGGCTAACATGCGACCTCGAACACCGAAACTGAACACGTCTTGCAGTATGCCAAAACGCCAAACCGTGCCATAAGATTAAAATTAAAAACGAGCGTGTTGGTAAATATACTTAAACAACCAGAAAGAATAAACACAAATTCGGGACGAAAACTGACGCGTAGTTGTATGCCTCAGTTTTCGTCCCGAATGTGCGTTTATTTTTCCGGTTGTTTAAGTACGTGTCATAAGCTTTCTCTAAATCAAAGAAAACAAAAAGGCATTGTTGCCTGTTCACAAATGCCTCCCGCACAGTAGTCTCAAAACGAACTACACGATCGACTGTGGACCGAGCTGAACAGAAACCAAACTGGTACTTATCAAGTAGGTTCTTCATCTCCAAGTAAAATATGTCTATTATTAATTATCCGCACCATAGTCCTTGCAATACAGCTAGTTAAAGCTATGGGTCTAAAGCTAGATGAACAAGAGGAATCCTTGCCTGGCTTTAGCACTGGTGCCATGATAGCAACCTTCCAAGAGGATGGGATGTGACCCTCGAGTCAAACTCTATTAAAAAAGGTACAAAATAAGTTCCAGGGTGGACGGATGAAAATGCTAAAGCATTTTATAATGAATCCCATCTGGTCCAGGTGCAGACTGCTTGGATGAAAGAAGAGCCGACTCAAGTTGATGTAGTGTGAATAGAGCATTATATGGTTCTTTCATAGCCCCGGATGTGTTCACAGTCTTTGTTTCTGCCTGTAACTTGTATCGCTGAAAATTTTGAGTATAATGCTCGGAACTCGATACAAATTTGAAGTGTTGCCCCAGGATGTCTGCCTGTTCTTCCAGACTCGCAGGGCATATTCCATTTAGACTTGAGAGAGGGACGAAAAATGCCCGGTAAGAGCCTTCGGTTTTAGGCACTTGGTCCCAAATTTCTTTCAGAGATGCACTGCTAATAATAGACGATGCATAACCTCTAAAGCTTTGCCGCTTAGCGTGCCTTCGGATGTACCTAGCCTGTTCCTTCAATCTTATGAAATTAATAAGGTTGCTCGGTGTAGGATATCAGCTAAGAAATCCCAAAGCTTTGTTGTTGTTTTTTAGCCTCTCGGCAGTCTTTGTTCCACAACGGCTTTAGCCTTTTAGGAAGATGGATGGACGTCATCGGTTTGGCAATTATTGCAGCTTCCAGGATATGCTTTGTGAGATGGTTTGTTGCTTCATCGATAGATAGTTGATGTGGAGATGAAACAGCTAAAATGATGATTCCTTAAAACGTGCCCAGTCATTTTTCCACCGGAGTGAACGCGATGAAAGAGTGGCATGATAATGGTTAAACTCTAAACTTAGTAAAATTAGTGGAAAGTGGTCACTTCCTATGGATTTGTGATGACCTTCCATGAAAGCAATGGTAATAATAAAGGGTGACAGATGGAAAAGTCTATACAAGTAAAGTATGAGTGGTAGAACTAAAATAGGTAGCTTCGTTTGTGTTAAGTAGGCACAGTCCCGAGGAAAGTATAAAGTGTTCAATGGAAGCCCCTCTGAGATCTCGTCTGCCACTCCCCCACAAAGGATTGTGCGCATTAAACTCTACCAATAGTAAAAAAAGGCGGTGGAAGCTGACTAACAAGGTCTTCAAGCTCTACAATCTTTAGCTGAAAACTGGGGGTATGCATAAAGAACAAACTGTAACTATACCATCTAACAAAATGCGGTCTGCCACAGCCCCTAGCGAAGTCTGCAGAGTCACTCCGCTACATAGAATTGAGCGTTGCACTGCAACTGCAACGCCTCAAGATGAATGAACTGCTTATATCCTTAAAACACCTGCAAGTACTTTCATATGTTAGCGTGGCTCGCTTTTAGATGTTTCCTGAAAGAAAATGCAATGGGGCCATGATCATCTAGTAGCTGGCTCACATCGCCATAGTTAGGAAGGAGGCCTCTACAGTTCCATTGAAGAAAAAGAGACACTGGTATTCTAAAAGTAAGTCAGACCGATATATATATATATATATATATATATATATATATATATTATATAGTATATATATATATATATATATATATATATATCAAGAAAGCTAAAACATATAAATTTAAGGGCTTTTGGTGCCTCAGTACGTGGGATTGTTTTTTTCTTGGCAGTGTCCTTTGGTCGTCCTGCAACATCACAGGTGGCCAAAGGAAGAGACTCTGTTTCAGGAAGAGACTGGTCATCTTCAGAGGGTAGTAGACTCTCGTCCGTTTTTTTCATCCGGCGAGAGCGTTGGCCCTTGGGCGGAGGAGGTTGTTCTGTCCACCTGGGCTTCTGATTACTGCTGGCGGCACGGGAGGGAGCCCTCGACCTCTGCCAGAGGGGCCAGCTAGTGCCACTGTTGGCACCTCTGGCACCTTGGAGGCAGTGGTACCCTTCTTCGAGGGTACAGCACCATTGGAACATGAAGGTGACAGAGTGTGCGTCACCTTCAGAGGTTCAGAAGGGGACCCCTGTGGAGAGGCCAGGTCTTCCGGGTACGTCTGTGTCTCCACAGATGCCGTAGACAGTGGGGTCCCCTCTGCACTGCCGGGGCATAAGAACCCCTTGCCTGAAAGGCAAGCTGTTCTTTGGCTGCTTGGTAGCTAAGGTTCTGTTTTACTCTAAAAGTCAAGACTTCTTTTTCCTCTTTCTATTTTGGGCAGCAGCGAAAGAAAGCAGGGTGAGCTCCGCTACAGTTTACACATTTGGCTTCATTTTAGCAGATGTCCGCTACATGGTCAGTACCAGCGCACTTTCCACACGTGTCTCGTCCGCGGCAGTTTCGAGAGCCATGCCCAAAACGTTGGCAACGGAAACACCGCCGAGGATTTGGAATGAAAGGGCGAACTTAGCAGTTCACGTATCCTGCCTTCACGGTGGACGGAAGAGCATGGAGTTTAATTGTGAGTATCAGATGTCGGGTTGGTTTTTCTTGTCCATCACGTTTTAAGGTTATCCGTCCAACGGCAACAACAGCACTATGCGCAGACCTTCTAGGATCTCGTCTTCACTGCATTCGAGAATGTCATCTTTGAGATGACACCGCGAACAGTATTCATGGTTCGGCGGGGGGTGACAGTAGCCGGGTAGTCTCCCAGGCTTGTCATCTTCAAGAGTGCTGTGCTCTGCGGCTTATTTTCTAACCACAAAAGAAACCAGAACAAAAAAACCGATGCCGAAGTTCCAGGTTATATTGCCACGCGCGCCGCCGAGCGACCCGCGTGCGTGGCCGAGTGGTTACCGCGCTTGACTGTCGCGCAGAAAGTCTAGGTACGATTCCAGTCAGTGGAATGTTATTTTATTTTTCAGCATCGTTTTTATCGTGAGTTCGAGATCATTCTCGTATGATCGAGTTCCGACTGTTCTAGTCGTCGAACGTTCTAGGCCGATTGTTCCAGAAGCAAACGCTCGTACATAAGGGGCTTCACGTGGCGACCTGCGGTCAGTCTCGCCCAGCGTTCGACTCTGCGGTTACGCCGACTTCGACGCCCGCGACGCTCTGCTGTTATTTCTGGTTCCTTTTTATTTTTGGGCACAAGTTCGCCCCATTAAACGTTTCAGTTTCTCCGCTATTTGTTTTCTTGCCTGTTCATTCGTGACACTTTGGTGTAGGTGCGGGGTACCGCATGTCCGTGCAGCGTTCCCCTCCAAGGGCCCGCAGTGCAAGTCCGATTCCAGGCTCAGTAAGAAGACCACCCAACGCGGAACCTGAAACTCGGGCCAGCCACCGCACCAAGAGAGAGGATCTTGAGTACGGTTTGCTGCTGGACAACCCAAGCCGAAGACGACGACGATGGCCAACCAGCCGCTGACCCCCGCCGCTTGTGCTGTCGTCTACCTACCCGTCGCTCCTCGGACGCCGGCTCCCTTCCACGGCGATAGCCACGAAGACATCGACGACTGGGTCCAACAGTACGAACGAAGAGGATAACTGGGCGAGTTGGTATGGATTCATAATGAAACAGCTCGTCCATTATGAGGAAGGGAGTGGCTCGTCCTGTCCAGTCCCTTCCTCCGTCCATGTAAAAATTCGCGCTGTTCCATTATGAGTACGAACGAAAGGCCCGTCATAACGGGTGGACACCGGAACAGTGTCTTCAGAATGCTTACTTCGCCTTGTAAGCAACCGCCTGGAACTGGTTCGAGAACCACGAAGCATCGATCACCATATGGGAGCAACTTAAGGCTGAGTTGCGAAGAACATTCACGAACCAACAACGAAGGGAACGCGCGGAAGAGCTTCTAACGAGAGCGTCGTGAGCTTCGTTGAAGATGTCCAGCGACTCAGCAACCGCGCCTATCCTCAAGCCTCCGAAGCAAAGAAGCTGAGAAGCCTGATGCGAGGCGTCAAGGAAAACACATTCGGCGGCCTTGTGCGAACCCCGCCTATCACAGTCGAAGGATTCGTCACGGAGGCAAAAAACATCGAACGTGCCCTTCAAGCATGGGCCTCCCATTAGCAACGACTTCCCGGCGTCGCAGCTTTCTCGACTTCCAGCTGCAACAGCCCGGACCTCCGCGATATTATCCAGAACGTCATGCGGGAGGAAATCAGGACGCTGCTTCCTGCTGCCACAAGCCCGGCTTCGCCCTCAGTCGCCGAGATTGTCCGGGAGGAAGTTCAGCAGGCGCTACAGCCAGAAGTTGTCGTCAGCACCGCTCCTGAACCACCGAAGCTGAGCTACGCCGCAGCTACCCGACGACCACCTCCCCTGCTCACCCGTATACGGCGCCACCTCGACGTGAACCTCCAGCGCCGAAGTATTCCCGACGCAAGGAAGATCAGGCGTAAACCCGTGAGTGATATACGAAGGTGAACAGCCCTCTTCTTGTTTTTGACGCTCCTGCAAGTTTTGGAACAGCTAGGCTCTGTTCCAGAAGAGGGCTAGAACACAAGTTTAGACCATTGGCCACGTACCATTTGAGCCTTTGAGAGTAAATATAGCTTTAGGGCGCCGTAAAACAGGCAAGAAACCAGGTAGGGTGTTCACCATCATAATGCCGGCGGCTGTACGTCCGCCCGGAACAAGCTGCGCCACGACAGACCGACGTGTGGAGGATGGCCGATCGACGTCCGTTGTGTATCATTGCGGTGAAGCTGACCACATTGCCGTCGATGTCCCTACCGACAACTGGGGCTGCGCAGGTTTCACCCGAACGACCCGCTCGAAGGTACGACGAACGCACTCGTGACATTAAGGAGTACCTCCGACGTTCGCCATCTCAACGCCGTCTCTTCGGCGTGAGTCCCGCTTACCGTTGCCCGGATGTTCAGCGTCTCCAGCGCCACGACCCCGCCGGGAGAGCCTGTCTCCTTTGCGTCGCCGGGAAAACTAAGTGCGGCAACGCCTGGAGGTGGCGTTGCCGTAGACGACCGAAGTAAAGAGCCTCCAAGAACGACGAGCGCTCCCACTCTCCCGACGCTACGCACCACAACGACACCCCTGCATCGGTGTCCAACAACATAAAAGTTATTATCGACGGCTACGACGCACGGCAATCGTGGACACCGGAGCAGACTATTCAGTCCTGAGTGGGAGGCTCTCTCGCCGCCTGCGAAAAGTTAACGACGCCCTGGGGAGGACACAATTTCAAACCACCGGAGGACAACTCGTGACGCCTGTCGGAAGGTGCACTGCTCGCGTCGAAAATTCGGTGTGAAACGGGCCCTGTGAAATTCGTCGGTATACAAGACTGTCAGAGACGTCATTCTCGGCATGGACTTTCTGGTGTGAATACGGCGCATCATCAACCTGTGTGAGGACAGATTGACATTGCGGATGCCTGTTTCCGCCTTCAGAGAAACCCACAAACGACGTCAGCCGCCGCCCGAGTCTTGCCGACCACGTGAACCTGCCGCCGCGATCAAGTGTAGTCGTACCCGTCGTTACCGATACAACTACCGTGGCGACAGTTGTTCTGGAACGGAACCTTCAATTGCTCCTGGAGAGAGGAATTGGCGTCGCAGGAGGAGTAGCTGAATTCCAGGATGGCCGCAGTGTGGTCCTCGTGACGAACTACCGAAAGGAAACGCCACACCTTACTAAAGGTGCTGCCGTTGGCCACGTCGAGGAGCTCCGAAACTCCGCCGAAATCGCGCCATTACTGACGCATCCTCGCCACCTCAGCAAGACAGTACGTCCCCAGCGCAGCTCGACATCGACCCCTAAGCTTCCGGTTCCGAAGCGACGGCAGCTGATTAACCTCCTTGCCGAATACCGCGACTGCTTTGCGACGTCGTCGAAGGTTGCGCCAAACCGCCGTTGCGAAACCACCGCGTCGTTACCGAGGACGACGCGCGCCCTGTGCATCGATCGCCGTACAGAGTCTCGCTAAGAAAGGGAGGTGATCCAGGAGCAAGTGCAAAAGATGCTGAACGACGACATAATCCAACCTTCAAGCAGTCTGTGGGCCTCTCCAGTCGTACTGGTTAAGAAGAAGGACGGAACGCTTAGGTTCTGCGTGGACTACCGGCAGCTGAACGCGGTGACGAAGAAAGACGTCTATCCACTCCCCCGCATCGACGACACGTTAGGCCGGCTGCGCTACTCCCGATACTTTCCATCGATGGACCTGAAGAACGGTTACTGGCAGATTAAGTCGACGAACGGAACCGAGAAAAGACAGCTTTCGTCTCACCAGCTGGACAGTACGAGTTCAAGGTGATGCCCTCCGGACTGTGCACTGCGCCAGCAACTTTACAGCGTGTCATAGACACTGTACTGGCGGGACTGAAGTGGCAGAACTGTCTCGTCTACCTCGACGACGTCGTAGTGTTTTCCAGCGACTTCGACGAGCACTTGCACGACTCCGAGCTGTTCTTCACGCCATACGGACCGCCGGACTCACCCTGAATTCGTCAAAGTGTCGGTTCGCCAATGACGAACTGAAGTCCCAAGGTCACATGGCTAGTAACGAAGGCGTTCGCCCCGACCCCAGAGAAGACTCGCGCCGTCGCAGCATTTCCAGTGCCGACAGACAAGAAGGCCCTGCGAAGGTTTCTTGGGCTATGTGCCCATTATCGGCGCTTCGTTCGGGATTTCGCAAGGATTTCCGCACCGCTAACAAACCTCACAAAGGACGCCGAGAAGTACGAATGGGCCGAGGAGCAGCCGTAGGCATTCGACGAGCTGAAGCGACGACTGCAGACTCCTCCTGTTCTTGGACATTTCGATCAAGATGCGGAAACCGAAATTCACACGGACGCAAGTAACGCTGGACCTGGTGCGGTACTCGTTGAAGTGCAAGATTGCATTGAGCGAGTTTTTGCCTACGCAAGTCGGACGCTGTCCAAGGCGAAGAAAAGTTACTCCACGACTGAGAAATAATGCCTCGCGATCGTCTGGGCAATCACGAAGTTTCTTCCATACTTGTACGGGAGCCCGTTCCGTGTAGTCATGGACCGCCACTCGCACTGCTGCCCTGCGAACCTCAAGAAACCATCAGGACGCCTCGCTCAATGGAGTCTCCGACTACAAGGATTCAACATGACTGTGGTCTACAATTCAGGCCGCGAACACAGCGACGCCGACTGCCTGTCCAGAGCCCCCGTCGAAACACCTTCCGGCAGCAGCAATGACGATGACGACGAGTGCTTCCTAGGCGCAGTCAACACCGACCACATGCCACGACGTCAAAGAGACGATCCTGAGTTGCGCGTGCTAATCGAGTACCTAAAAGGACGAGGGGTACTGTCTTCCGTGTCTTCTCGAGAGCCCTGCCGACTTTCGTCCTCCGACAAGGTGTACTTTACAAGGAGAACTTCGGAGACAACAGCACGCCATGGCTGCTGGTAATCCCTACCGACCTTAGAGCGGAGATCTTCCAAGCCTGCCACGACGACCCGATGTCCGGACACCTTGGTTACAGCCGTGCGCTGGCCCGAATTCGTGAAAGGTATTACTGGCCCAAGCTGCCGAAGACAGTTCACTTCTACACACGGTCGTGCAACGCGTGCCAGCGACGCAAGAAACCGCCGACGAAGCCGGCAGGTCTCCTGCAGCCGATTACTCCCCCGACCGCACCATTCCAACGGATCGGAATGAATCTACTTGGTCTTTTCCTACTATCGCGCAAGAAAACAGATGGATTATCGTCGCCACAGATTATCTTACACGGTACGCTGAAACGAAAGCCCTTCCTGCAGGGACTGCTGTAGAAGTCGCCAAGTTTTTTATCGAGTCCATCGTCCTCCGGCACGGCGCTCCCGAAGTTCTGATCTCAGACTGTGGATCATCGTTCATGGCCCAGCTGACGCAAGAAATCCTTCATCTCAGCCACACCAGCCATCGGCGCACCACTGCGTACCACCCGCAGACCAACGGGCTGACGGAGAGACTCAACTAGACCATCGCCGACATGATCTTCATGTACGTCGACGTGAAGCACAAGGCATGGGACGAGGCGATGTCGTACGTCACATTTGCCTACAACACGGCCGTGCAAGAGACCACCAGGGTGACACCCTTTCAACTGGTGCATGGTCGCAAAGTAACGACACTCCTGGACGCGATGTTACCCCACGAACCGGATGTCGACGGAAGCCACGACGCCCAAGTCGTTGCCCTACGGGCTGAAGAAGTCCGCCAGCTCGCCAGACACCGTATTCAAGCCCAACAACGTGTGGACACTGGCCGCTACAACCTTCGTCACGCCGCCCTCCACGACGGGAAGTCGTCCACGTGGTGCGCCTCAAGCCGTACTACGCGCGATAAGAGTGCGAACTGCGATCTGTGCAATGCTTGATAGCATTGTGTTTTGCCAGCCTCCGTATTTTCCAATTATTTTGTTTGTCTTGCTCTGTTTTGATGCCTTACACGTGGCATCGAGACGATGCCTTTTTAAAGGGGGGAGTAATGCTACGCGCGTCGTCAAGCGACCGCGTGCGTGGGCGAGTGGTTACCGCGCTTGACTGTCGCGCAGAAAGTCTAGTTTCGATTCCAGTCAGTGGAATATTCTTTTATTTATTCTTTCAACATTGAGTTATTGTGAGTTCGGGATCATTCTCGTCTGATCGAGTTCCTAATGTTCTAGTCGTCGAACCTTCTAGGCCGAGTGTTCCAGAAGCCAACCCGCGTACATAAGGGGCTCCGCGTGGCGATCTGCGGTCAGTCTCGCCCCAGCGTTTAACTCTGCGTTTACTCCGACTTCGACGCCCGCGACGCTCTGCTTCTGTTTTTTCTTCTGTTTCCTTTTTATTTTTGGGCACAAGTTCGCTTCATTAAACGTTTCAGTTTCTACAGTTTTTTGTTTTCTCGCCTGTTCATTTTTGAAAATATCAACAACTAATGAAAAGCCATTGAAAGCATCAGGGAACATATCTAACTTGAGCAATATAAAACAAAGTAAAACTAAATTCTGAATTGTTGGTTCATAATATACAAAACAGACGAACGAAGGAAGCTCAAAAACGGGACTAGAAGATTTAAACTCATGACACAGGAAATATGCTTTAGCATATTGTCCTTTAAGCTTTTTTAACTGTCGCTTTGAATCAATATCTGAAAACAAATCTGATAAGCTGTTAAACAGATCAGGGACATAAAATGAGCGATGACGTTTTCCATACTTCGTATAAACACGCGGACTGACGCAACGTTCACCTTCTCTTAGATTGCGTTCTAGAACACGGGGTGTCTTAAAAGAACTTAACCAGTAATGTTTGCTAATTACACACCTATTAAGAGTGCTGAAAAACGAGGTAGACACAAAGACTTAAACAACTCATCACTTTTCGTCGACAGAGGGGTGCACGCTACTCCCTTCAGAATACTTTTTTAAAATAGTATCAATCTTGTTGTGCCAGAGCATAGAACAGTTTGCATAAGCAGTAATTCCATAGTGCAATAAACCGTAAGCCAGCCAGTGCGTTGACTATCATCTTTCGAATTGAAAAAGGTAGAAACGTCTTTGTAGAACATAACATGCATGACACACTTCGAATTTTTTGGCAATGTAACTGAGATGAGAGAACCAAGATAAATCACTATCAAAATAAATTAATAGATACTTGATGGTTCGATTGAACTCAAGTCGAGTACATATTCATTGCGCGCACTTCGACGAATGGAACACGAAAGGAATGACTGGCATTTCCGCTTTTAGGGATTGTTGAAACGCATTAGTTTGTCTTATTAATGTTCACTTTAATATAGTTTGCTTCAAACCAGTCTAATACCCGAGCGGCATTGTCTTGTAATATAGAAATTGCATTTGATAGATCTATATGGCGTGAAGTAATAACGTATCGTCCGCGTACTGGCAGATTTCACATCCTGCAACACTTTTAACGAGGTCATTCACGTATAGATTGAACAATAGTGGTGCCAAAACAGATCCCTGAGGTGCTCCGACTTTCAAAAGGACGCTAATACTACGGGCATTACTAAGTGAAACATATTGCGTACGACATGATAAAAAATCTTTAAGAATATGAAAAAAATGGTCCCCTGAAACCATAATTGTGAATGTTTTTCAGTAGTATTATATGACTAATAGAGTCGAATGCTTTGGAGACGCCTGAAAAGAGTGCGCAGGCAAACTTATTTTTGTCGATAGTTGTGTTTAATGTGTCCACGAGTTCCTCAAGGAGCGATTGGGTGCAACGCCCCGTGAGCGTTTAGCTTGTTATCACCATTGGGATGGTGATAACAAGCTAAACCTTTCAGGAAACGCGGTCATTGTATTTAATATGTGTTTTTCAAGTGCCAAGGACAGGCACGGAAGAATAGATATGGGCCTATAGCTTTCGACGTTATCACGCCTACCGCCCTTGTAAAGTGGCCTAACGATCGCATTTTTGAAACCAACAGGATAACTACGGAGCTTATGCACCCGTTCAGTATGTAGAGTAAAACATTGCCCAAGGCCTCAAAATTGCGCCGAATATCGCCAACGCGGATACTGTCCGACCCGGGTGTTTTATTTGGCTTGAAATTAAATAATATCATACGTAGATCTCCATAGTCCATGTTCGGCAGAAATGCAGATGCTGAAAATGATTGTTCCAGATTAATGGGTGAAATGGCTTCATCATGTGTTATGCGCAAACCGAAGCGAAGAAGCTAGTAAAACTGTCAGCAATCGATGTCATATCAAGTTTGAAATTTTTTTTTTTATTTATCATCAATAGAACCAGCAGAGCATCCTTTTACTTCATTTACGAGGGCACCAAGTCCTTAGAAGCGTCGAAACGAGAGCGATAGAACTTTTTGTGGAAATGCTGACGTCTTCTGGAACGGATAAGGAAGGGCATTGACACGATCCCTCTGACTTTGGTATTGCAATCACAATTCTTTATTATCTGGAAAACGACGACACCGTGCCAATAAAACATATTTCTCTTTGATGCGGAAAGGACCGTCAGTAGTAACCTATGGCTGATTCTTTCTTCGTTTTTTTTATATATTAATGGTTTTGAGCTCATGGTCTTAAAGTTTGAAAGAATATCGACCAGCTTTAAGTAGGCATCCTGATAGTTTGCAATGTTCAATGAGCATATCCCAGTTATAGGCAGAAATTAGTCTATCGAAGTGACGTGAATCATGACTGTTACTTGTGGTTCTTCTACTGATTCAGAAATGGACATCAAAGCTGAGACGACAGGCAACAAAATAGTGGTCTGCCAACTTTTGTGTAATAACGGTGGATCTATTAGGAGCACCTAAAGCTCGAGACACATGGACGGCAGAATCGTCCGATCCGACGTCCGATCCGACAGTCCGAACGCCGCTCCGAATGGCCGCACGCGACAGTTTGAGACACACGCTTCCGACCTTGCATGCGACACGACGATCCGTTCGGCTCCACCCAGGAGATCCAAGCACTCCAGCGGAGGTCCGCGTTCGTAGATCTCTGGTCCCAGGATCAGGTTTGGCTCGCACGAGCGAAGTTAGGAGCTCGTTCTCGCTAGCGCGTGCATTCTTTGCCGGGGGCATCTTTTTCGAATGGATCGCGGGATCCACGCGTCCGGCTTCCCGTCGCCCGTCCCGTTTTCTTATTCGCCCCGTCAGACCCAGTACGTCATCATGACGTTCGCGCTAGCGTGCTCTCATTGGCTGGACGCTTCCAACAGTCCGTCTGCCGTGCGAAACTATCTGGCACGTTGGACGCACGCCGGATCGCCGATCCGACGTCTGATGCGACCAAATTTTTCGGATCAGGCAGTCGTACTGCCGGATCGGACGTCAGATCGGATGGATTTTTCGCGCATGTGTCTCGCGCTTTAGTTTGTAATATTGATAAGGTCTAACAGGAGATAACTAAATTATGAGACAAATACTCCTCTTTGGTAGGTGCCTGAATTGCACTTTCAATACCATAGTTTGCAAGGACATTTAAATAATCACAAACACTAGATTTTGACGGTTTAAGAAGGTCGATGTTGATGCCACCTACAATACAAAGTTTATCACTAGGCACTATATTTTTTAAGTGTGTGTCTAACTCATATAAAAAATTACGTACGCTTTCTGAGGGTGGTCTATAAAGTGCTAAAAGGGATATTGCAAAGTTGTTTTACAGAGTTTTAACAAGAGACAATCTGCATAGTTGACTGGGGTTTGTAATGTGACTGTTTACCATGTATTTCTAACATAAACTGCTATTCCCCTTCCTCTGGAATCGTTAGGAGTGAGAAAAAAAGTCTCAAAACCAGGTAAAGAAAATTGGCCTTGCGTGACTCCCACGTCCCGAAGATTTATTTTTATTAGAACGAAAACATCGACAGCGGTCTCAAGTGCACCAACAATGAAATGGAATTCGTCCCAATATGTTTAATGCTTCTGATATTCACGTGAAGGAGCGTAAGCGCGCCAGCGCTAGGACGAAAGGTGCTGAGAAACGAAGAAAATCTGAATTTATTAGAGTACTCTTCATTTCTAAATTATTCTTTCTAGATTTCTAGTGCTAGCGATACGCACCGGTGAAGAGCTCTCGTCTTTCTTTGCAAAAATAGTACCGTTCTTAACCCATACAAATCGGTAAAATTTTTCTCTGCCCTCGGTTCGAGCTTTCCAGAACAGTTCTTTGTTTGACCATGTTAGGTTGTCGTTAAGGTATATTTAATGCCGGTTTTCGGATTGAGGGAGCGTGACTAACTTCTTGCGAGCACCCATCCTTTGTTCTTTTACTGAGACTCACGTCAATTGAACCAGAATCGGGGCTTCCCCTTCGCGCCGCGAACGCAGGCGGTGGCAGGCTACCACATCGGCAGGGGTATGGCTCCAAATATCCAGTTTTTCTGCGAGGTCCTGCATGGTGGCCCTCAGGTCTTCGTTTCTCGTGAACGGAATACCGTGAATCTCCATATTGCATCTTCTACTGTATTGTTCGGTTGAATTTATGTTCGCATGGAGCTGTTCAATCATGGCGGCTTGATCTGTCACCGTGTTCTGAAGTTCACCGACTTCGGATCGAAGTAACGTCACTTCCTTATCGTTTGCAGTGACGAGTTCCATCATTGATTCATACTTCTTGACCGATTCTTGTAGGCCCTTTATCGTTTCTTTCATTGCCTCTACGGATGGCTTCAAAGAAAGAAGGTCATCTACTTTAGAGGGAAGGTCGCAGAGCCGATCTACATTAGCCTTCAAGGAGTACAGCAGCTCAAGTTTTCTGCTTATTTGTTCTATGTAGTTGCGCGGAAACGGAACCTTCGTCGGGTGGTGATACCGCCTCGACTCCCGCTTAAAGGCTTAATCTACTTTCGCGATTTCTACATGAGCGGAGTTCCATTTCTTGCGCTTTGCGATTCCCATTGGCTTGAAAGTTATCTCTGATATGCCGGAGCACGCGTCAAGATGGTAAACATGAGAACATGAGGAGCACTTCATAAACACTCCATCACTCGGTACAAGTTTGAAACATGCAATACACTCGTTGTCAGCCATGACTAGTTTAAAACAAAATTTATATGAAGACGTTCAAAAGTGAAAACAAAATTCGCGAATACACTTGTTACAGTCAGCGGCAGGAACAGACGCTAGCAAGAATTAAAGATACAGATTCTCACCTGCCGAGGAAGGCAAAGTTAGTTGTGCGATGGTGACGGGCCGCCGACTGCGCCGAAGAGAGCCGTGGGATCAGCTGTTATAGGCATCGAGTTCAGTTGCCCGGATGACGGATGCGATCAACCACGTGGCTTGGCGCCGGGCGACGAGTGCTGCATCAGTATTTTCAGCCGGCGATCTGCAGCGATGATGCACGCCGGGCAGCAAAAGGCCTGAGCAGCAGAACTGCCCACCCTGCCGAGCAAGGCAAAGTTAGTTGTGCGATGGTGACGGGCGGCCGACTGCCAATGCTGACGTAGGTCTTCAGGCTGCAGATGCCGTTCGCCGCATCCGTTCCGCTTCGTCCGCGGTCGTCGTAACCGGAGTTTGAGGCTCCAGAACAATAGGCAGGCGTTCGAGCACCCCCTTTTCAATAGGCAAATTTCGGAGCGCATAAAGGTAAGCCGGACGTTCATTTTCGATTATAGCTTATTGAACAGTCAAACGAGGTCGGTCGTTGCCTCCGGCGTCGAACCAGCAGTATCACACTTCGAACGTGAAAGCGCTTGAAACAGGTGCGCCTAGTCCCGCTTGTCATCCTCGTTGTCGAGCGTAGCATCGGACGAACCTCTGCGACGACTTGCACAATCTGAGTATTTGTAAGCGCTCGTACCGCTTTGCTTCAACATGTCCTATTGCTCCTGACCTACGCCGATGTATTTCCAGTGGCAAGGTCAATTGCACAACCCAGAACAAGGCAGAAACTGATGTTTGGCTTAAAAACAAACGAAGAACGTACCGCACACCTCTGTCGGCATTGGTATCATTACGCTTCAGTCATAGCGATGCCGACAGATCTGATGTTTCTAGGAATGCTCCGACCGTTATTGTTTTAACAACGGCAATGTATCTGGGGCCACTCGGTCGGTTTTGTTTACCTTGACGATGATCCTGTCGGCTTCTCTTCGCTGTTGCTCCACTTTCAATCTCCCCTGGCGGGCGACTAGAACTCTTCTCGCTGGCTTGATGACAACTCCTAGGGTTCCAGGTTTGACTTTAATCCGGTACACCGCTTTTTTAATCTGTTGTAGTCCATAAAATACTTTTTTTTTTATTGTAAGCAGCACTTCGTACACTCAGTATAATGGTCGATTCCCACAACGGACTGATTGATCCGCGGACGGATCAATCACGTTACGACATGTCCGCGTTTCGTCCGTCTCCCAAGCGCATCCACACGAAGGAGACGACGAGCAGACGTGAGTGAGGACGACTGAACTTGTTAGCCACCCCACAGTGCCGCGAAACGCCAACACCGCCCCGTGGCACCGTTGTCAAAGAAAGAAATCGGCGTTCGTCACCACGATAAAGAATCGTACGCCTCTGTTACGTGCAGATCGAGACAAAAAAAGAAACATGATAGGATTCGCGCGAAGCTCCACTAGCTTTACTAACCGAAGGCATGACTGTGCCACAGGCAAGATTCTGCCCGAGAAGGATTCGGCGTAAAAGCGACAAAGTTCTGGGATCGCCGAGGGGCGTTTCGAGATGCCTTCACGCACTCCGCGCTCGTGCACAACTTTCAAGCGCACCACAGCGACAAGAAAGATCTTGCCTGGTGAAAGGATGATTGGACGTGCAAGAATAATTGCGGCGTGCTACATGAGTTTTTACGAAAGGTTCATGACACGGACCCGGAAAAGTACCGGGACCTGCGCCGCGTCAACCGGTCAAAGCTTCTGCTGTTTCTTTTACACGTGGAACCAAGAATCGGGAAACAAAATGAACCAGCGAACGTACGAAACACAATGATGCGCAATATTTGTTTTAATCATCCAAAAAAAAAACATTATACCGTTACCAGACTAAAGGCTTTTCATGTCAATCTCCTGCCAAAAATCTGCGAGTGAAAAGTCGCTCGACTTCATCAGTCCGCCCGTCAGCGGACGAGGTGAGGGTCGCAGGAATCAGGGAAGTGCCAGTCATGTGGTACACTGTCCAAGGACGAAAATTATTGCGATTCGGCTCTTCATGTGAATCGGCTATAATCGAGATATCTGTCTTCCTTACAAAAAATAAAAAAAATAAAAAAATATTTACCTTTGCACGACGTTCTTCTTATTCAAAGGCAACTTCGGTCAATATAAATATATATATATATATATATATATATATATATTGACCGGCATTTCGTAGATGGCACCTTTCTTATTTTTAAGCGATATCGTGTAAATGACTTCCACTCTACTTCACATGTTCAAATCACATGTGAAGTTGAGCATAACAACGCGCTAACTTTGTGGGTTTTAACTGTTGCCGAGTTGACGGCGGTCTCGTGTAAACAACTGTGTACCGCAAGCAATGCGACAACGGTAACATTTTGATTTTTATCTCTTACCACCTTTTGGAACATAAGCCGGTGTTGAACAGACCTTAATGAACCGATATGTGTACATCCTCTCAAACGCGGAATTACGCACATCTGAAAATGCAATTGTTGTTGAATCCCCCTTGAAACATTGCTACCCACGCAGATTTATTGAAAACACGTGGAAACAGATGCGCCAAAACCGGAGTGAAAAGACAGATAACTACAAAGCTTGTGTTGTAGTCATTCCAGGCGAGAAATTTTGTCTCGGAATCTAGGCATACGAACAACTTTCAACAACCACCTCAAGCTGCATGACCTCATTTCAAAACCAAAGGATTCAACCACTCCAGAGTCCCAGTGTGGTGTGGTATATAAAGTGACCTGCCAGGATTGTGACTCATCCTACGTCGGTGAGACCGGTCGGAAACGAAACACCCGCCACAAAAAAGACAAGAGGGACGTGTAAAAGGCCACACATGCAACGAGGTCAAGAACTGGACTATTTTCGTTTTCACCTCAAGAACAGCAGTAAAAAAAAGTCCGGCTCCTCGCGGAGCATTACCAATTTTCCCCTTTATTTGTAGAGTTAAATTATATGTAGGTGCATTTTAGAGTAGATATATGTTATCTCATCATGACGTGCACGTTTCAAACGCTAAAACCTTCTATTCTTCCTCCGATAACCACGCCTTGTAAGAACTTTTGACTACCACTCCCGAGACTAGAACGAGAAGGTACGTCTCAGTCTCGGGGTTTTTAGTCAAATGTTTAACCACCACCAGCTCGTTTGTGCCCTATCCTTTTGTTGTAAGAACTACTTCGCCTGGAGTATGACCAATGCTCAAAACTCCCTTCTTGCTTGAGGTGAAAACGAGTATAGAAGGTCACAGGGTCACAGAACGAGTATAGAGGGCCAGAAAACGGGTCACAGCTTTGATTTGCAGAGCGCAGTGGTGCATTCGTAGTGACGCATCTGCGCGCAATGCAAACCGAGGCCTCCTTCCCGATGTGTACGTGGATGTCCTTAAATAGACTTCTGCTGTCTGTACTCCTCGCATTTGTGTCCCTGAACACGCACTGATGATATATCCGAATCCCGGACAAAAGCTTACTAATTTTTTCATTGACACGGACAAAGGCTCACCGGGAGAAAAATTCATGTTTGTCTTAACACGAGTGCGGACAACTTAGGTGCATGCGCGCGACACGAAAATCCAACGATAAATTAAGCCTGACAGGCGCATAGTTTCTTGATTAGACTAGAAACAAGTTTTTTTATCGATTGGTTAGAAACGAATGCAGTTCCTTACTAGCTCCAGCAGTCTTTGTAAATCTGGGTGTAGTACCTCGAACCCCTGGAATATATTTTTCAGACGATTCTGCTGGCGCAGAGTGGTTTTTCGCACCCGCTTCTTGGGGGGTTCACCTCTCCGGTCGTGTGCCAATGGCGTGGTAAGGAGCGCCTGATTTTCCTGTAGGCATTCAATCAGCCTCCAGACGCTTGGATAGGCGTGGCGGACAAACTTCTGGAACCTGGTATTTCATCCTTCGCAGGTGTTGTTCGTCCGGTCTTTATCGTGAAGAGTGACGTCGTACACATTCTACCGTTCCGGGGGAAACTCCGGTCGTCGTCGGCGCACAGTCAGGCAAAGGGAAGAGTTCGCTCTGGTTGCCGCCGCTGAAAGGGCAGGAGCATTAAGGCCTGACCACACTAGCGTGAACGGCGCCGACGGTTGGCGCCGCCGTCCGGCGTCCCAACGCGAGGAGTCCACATTGGCCTCCGTTTTGCGGGTGTCACGTGACAGCACTGACTCTCGCGATCGCGCGCGCGCCTCCCGTCGGATTTTTTGCTCTTTCGCCTTCTGCTCTTCGTTAGTTTCTTCCGTTTCGGCTCTCATCTTTTCGCATATATCGGAATCGAAACCGCACTCGCTGCCTACATGGTAGGTGTCCATGATGACCTGGGGATCAGCGTGAATGTGATTATCCTAGCCTGCTCGTTGATCTTAGGTCCGGCCGAGTTGGTTCTACCGAAGCACCGAAGGACAGGTCAGTGCTTTGCTGCTCCGGCGGCGCGCCAGAGATGAAGGCTACTTTCGAATGTGTCACCAAATCAACACGACTTCCGTCACAACACAGACGACATGCAACAAATGGCACCTAGAAGCTCACTTGTAGTTCCGAATTCCTCTCCTATAACTTCCCAGCGGTTGTTCTTAGCGTCATTATCTAGGTAGTCTGGCTGCGTCTAGTCATATAAAAAGGGAAACAGTCGCACAGTTTCAAGGAACCGCTCCCTAGGGAAGGCATCGGGGAGAAATATGGATAGCAGACGCCACGAAACACGTCCTTCGGGACGTGAAAGATGCGCGGGGCACCGGCTTGAGCGTTGCCATGGCATCGCAACGTCACTATCTACGCCACCTCCCATTGGCTCCTCTCTTCTGCGGCGAGCGGCGGCGAGCTCTGAACCGCGCAAGGAGCGGTTGGCTCTGCGGCGCTGTACGTCGCGACGCTAAAGCCGAAAACTGGTTCTGGTCGGCCGGCGGCAGCGCCCACCGTCGCGCCGCAGGCCTCCGCGACGCCAATGTTGTCGTGCCTTAACGGAAGGGGCCGTTGACATACGTGCAATCAAGGTAGTCCAGCAGGTCGCCGATATCACCGGTATCCACTCTTCTCTCGACTTTTCCCTGGTTCAGCTAATTACTCATCCCACACGGTGGTCAGCCACATCAGCTAATATTCTAGACCTAGTATTTACCAACAACCCTGATATATTTTCTGAAATTACTCATCTTGACGGGCTTTCTGACCACGACGTCCTTACTGGAAGCGTCCGGATTTTCCCTAACAAGCGCAAAACTACCAACAAGCAAATAAGGTGCTATAATAGAGGTGATTACGATAGCATTAATAATGAACTCCTGTCATTCTCAAATAAATTTTTGGAAGGGTATTTATCCCGGTCCGTGGAAGATAATTGGCTCATGTTTAGAAATGTACTTACCAATTTAATCAACAGATTCATTCCTCTTATCACCATCAAAACTGTAAACACCGCTCCGTGGTATAACCAACAGCTTCGACGCCTCAATAACAAAAAGAAGAGACTTTACCGCCACGCCAATAAAACAGACCCCCTTTCAGTTTCCTGGTTACGCTATAAAACATGTGATAAGGAATATCAGTCACTGCTCACATCAACTAGACGTCATTTCTTCAACATGATTTATCATCTATGCTACTAAATAACCCTCGGAAATTTTGGCGTGTCATTAATCCTGTTGAGCATCCTGATATCGTCCTTACCGCCAGTAATAATGACGTCATTCCCATGTCTCAGTGCGCACAGGTTTTTAACGACGCATTCATATCAGTATTCACGTGTGAAGACATCTCGTCATGCCCGAAAGTTAACCTCATTCCTGATATCAGCATGCCAGAAATAATAATAACTGAAGCGGGTATATACTCCTTACTAAATAAACTCAAAATTTCTACTGCTTCTGATCATGTCGGCTTTAATAATAAGATACTAAAGAATATATCAGCTAGCATCTGTCCCATACTGTCAGCCCTTTTTTCACAAATGTTATCGTTAGGTTGCATCCCACATGACTGGCGAATCGCAAAAGTAATTCCCATCTTCAAGTCTGGTGAACGCTCGTCGCCATTAAACTATCGTCCCATCTCGTTAACCAGTACCATTTGTAAATTTCTTGAACATATAATACACACACAAGTAATTAACTACCTGGAAGATCATAACATCATACATAAATATCAGGATGGTTTTCGCCGAGGATACTCATGTGACACGCAGCTCGCCGGCTTCACTCATGACATACATTCAGCTCTTGACGGTGGATCCCAGGTTGATGCTATTTTCCTCGACTTTTCTAAAGCTTTTGACCGTGTCCCTCATCACCGGCTTCTAACCAAACTGTCTAGGCTTAACATTCACCCTAACATTTTGGCATGGGTAAAAGATTTCCTTTCGTCTAGAAAACAGTTCACGTCCGCTAACAATTGTTACTCTTCCTTCAAACCAGTAACCTCGGGAGTCCCACAGGGTAGCGTACTAGGTTCACTACTGTTTCTAGTCTACATTAATGACTTGCCATCCTGTGTCTCATCCCGAATTAGAATTTTTGCTGACGATTGTGTAATTACCGAATAATTTCCTCTGTCAATGACCAGAAAGCTTTGCAATCTGATCTAAATGCTATTAATGCATGGTGCTCTTCCTGGCTAATGACCCTAAATTGCTCTAAAACAAAGTCTATGTCTTTTACTAAACACGTACCCCGGATTCCTACCTCCTATGTGTTAAATAATAATACTGTTGACCTCGTCTCCACTTATAAATATCTTGGAATTCATTTGCAACCTGATCTGTCATGGCACTACCATATAAAGCTCACCCTGGCGGCTGCTAACCGCTCTTTCGGATTTCTCAAGCGTAACCTTAAACAGGCTCCTCCTAACATACGCAAACTTGCCTTTTCCACACTAATACGTCCGAAATTAGAATATGCATCAGCCATTTGGGATCCCGAACATGCTTACATCATAAACGACATTGAATCACTGCAAAATCGTGCCGCTCGCTTCATATTTTCAGAATATTCGCGTCATTCCAGCGTCACAGCACTAAAACGCCGAGCAGAGCTACCCGAACTACTCCATCGTCGCAAACTTTCACGCCTATCACTTTTCCATAAACTTTACCACCACGCGTCACTTCACGGTGATTTCTTCGAGCCACCTGCCGTTATTTTTCCACGCCGCGATCACCCCTACAAAGTTAAACGCGTAACCTGTAAGTCATCTGCTTTTTCCCGGTCATTCATTCCACGTACCACAATCGATTGGAATAATCTACCATCGCACATTGCCTCAGAAAAAGACATCACGAAGTTTCAAGAAAAAATTCAAAATACTGATGCCATCTAACTTTTGCTGTTTTACATTGTTGTTTCCTCTTTCCGGAACGTGCAGAGCAAATGTGTACTATTTTGTTTTTACCTTGACTCAGCTTTATATCAGTGTGATGAGTGAGTGTATGTTTTTTATTCGTTTTTGAGTGTATCCTTTATTTTCTTTTTATTATTAAGTGTATTGATTGTTTTCTAGTATTCTCATATGTTGTACATTGTGCACAGATATCGCTACCCCCCCCCCCCTCCTTAGTTATACTAACGACCCCATGGGTAGTCACGCGGCACGCAATCAACAGGTAGTCACAGTGAGCACCCCCAAAAGCAACATGGCGGCTGGCAAGCGACAGTGGAGCAATACGAGTAAGGCCTAGCGAGCTGGACTGCTTTTTGCTAAAATACGATTCTCAAGTGCGTACGCCCGTTCGCTGCCTTCCGCGCTCACTAAAGCACTCCAAAACGCGCCTCGAAGCACCGGCAGGTGGCACCGCACCTGTTACGAGTAGGGGCGACGATGTGAGGGGGGGGGGGGGGGGCATTCGAGGGGGTTTGTCCGCGACTGCTTTTGCGCGGCCGGCTGCATTTACTTCGCTGCCAGAAAACATTCAAAGAAGGAATCGTATAGCGACACATGGAATGATGTCTTTATTGAACAGAGCATCTGCTTGCTGTGCTTGGCGCAAGTGATCCGGCGTTTTCGGTTGACAGCGGCGAGGCGAAGCATCACCGATTCAAGCGGCGTCGGTTCCAATCGTTCAACGTTCCTGCTCACCTGTTAGCATTCATTATCCACTTTCAAGTCCCTGTTAATCCTCACCGCGTCTGTGCACGCACTTGGCGCTATTCACCGCAGGGACGCCCATTCAACTGGCTATGGGACTGATCCCAGTGGGACGAGAGGCCGAGAATCGAACCCTCCGTAGGCTGCTCCATGGAGCCATGGAACGCCTCCATGTTTTTCACTCAAATAAGTAGACACATAAACGCTCGACTCCTTGAATTGGGTGGCGACACGCGCCACCTAACGGATAGCGCTCAAAATAACAAAACAAAATCAGCAGTCTTTGCTTTTAGCGCCTCGCCAGACTTGTACGTATGTACATTTTCCACACCACACTTTAGAAATACGCGACATAAAGACACAATAGGATTTTATATATGAACGCGTTCACAAACAGCACAAGGTACAGCATCAGATATTGACACTCTACATTCCTATACACACGACTAGTCGACACCACCAGCTTATATACTGCTGTATTTTCTGTGACCGATTCGGATGGTAACCACTGTCATATTTTGCATAAATACGAAAAGACTGTGCAAGATTGACCCGTATATAATATTTTCCTCTACTGCCCTCAGGAAAGCGCTCGTATCTCTAATGTAATTTATTGCAAAAGTGAACTACAGGTTATAAATAAATTTGAATAGTCGCTACACGTCACGTTTTGATCAGTTTCGTTGTCTCGCTAGCCTAAACTTAGTATACGGAAGCCTGTTTAATCAATTGTATTAATTATTGAAACCAATTTCTGCAGTCACAACTTTCTGAATACGCTGATGCATTTTATTTTATCTTTTTACATATCCGAATGACTTCAGCGGCGGTTGAGTACAGGTTGAGTACACTGAGCACGCGCAGGTGATTCTAGCGAAGCCCGTCCGCCGGTCCTCCCCGAAACGTTGTTTCAGTTTTCTTCTTTTCGCTACAATTGTTTCTGCTCAAGCGCGTGTCTTTCAAATATGCGTTCTATGCACTCGCGCTCGCGCCAAGAGAACAGTGCAGAATTGCACTGTTCACCTGCAATGAACGCGAAAGACGTATGCTAAATTATCTAAGCTAAACTATCTAAAACAACAAGCACTTGTATATTTGCCAACGCCTTATTTTTGGAAATTTACTTGGAATATTTTATATAGGTAAAAGGAACGCGTGCCGGAAGGCCTGCAATCCTAGTCCCCTTCAAAGTACTCCACCTGGGATGACACACACTTGTTTGAAGCATTTTTTATCGAGTGTGCTGGATGAAATGTGCCAAATGAGCTAGTGAGGGCGAATCATATATCCCGAGACAGAAAAATACTGAAATAGACGGACATGATCCCAGATATTTGCGTACGTTCGTCCTGTCCGGCCTCAGTCGTGGTGTTCAATGCTTCATATTTCACTGCGCTTGAAAGCAAAAAAATTGGGTATGACAGGCGTGCAAGTACGGCGGAACCAAGGAGGCCATTTGCAAGTGATCTGCACACAGAACTGACCGATCACACCTTTAATGAGAGCACGCCTCTTTACTGAACCGCACAATAAAGACGACAAGAGTATCTCGTCGGCGAACATTCACGTCAACTCACGCCCGTGCGTAGCTTCCTGTGCCTTTCTAGAGATTTGGTTAAATTCCTCGAGCACGACGCCAGCTGCCAGCCCTTTATTGCTGTGCTGTACATGGTAAAACCCGCGACGGAACCAAAAAGGACAATCGCGATACCTTTTATCTGCCTCGGGTTTTAGTAAGTGCCTACCAAGGTTGCCTGTACTCTTTGGCAATGTTTGTTTTCTGCCAGTTTAGGCGAACTGAGCCAGGTGCCTGTTTCAACCGGTTCAAATTTGAATAAATGGTAACCAACGCACAAAGAAAACAAGTTTCAAGTACTTTTTGAGATTTTTGAAGTGACTTTACTATTGAACGACTGCATGCACTTGAATGTTCAATTGAAGAGTTTATAATACGTGACTACCCCATGCTTGTCACCCGCCAACAGGGTGGTAACGCTCAATGGCGCGAGCCAGGTGGGTAGTTAAGTAAGCCTGTGGGGTAGTTACAGCCGTCAAAACGCATGATGACTAGGGGCCGGGGCTCTCACGTTTTCTGAGAGTGTAGTTCCACGGGCAAAGTACGCCCTGCCGCAGTAACGTTCTGGCACCGTGCAGCACTTCGCGTATCTATTGGTGAATAACAAGTTTACTTGAGAAGCGCAAAACGTTTTATGTAAACGTATAGCGCGACAATGGCGAGGTTCTCGCTGAAAAGAGACACGATGATGCACGCGGTTCGCCTGGCAGTGTTCAGACAAAGAAAAAAGTATTAGAGCAATTCAGCTCCCAACACAGAACCTAAATTGGAAGTCAGAGCTTGGCTGTACACCTAAATCAAAGTGTACAAAATGTTTCACCGAAAAGAAAGACTACGAAACATGACCACAACCTCTAATGGTAAGCCTGATCCAGCGTCTACCAAAGAACGCCATATCTGAAATTTAGGGGCAGAAATTTAGATCATATCGAGAACTGAATCCGGCCAATTCGTCGAAAGCCCATTGGTAGACGGACAACTTGAAGAAGGACAATTCGTGGAATAGGGCAATTCGCTCAGGGCCAATTCGCAGAACGGAGAATTGGGCGAAAGTTCCTGATCGTCGAACTATTGGTCGAATGGTCGAAAAGACTTGGGCATAGAGTTTCCCGGGGACGTTGAGGGCTTACAATGGACCCTCTTTGCCAAAAATAAAGGATGACGAATACAGTTCTCAAGATTTACAAGGGTCCGGTATTTAATCGTGAAAATTTGGGTCGCTCAAAATTATAAAAGCCGGGCTCTGCATGAAGACGTTCACTCGACTCTATCATCATGGAATTTGGAAATACCGAGCGAAGGGTCAATCATCTGATCCTGGACGGTCATTTGTGCACTTGTAATACGGGTACAGGTGCACATCCAACACCACCTTGCAGTTGGTACAGCCACCACGGCGTACTGGATATGAGAGCAAAGAAACGACTGCAAGGCTACGTTGGCGAACAACCTCCAAGGCACGGCTATGGCAAGAAGGCAATAAAACCTGTTTTCGCAATTATTTGTTTTACAACTTCGTAAAGACAAAATTTGTACGGAACTAGAAAACGCTCACTTGAAATTATTCTTTTTGACCTACATAATTTTTTAGCGACATGATTTAGTCACGAATTTACAACAAGGCTACACCGCGGAAGCAGTTTATGTTTGTAAATCGTCGCTCTTCTTCTCAATGCCGATAATCATATTTGCATTTTCAAGTTGGCGAATCGCGGTGAGATTTCCTTCTAGGCTCAAAAGCATATCACTCCAACTTTGTTGTAGCTCTTTCGACGAATATTTTTTACGAAAAAGCCGGCCGCTTCGACACGTTTCCCGTTCGACGAATTCGCCTGGGGTGAATTGCCCGATTCAAAGAATTGTCCATCTACCAGTTGTCTGTCAACGAATGGGCTTTCGACGAGTTGTCCTAGACCCATCGAGAACAGTTCTAGCCTAGAAGAAGTATTTGCGTTAATATTGAATTTCAAAGAATAATATACGTGCCCGCAAAACCAGGTCACAAAATAGAAGCTTACCGAAACGTCCGCATACCAAATGCCTTAAAAACAACATGACCGCATACCTAAATGTACACACCAGATTGTCTCAGCTCTACTTTTCTTAACAATTCATACAGTATCTCCGAGGATATTAGGGGCGGAACTGCACAGCCATAGGCAGCGTTTCTCCCGATTGAAGTAGTCGCAATGGATGGCACGAAGGCGCGGACCCATTACGGCGGTGACCTAGCTCTGATATCATCATGTTTCTTTTGGCTAAATAAATTTCTGCTTTGTTCACCACGTCACGGCCATACTGCGTCAGTTTTCTTTTGCGAAATATTGAATTTTGTAAAAAAAAGCTTGAACGAATGAAAAGGAATGGCGTAATAAATTAAACTTGCCTGTAATAGCGTTTCAAATGTCAATGTGATCAATTACGTAATTTCAGGATTAACCTCATTAGCTCAATTTCAAAGAGAATTGAACGTCTGGCGTCAACTTACAGCTATACTTGATATACGTAGTTCTATTACGTTGATCGGAGTTAGAGTCAGGCCAAAGTTAGGTAAAGTATTCGGCTGACACAGGCATAATCTGGCGAAATCAATTTGCGCATTCCTATATGTGTTTTCAGAATTCTGTACGAAATTGAATTATAAAATATCCGAAGTAGTACTGTTCAGTTCAGTAAGAATTTGAAAGCAAAAAAAGAGACCAAGCTAGAGCAAGAATAAACATCGCAATTATTCTGCCACGCCGGTTGCAATGATGCCTTGTCCTGTCTTCAATCTTTTTGTTGCTTTCCATTTATTTTTGATAAAATCAGCGTTATCTTTTTTATTGAGTATTTCTAACGCTTAAAGTATGTGACCAAGGGTGAGATAACAGTTAGTACTGTCAGCAACCAAAAATGAAACTTTATTGCTTACGTGTACTTATCGTGACCCTCGACGACTCTCGTTATTGGAAATGGAAACCAGTTTTCGTTGTCCTTAAACTTCCGAGGCGCTTTGGCCGGGTAAAGCTCATAAAGCAAAAAGGCAGCACTGTTGAAGCAGCTATAATGCAAGGCAAGGAAAGGAAATGAGCACATTGACCTAATACATACGGTGCCAGAAATTGTTAAACTCGCTGTAAATTCAGCTGCAAGGATCAGCGGCTGCGTACAACGAGTGCGACGTTTCTTAAAATATAAATTCCAGTGGTAGATTAACTATCTTTGTAAAATTTCAAGCCGTAGCTCTGTACTCGTGAAATATTAGAAGAACCTTCCTGGCAGTTTTAACAGCGGCCTCCGAAGCAGACGACAGTCGCCCGAAAGTAGGGCTTGCGGCGTCCTCTCCTGGTACGCGCCAGAAACCAGACGGCAGAGTCCCTGCTTTGATTGCGTTCACAGGGTGTGCCGAAAGTGTGCCGACAACAGGGTGTGTCGACCACAGGGTGTGCCGACCACAAGGTGTGCCGACCGAAATTCTTGGGTAGTATGTTGCTTCCGGTTGCCTATTGTGTTTGCTTGTTTTTGAGGACACGCAGTGAGTAGCGCGTACTTAAAAGGTCTCACTGCCGAGGACAATTCTTTTTTCCTTAATGCTGGAAAAAGAGTTTTTCCCCATAACTTGTATCTAAGATGCTGCCGCCAGGTTGGTACCTTCGGAATGCGGTGATTAAAATGGCTTCTTTACTCTCCCAGCCATCATCTTCACCTTCACACTGGCTGTAACGCAAAACTGCAGTGGCGAGAAAACTCAGTGTTCCCATTGTTGTGACTGGGGTTTTGTTTGGACAATTAGAAACAACGTCAAGCTTTCCACCATTATAATAATCTATGAAATAAACCACCATTCATGCCCTAATCACAAAAAAAACTACTAATTTCCCGAATTAAAACAAAACTTACATCCCTATGCTCTCCGAACATTAATGTCGCCATTTTTTGTGTGATATATTGATAAGGACAGGTGGCAACACAATCGCTTAATGGCATAATTATGCTGTTCTGCTTTGCTATTCTTAATAAAATAACGAATACTTCATGCCTCTCCTTGTTTATTATCCCGAGAAAATCCTACAATACCATACAGTTTGGTTGATCCGTGCTTCTCACACCCCTTGATCAAATATTTCCCAATGGAAATAAATTATCATTGTGTCGGCAGGCTCATTATTTTCTAAGAGAAAATAAGAGCACTGCAAATTAAAAAATATTTCTTGTAGAATAACTCTATCGACTGCGATGCATGTTAAGATACGTCTGTGATATGGCACTTTTCTAAATTGTAAAGAACTAAATTCTGGAATAATTTTAGTTGGCACATTCCAATGAAAGATGTGCTCCCCATCGCACAAATATGCCTTACAGTTATTAAAAAACAAAAGTTCTGCTCGGCTTCATTGTCTCTCAAATTTGAGAAGTGGGCAGTAGTGTCTCCATTTAGCGTTTTTTCCCTAAAAGTGAGCGGTTTTATAAGTTGTCTAATTTAAAAACAGAACAATACACAAATAATCAATTAAAAGGGGTATCTCCCGTTTCACTATGGTCGCTTCCATGCACAAAAAATGTCCACCGCATAATTATATTGTTACAAGGAGCGGCCATGTGTTTTGTCTTGCTGTACCTTCCCACGTACGCCTCCATCGTTCAGATCGTTTGTGGAATATTTGGTGGCAGTTCAGAGCTTCAGTGACCAAATTCACATTCCTTGAAACATTTATTCAAGTATATTATGTACCTCACCTGAAGGAACAGACACAAAAACAAACGTCTCTGTGTCTGTTCCTTCGACTAAAATGTTTTTTTTTAACTTTTTGTTTTACTTTTTTGCACTACAGTTTAAGGTGTTAAACGACATGATTAGCTACCACAAGCCCGCCTGAGCACTTAGAGTTTTTTTTTCACGATTTGTCCTTTATTTTTCGTGCTAACTATAATTTAGTTGCGCGTGTTCCCGAGTCGTAACTTTAGCGCATCACCGTGCTTACCACTCACCATAAAGTTTTCTCAAATGTACTTAATTAGTGGTTTTTGATGACGCTTTGCACGTTTTTTTCTTGTAACGGTATCATTAACTTCAATCATTAAAAATAGCTAACAACTGTCAGTGTTTTAGCCTAGGATGTGACAATTATGCACCCATATTTTTGCTTCTCTGACCGTATTGATCACCTATGCGGACAGCACTATTGTAGCCTACACGGCTTTTGGTAAAACAGACCTGGCAAAGTGCAAAGCCTGGAATATACTCTGAACCTATCTAAACAGGGTGCTTAATTTTAATTCAAACAAACAAACAAAATGAATGAGAGCTGAATGGGCGTCGTTTTTATCGTGTATATGAGTTTCGGTAGAACTCAATGAGGAAAAACCCATCACGATACGATGGCCAATTAAGTAAAACTTGTTATTTAACGTCTTGATTGTTAGTTTATGTGCCATGTTCCTAATGCAACATTGGCGGCCCTTACGAATAGTGTGTAAACCATATGTTAAAGAATTTTCGAAATGCTATGGGCTCTAAGTGATAATAAGTAAGTTCTGGATTTTTTGTTTTTTGCCTGATTCCGGAATTGGGAGAAGAGAAAAACACCGAAAGTACTGTGTACAATAATGCACACAACCGCGACGTAGCGGTTTTGCGCAGCTAGTCATCATCTCGGCAGGTGTCCTTGCAACAACGCCTAAAATAATCAAATCACGTGCACTCAGATTTTCACGTCATAACAGTGAGTTCAAGGGCAGACACTGGCACGAATTCAACGTCAGCGTCCGGCTGATACTCGTGTCTAGTCGATACGTCAAAGGATGCTCGGCGTCGAGCTCAAGCCCAACTGCCAAAGTGCAGAGTTCGCGCCATCCGAGTCTTATGAGGTTACGTGGAGGTAGAGGAGGCGGTTCACAGACTGGTTATTCTAGCTGACTGTGGTCCTCGGCCTACGCCGACAAGGCACTCCCGTGATAATGACACAGCTCTCGAAACGACTACGTCACTCCTCCATCGCGCATCCGTATACACGGGGTTCCGGGTGCTCTTTCTCCGTTTAGCTTGGAAGTCATTTGACAAAAAGTGAAAACTGATCAATGAACCCTTAGCATTTCGAAAATTATTTAAAATAATCTAGCCATGCATTCGTAAGTGCTGGCATAACTGCAGTTGCTACATCACACGTAAAACAGCATTATAAAAAAAGTTAATAAAAATGTTTGAATTAATTATAATGCTAAACGTACTATAGCTATCTGATATAATATCCGCCGAGCTTGGTATATTGACGGTGAAGACGCCGAATCCCGAAGAAAAGCTCACCGAGAAAAGGTTACCGGAGAAGACCAGCAAAACCCGCGTATGCGGAGAAAAGCTCACCGGCCATTTAGCGTATGCGAAAAAAAGCTCACCGATTTTTTTCTTTTTATACTGAGGCTGCCAGATCCTGCATAACCTACATCAAATTGTTGTCATTAAAATTTGTCAGTTTGTAAAACAATTAAATGTCTTTTTTATAATATTTGTTAAGCTTATTGGGTAAATTGCTTTCAAATTAATAATACCGGGCGAGTGTTTTTTTCTGGTTTACTCCCTAGGTAACGAAAGCCTAGCTGAAAACTTCATGTGAACTCGATCGAATAACAGGTAAAAGTTCAAAAACTTTATAATGCCTCACTAAAACCTAAAAAAGTAAGACTGTAAAGGACGAAAATCTGAAAGTGCATCCTCAAAAACGCGGTGTCTGCAATTTGTTTTTTTCAAGATTTTGTTAAACTTTGAAAACAAGATGGAACGGTCAGTAGGATATCGAGGTTTCTTACTTCCACGCACATGCGCGTTTTCTAGCAGTTCGTGCTGATTTTTCTACACGTTGCCTATGTGCGATTGTGCCTTTCTACAGCGAGCCACCCATGATCTTCAGAGCTGCACACTGTCACCGTCGTCGCTTGTGACATATATAGTCAACTAGTCTTCTGTAAGGTAGCGAATTAGGCGAGTTGGTAAAAGTTATATACGCTGAAAACCGTTCAAACTACGAAGACGGAGTAAAGAGAACAAACACGATAGACGAAGCTGTTCTCGCAACTAAAGTTTTTTAGTGAGAAAAACAGAAATAAAACAACATAGCCGACACTGGTTACATCAACGAACACCTACCTTCTTATCAGGCACCACATAATCTTCGGAGCTGAAACGGTTCACACACCGTTATTCATATTAGCTCGCAAAAAACAAACTTCCTTATCTGACAGAGCTACCGAGGGCGCACTGTCAAGCTGCCAATCGATTGTTGTTGTTTTTTACAAGTGTGTCCCATGTTCTGATTTTATATTTGCAGCGTTATTAAGAAACAAAATCGGTGATTACTAATTTCTGAAGAATTAGTAAATATGGCCAATAAACTTCAAGAATATTGCGAAAAGAGGACAATTATTTTTTTAATGAAGTGACGAATTCTGATTGTATTAAATTGCCACGTCTGGCACACAATTCGCTAACCTAAGAACAAATAAAAAAAATTCGGTGAGCTTCTAGTGGACGAATGGGATTGCATACCCAAACATGGTCGCCAGGTTGGTACTGTGCGTCATTTCGTAGAAGGTTGTAGCGTCGCACGTCACGTTGTTGCTGGCCTTGGACGCTAATTGGCGGGCCTCTTCTGCGCGTTGGAGGAAAGCATCCACGTCGGCGGGTAGGGACGTCGTCTTCAAAGTATGGTAACATGGCATCTAGTGTACTTGTGGCCGCTCTTCCGTATAAGAGACTGAATGGCGTCATTCCTGTCGTCTCTTGCGTTGCCGTGTGTACGTGAACGTTACGTAAGGTAAAATGTCGTCCCACGTTGTATGTTCGACGTCCACGTATATTGACAGCATATCTGCAAGACTCCTGTTAAGGCGCTCAGTCATGCCGTTTGTTTGGGAGTTGTAGGCAGTTATCCTGCGGTGGGAGGTTTGACTGAAGTGCAGAATGGCTGGCATGAACTCGGCCGTGAAGGCTTTCTTCGATATGGTGTGACGACCTCGGGAGCACCATGTCGCAGGAGGATCGCATGTACGAAGAATTGTGCCACCTCCTTAGAGGTGTCGCTGGAAAGGGCCTGTGTTTTGGTGAAGCGGGTGAGGTAGTCGGTAGCCACGATATTCCATTTGCTACCGGAAGCAGACGTAGGGAAAGGACCGAGCAAATCTATTCCTACTTGTTGGAAGGGCCGCATGGGCGGCTCTATGGGGTTCATCGGTCCTGAAATTCTTGTAGGCGGAGGTTTTCGGCGTTGGCCTTCTCGGCAAGTGCGTACGTAGTGAGCGACGTTGGTAGCGAGGCGTGGCCAGTAGTAGCGCTCATGGATTCTTCCGAGGATGCGCGTAAATCCTAGATGTCCCGATGTTGGCTCGTCGTGCGCCGCTTGCAGGATTTCGTCGCGGAGGGCTGTGGGGATCGCGACTAGGTACTGTGCCTTGATAGGGGCGAAATTCTTCGTTACGAGCATGTCGTTTCGCACACAAAGTGCGGATACGCTGGGCTTGAAGACTCTTGGAACTGTGGTGCTTTTGCCTTCAAGATTGTACATAAGGTTGTTCCAATCTGGATCAGCTCGTTGTTGCTGAGTGAAGGACTAGCACTGATCACACTTAAGAAGGTGTCTTCCTCGTATGTGTTTTCTAACGGCGGTTTGGCGGGTGCACGCGAAAGGCAGTCGGCAGCCTGCCTTGCAGCCTCAAGCTCCAGCGTGTGCGGCGTCTGGAGGGGTCCTTTAAATTAGCGAGACAACACAAAGAGCGGGGATCAGTGATTAGCTTGAAAGGGGAAATTCGAAAATCAACCATACGATGGCAAGGCATTCCCTTTCGGTTGTGGAGAAGTTTTTCTAGGCCATAGAAAAAAACGGCTGGCGTAGGCGATAAGTTGCTCAAGTCCGTTCTGGTGTTGAACAAGAACGGCGCCGAGGCCTACAGGGCTGGCGTCGGTATGAACTGCTGTTTCTGCGCTCTCGTCGTAGTGGGCCAGTAACGAGTGCGACCGTAGGCACTACTCTAAGTCCCGGAATGTATCCGCCAGCTTCGGCTCCCTTGCAAACGGGATGTCGTCGTGCGTCAAGCTCATGAGGGGTTCGGCAAGTTGAGAAAAGGCCTCCACAAAGCGTCTGTAATAAGCGTAAATGCCTAAAAACCTAAAAATAATTTTTTTGTCGGCTGGCTGCAGGAAGCGCGCAATAGCTGCAGTTTTCTGGGGATTATAATGAACTCCACTTCCACTAATGATGTGTCCGAGAACTTTTAGTTCTTCGTAAGCGAAGCGGCACTTCTCCGTCATAAGTATTAGTCCTGAAGACTCAATTGCTTCGAGTACCGTTTCCAGTCTCGGTAGGTGTTCATCGAAGTGCGTAGAAAACACGACAGCATCATCTAGGGAAGCGAGTGAGGTGCCCCGGCTGAGGTGTTGGTATACTGAAGTAAACATTGTTAGCAAGATATTCGCTTGACCTTGTTCAAGGTGAACGACTCCCCTCGAAACCGAGATTCCTCGTTGAGGCAGCAAAAATCTGTTGCTTTCAACGACTCCCTCGTAATCAGTGAATACGGCAGCTGTGACAGGGACAAGAACACTTGAGCGGGGTGGTAACGTAACATGCTCGTCGAGTAGCGTACGCGAGGCCGGCTGGACATATGGCGTTACGGCGTGCTCTATAGAAAATGTGACCGGCTTTGATTTGAGATCGATGACAGCGCTGTGCTCCAGAAAAAAATTCATACCCAGGATAAAGTCACGCGAGCACTGGTGCAAGACGAGGAACGTCGTAGACTAAGTGAAATGGCGGATTGTAACCTCGCTGTCCACCGTGAGGTGGAGGTCACAAGATGACCTCCCGATGAACAAATCAAAGAGCCGTCCCAGTGGGTTATCATTTTATTTAGTGTTATTGCAAAATGTCCGCTGATGACGGCGCGAAAAAAACATGTTTGAATTTTTAGAGCGCAGGGCTTAGGCGCACGTTTCCGGCTTGAGCCACGTCGCCGTCGCCGTCGGCGTAACCGCGCGGTGCATAATGGGACGCGTGACGTCACTGATGACGCCATCAGTGACATCACTGATTACGTCATCGGCATCCGCATCGTCATCGTCATCATCACTGATGACGTCATCAGTGACGTCACCGATGATGTCAATGGCATCCGCATCGTCATCATCACTGATGACGTCATCAGTGACGTCATGAGGACGTCATCGGCATCCGCATCGTCATCGTCATCATCACTGATGACGTCATCAATGACGTCACTGATGACGTCATTGGCATCCGCATTGTCATTGTCATCATCACTGATGACGTCACTGATGACGTCATCATCACGTGCCCCCCCCCCCCCGAGGTCACGTGACCCCCCAGTACCCTTCCCTCCTCATCCTCAAGAGCTGCGCTCTAATTCGGCGTTACAGGGAGTTGTAAACGGTTTTCACTTTTTATTCAGCACTCTACCTATTAAAGGAAGCCACCCGCTTGAACTGTTCCCGCCAGTCGTCGGCATCTTTTTGCGGAAACCGTGAAAAGAAGAGGAGTCCCGTGGTCGTTGGAACATGACCGGCGATGGTAGTGCACGTTCGTCCCGGTTGTTGGCCATTGCTGTTTTTCTGTCCTCGTAACAGAAAGATATCCGCACTCCGGGAACAGACCTTGGAGGCGGCGGCTTCTGCAGTGCACGGGAGTGACGCGTCTATGGAACTCTGTAGACGAGGACTGTTATCTCGGGTGATAAGAGGACACCGGGCATACGTTACCCCCCACCTCCACCAGATGTCACGTAGCGAAGGAGACGTTGGCGGTGTAAGAACGCAAAAAGGATTTAATAAGCGGACAGCAAAGCAGGATCAAAGGCAGGTGGCAGGCCGGTCCGGTCGATCCGCTCGCAGTTCTTCGAAAGTGCGCGGGGCACGAGTCAACGCCAGGCGCGAGCCCCGTGCAGAACCGAAATGACCGAGGCGCGCTGTCATGCGCGAACAATCAGTGCATTTATTACCTGCGGCAATATGTTAGGAATGTGTTTTCATTAATAAAATGTAACATATAGAAAGGTTTTGTTCAGAATTAGAGTGTTTAACTTTGTTTTATAAAAATTAACTTTCTGGTAAAAGCTGAAGAGTAAAATGACGATCTAGGGAAAGTCTCGCTGAGTTTCTTGTGGAACCTACCGCTAACATGAGGTAATGTAACCTAAATTATATTTGCTTCCTACCATTCGGGGGAAATCGGCGTTGCCAATTTAGACTTTTTCCCGCTATATTTGGTGGTTTTCAGCGTTCCCTAGCGGGGGCAATTTCCGTTTCGCGGGTGGCGGTATTTCTAGTGGCTTGCATGTGTCGTTATCTTTCTTTCTTGTAGTTCTAAATTCTTCTATAACGCCCATTCATCGGTCCTAAAAAGCTTAGATTACACGGTAAATTAGAGTCAAAGGGTCGTCTTCCTGGCTTACTCTTATCAAAATAGCTGTCAGTAGGATTCACGCTCTCGACGCTATAGATATGACTGTAGTAGTAATTGGGGCCTGCTTTAAACTGATTTGTACTTCAATTTATGAATGTTTTTACCAAACCTGCAGATTACATGGGCCCAGTAAAGAATGCACTACAATTAAAAAAGGAGGACTATAGAACGCCGACAGGTGTGCAACATCTTGGTAAATGCAAATTATGCAGTGGACATGGTTATGTGCAGAAAATTATTCAGAGTTAAAGATTATATTTTTTAAAGTGTTATTTGGTCTATTCTTGCCCGGTGTACATTATTTCGAGGTTTTCAGAGACTCCTTTTGCAGTCTTTGGAATTTAGAGATCTCAAGAATTTCTCCAACACATTTTTTTATTATTAATTATATGGAATTCATATATCTATAGTAAAAAACGGCTCAGAGATAGTCCTTTAGAGTAAATAAAACGCTGTGTGAAATACCATTATAACCGGCTTACCGTGGCTTGGGGCTACTTCGACGTATGTCGCCTTGGGGTCCTCATTAAGGAGCTCACTGTATCGATTCTTTAGATATCTCCCGAGTTCTAGCATAGTTTGTATACCACGCTCTGTAAGTTCCCCAAATCCAAGCTTCCAGAGAGGGCTGCTTCGATTCGTGTCATTAGGATATGTCATGAGGGGCGCCGATCGCCATGTCGGAAAATACCAAACACAAGGTCGGTTTATGAACTTCGGACTTTTCCTGTGAAGCTTCATCGCCAAAGCCATGCTGTGAAATCAAGAGATGTAAATGACTTGAATCCAATGATGTAACATGGTTTTTCTCTGTTTAGGAGAAAACAAAAAAAGTTATATTTAAGAAGAACGTTCAGGGCAAGACCCCAGAGTATTAAAAAAAAAAAAGATGACTATCATGTTGGCATAATTGTATTGTAATATCTTTGGATACGTTTAAGAATCTTGACCAAAACACTTAGAAAATATTGGTCACAAATTAGTTTAATTAATTTGTAGCAAAATTTTAAACCTTGCTGTATAACGTGATAGTCCTTGCCATTGCTTTATATTGCTTGCTAATATTTGAAATTACATGTTAAACTTAATTACTATTTCGTGAGGTTACTTAAAGTTACCTAGTCTAAGAACCCTCTAAAACAGAAATATAAGGGGAAACTCAAAAGGTCCTTGAGGTCGAGCAAACAGTAAAATTGTAATGTAGACACTTTAAATATTACCTGTCTTAAGTTTTTTTTCGATCATATTAATAATAGTAACGTAGCAGCCATGTAAAATTTCAAGGTAGACCCGCCCGTTGCGGCGCGCCGACGGTCGCAAAGCTCGAGAGCGGAGAGAAAAACCAGCAAAAGCGACGTTATCAGCAGGGTCAGATATCCCTTGCTCGCCACTAAGCTGGCTTGGGGCTGTCGACGATGACGTCACGACCTTCCGGTCAATTAACAGGTGGCTAAGAGAATATCCGCCTACCCGCGGCAAATGCTGCACATTGTTTTTTTTTTGTTTTTTTTTTCAATATAAATGCGGTTTAAGTTTACTTCTGCCCAAGGTAAGTGCAATAACTGAATTCACGGGAAAAAAAAAACCATTTGAAGTCCACTCCTAACTCAGATTTTTCGAAAATTGCTTCAGCTTCCCTTTAAGTCAAATTGATTTATCGCAGGATGAAATAATGCGAACCCGATCTAAGATTCTTTTATATTGGCCGTTTTATCTATTGTTATATGAAATGACATTTAGACCCCCAGATTACGATAAGATTTAAGTGAAGTGAGATAGTGCTCCTCTGTACAATTTCTCCCGGTTGAAACCAAAACATAGCCATATGGAAGGGCATGACTGTAATAAATACAAGACTGAAGCGAGTATCCTCGCAATTTTTATTGCTTAGACGAGTTCGACGCGATATAACATAATTTTTGTGCTTTTACAGAGTAAACTAACGAAAAAAAAAGGCTGCAACAAATTCAAGCAAAAGAAAGAAAGAGAGAGAGAGACAGTCAGCTTAAGCAACAGTATCATCAACCCCACAAATGCTGCTAACGCAGCGCAGATATAGCCGATAAGAAGAGCAATTAGTCAAAAGACCCAGCAGTAACGTGACAGCCGAGAAAATAGATCCAGCCAATCAAGAGATCCCGCGAGTCATGATATAAGTTATGGATCGAAAGATCCAATGATTCAATAATGGTTAAAAAGTTAACTTCCTCGAGTATTTGCCGTGCCTGACATAGGTTTTATACGAGTGAATGGTGATTAGTCAAAGAATTAATTTTCACTCAAATCAATTTATTTTCCAATAATTTTTTTTGACAAACAGGGTTGCGGTAAGACACTATTTCGAGTTCAGAATTACGATGTTCGTGTTAAAAGACCTGTCGACACATATTTGCTCTGAAAGTTGTTGTGCGCGTGTGCATGCAGTGTGCGTGCGTGTGTGCGCGTGTGTGTTTGTAGTTGCCTCTAGTCTTGAGATACTGTGAAGGAGTTTTAATAGGAAATCTGTTCGACAAAGATCGAACTTTCTAAAGCAAAAAAGTACCACAAATATGTTGACCAACTGATTAGATTTTCTTTTACTTCAAAGTACATACTTTTTGTCATTACTATAGCTGCAAATACCGGGACAACAATACTAATAGGCCGCTACAAAATCTGAACAGAAAATGCCAACAAATCTGGACACTTTCAGGGACAATCTGTGCTTCTAGTAATACGCTCAAAATGCTTCATAGGCTAAAATATTACTTTGCCTTTTAACAGAAAAACACGCGTTCCATCTTCTTGCAATAAAGATGAACACCAACAGCTCAGAAGTCGATCTGTTTAGACTGTGACTTTTGCTGTTAGGACATACTTTAAGTAAAAAAACAGGATTGCTCCTCTCCTTGCCATTTTAGCACCACTGTGTTATTATTGTGTGATCGTCATACAAAGTCTGTTGGTCATTGAATAAATTATAGGACTGAAGATTGCACGATTGTCAACGAACCAGCGCGGTGAGAAAAGATGTTGGCGGGTAATTTACACAGATAATCAATAAAAGGGGATTATTGACCGTTTTCGCGGGACGCCAGACGTTACCATGCAGGTCTGATATTTCAGGTTCTGATAGAAGCGTGGTGTGATTAATAGAAAATTCAGAGATCCAGCTGACAGCAAGGTGCTGAATCATGGTATTTTGCTATGTTTTATTCATACTCATTGACGAGGGACCTGGTCGAATAACTTAAGTGTGTCAATGAAAATATGGTAAGCATTGCAATCGAAACTTCAATAAGTCTCAGAAAAAAAAATTGCTGACGGAGTTTTAAACTGGTATAACTGGGGAAATCTGTTTCAACATTCAAATATAAGGTTCTGTGAGTCTAACCAAATCATTCTGTGTGATTGAAGTACACCATTCAAAAGATTAGACAGAGCGCCAGTGAAAGAATAGGGCGGTAATTACTGATTAGTTGGGGCTCAACAATCTTGTGCACTTACGTTAGCAATATTCTTATCACACGGAATTTTGAGAAACCTGAGAAACTGCTAGACCATGTTGCAGGGAAAGTATAGAAGCTGTGTATAAAATGTCTTAATACTTTCGAAATAATTTGTTTTTATTATGAACTAGATGATACCTTCAGCTCTTTGATGGCCTGCAGTACGACAACGTGATCAATTATGATAAAATTCATATGAAAAGGTGATAGAACTGGCATGGATCAAGACTGGTTGACAGGCTGTTGCATTATGACGCTCCCGTGTACGAAAATGTTCACTCCGGGTAGGCGCAGCAAGCATACGGAGCATTTGGTCGAAAGCTGACGACGCGTTCCTCTGCTTTATGTGCCTATCGGGAGATGGTGCCATTGGTAGAATTCTCGATTAACTCGTTCCTTGACGCCGGCGCGCAGTTTACCATGCAAAGTTTATTGGTTTTATTTCGACGTATAACTACTGTCGAGACCGGTTATAACGAAGTCAACGAGAATTTGAAATCACTTCGCTATGTCCGCTTCTTCGTTATATCTAAACTTCATAAAAGCAACACACACAAAGGAAGGATAACACAGGCCGTTACGGGCACATGTTTATCGTGCCCGTAAAAAGCAGTCGATGCTTCCCTGCACGCGATCTCTGCTAGATCGGAGCCGCTTCTCGCCAACAGCAAGAAGCTCCGATCGAGAGAAGATGCTGCGAGCTACGAACGGAGCGTTTCGAGTCGACAGCTGCGACGGCCGCAGAGGAGGTCGCCGACGGCTTCATCTCTATAAATGTTTAGTGAATAATGCTTACGTCCCAGCCCCCTGGAAGAAGGCATTTTTGATCTTAGTGAACAAGAACAAACAAAAACCTGTTAACGATCCCTCGAGCTACCGGCCATTTCAATCACTTCTATCCTTTGCCGAACCTCTGAACGTGTAATTAATCAGCACCTCTTCCGATTCCTGGACAATAATAATCTTGATTATAACGCAATTAAATGAAAAGGTGCAAGCGAGCTGGACAAGAACGACGAAATTAATACCTGGAGAAGGGGAACAACAGGGACAAAGGAAAAAACACAAATCTCCAGAAACAGATGGGGGACACGTGCGCGACCGAAAAATTCCGCCTAGTCCGGGTATCGAACCCGAGATCTTTCCTCTAGGGATTAAGTTTGTCATTCTTGTCCAGCTCGCTTGCATCTTTGTATTTAATTGCATTTTAATCATAACCTCAAAATGCAAGCCTTCATCCTTGTTGGTGTTAGAATGGTGGGCAGCTGAAAAAACCTGTTTGCTCTACTGACGTCTAACCCCTGGCCAGCTCAGTTGGTAGAGCGCTCCACTGGAAATGGAGGGGTCCCAGGTTTGATACCCGGACCAGGCGGATTTTTTCGGTAACGCACCAGTCACTTAGCTGTGTTTGAAGATTTGTGTTTTTCCTTTATCCCGCTTAGTCCCCGTCTCTAGGGATTAATTTCGTCAATAATAATCTTCTTTTTGCTTCCCAGCATGAATTTAGACCTGACCGAAGCGGCGAGACTGTCCTTGCTACTGTTGCATACTATGTGAGTAACAATCTGGACAACTGTACGCCGACAAACTTGATCCAACGGATCTTTGCAATCACATTGATACTTTGGACCACTCCATCCTCTTCCAGAAAATTGCACAGCACGGGGTGCTTGACTCTCCCTAATGCTTTGGTTGAGCCGCTTTCTAACCGGCCGTGCCCCGCATGTTGTACCATGGCGAGGTCTCTGAAAACTTCACTGTTACCTCTGGGGTACCCCAGAGCTCAGTTTTGGGTTCAAGTCTCTTCTATTATACGTCAGTGACATGCCTACACCTGGCGAATGTCTGCTTGTCCAATACGCAGACGACACCGCCATTCTGGCCCCAGTAACGTCGCCCAGCTCTGCGTCCGGCTTTCAGGACTTCCTTGACCAGATCAGCTGCTGTGCTAGAACCAACAACCTCGCAATAAGCCAGCACGAAAGCGCTGCAATGCGACTCACCAGCAGTCGTTCTAGTTCACTTCTAGCTTGCGCCCTGTCAGGCGCTCCGATTCCCGACATTCAGTCGCTTCCTATCCTGAGAGTTGTCTTCCCTTCTAACTTCTCTCAGCACAACACCAACACTGTTTCAAAACGCACGACGAACTCCCGCTTTGTTGCCTGTGTTTTGGAGGGCCTGGGGGCCTGAAACGTGTCGTGCACTATATACTGCCTTGGTCCTGCCTAGGCTTGAGTATGTTGTTCTATGTGGTGCCAGTTCAAGGCCCACGTGGTCGACAGACTCAAAGGCGTGCAACGTCGGGCCACCCGACTCTATTTTCGCATGCTGTGCCGGCGCGCCCCTGCACCCCCATACAAGGCTCGGCTTAAGGCCCTTGGGTGGCAGACTTCACCAAAGCCGGACTGTGGCTCGGGTTCGTCTACTGTGTTGGCTGCTCGACGGTTCTATGGAGAGCACCCCCTTGGCTTCTATATCCGAATAGGGAACCGATCCGGCCAGCCAGATCCACAACTTGCACGCCCTGTGCGCCACACTAACTCTGTGCACCCGGCTGCCCTTAGGACTTCTTGGCCGCCCCCTTGTTTGTTCGTTTTTTCCCTCCCTACTGACCAGACAGAATCAGCCGCCCTTCGCCGCGCATTCTCGCAATTTTTTTTTTCTAGCGTGCACATGTTGATCTTATGATGTTTCTGTTACTTTTGTGTTCTTTTATTTCTCATGCCCCGAGTAGTTGGCTAGCAGACGCACAACCGTACTGGCTCTCGCCTTTTGATTGTAGCCGAGCAAGCAATTCGGGGTAAAATTTCCCACCAAATAACAATGATGATGATCATGACCATGATGATTATATTTTACGTTTATGCGTAAACGTCCAGGATGATGAAACGCTTTTGTTTCAAGGAGATTGCTTTCGTCTTCCCTGACGAGGGTGCCGCGAGTCGCCATCGTTGAGTGGCGATGAGTCGCCGAATCGGTGCTTAAGCGAATCGGTACTTGAGCAGAGAACGACCACACGAACTAGCGACGCCGATACGGAACACGATGCAAACAGAGAAGCGCGCGTTGGCTCCGAGTTGGCGCTCAATCTCAATTCAATAATTCGTCGGTAAAGAGCTTAGATTTGACAGGGCCACAGCTCCATTGGAGTCACGTGGCTTGTGAGCCGTGTTTGCACGACGAGCTGCAGACTGCAAGGAGTCAAAAGCGTTCACCGTCTTTAAACGTGTCCACCTGCTGCAACAATCTGTCCGGGTGGTGTCTGCCATTAAACTGCAAATGCTCGCCAATGTTGGAGATGCTCCCTCGCTTAAATCCGGCTCTCTTCCTCGTTTCCCTACGATACGTTGTTGCTAGCGCTCCAAACATCGGCACGCTAGGAGACTTCTTTGCGGGCGATGCGGAAAAGCCGCTTCCCAGATGCGGAGTGGGGAGCAAGACGACGACGCAGAGGCTGCCATGCCGCCGACGGCTTTCGCCGCGCTTTGGCGGACCGTTCTGGGTGGCTGCTCGGCCGCAGCAGGAAAGTGCGACGGTCGGCAACTTTATAAACTTTCCTATTTTTTTTAATTCTTACATTTTTTTTTTGCTATATCCGCGGGAGTCGCTCGATTTCATTCGCAAAAAACAACGTCATTGATAAAGTGCTTACGGGAATGAGAAATCGTGATCGCCTCGCTATAGCCGTAATTTTGTTATAACCGACTTCCTTATAAACGGTTGCGACATGTGCCTTTCTCCGCGCTTGAAGGGGCTGGAATGTTGTGAGTCAATACGACGAAAACATGGTCATGGAAGTGACGTCTCTCGAGGCGTACACCAATGACACAGCAAACATGCTCTCGTGTCAGTCACGCAAGGGGCCGTCGGTTTAATTTTTACTCTCATTTGTTTTTCTTATTTTCTTTCTTCCTTTCCTTTTTTTTATTTTTCGAGGCTAAAGCAATGACGCGTCGAACAAGCTGTCGCTTCAGCCACGGAACTGCCGTCGGCTCCTTAATCATTTTGTTTCATTATGGCAAATGATTTTTTTTGTTGTGCTCACAGCAATGACGCGGCGAACATGCTATCGCATCGGCCACGCAGGCGCTGTTGGCTTCTTTCATCCACTGCTTTCATTCGTGTGTGCTTCTTCTAGAAAAAGCTTCGTATTGTGTGCTTGAAATGGCCCAGTAGCGCGCCCAGGTTTCCATCCGTCGGCTTTCTTCGCACGCAATTTGTGCATATGCTCCTCGGATATGGCGGCACGGGGGGCTGCGAAATTGCCTCTACCTGACCCCGAGTCACGGGCATTCCCTTCTTGCGCACCCGCCATCGTCCGTGCGGCACGAGCCCGTTGACTCAGCTCCATTTGCCACAAACAACACATCTGGGATGGGTGAACAAAGAAACTGCACCTAGGAATTTTCCAAGTGAAATCCACCACTAGTTGAGATACAGCATTGAGGCGCGGACATTTCCGGCCAGTTTTGAGCAAGCCCTTGTATTGATATAATTTTATATATCTGTAGAAACAAAGGAAGAGGAGGAGATGAGCATGGGGAGACGTCCAAAACACCAATTTTATTTGGAACGATTAGTGGATAGACGTAAAGCTAGCTTCCATTGTCTCCACTAACTGTTCGAAAGCGAACGGAAATCACCGGACGCCGGCATTCGGCGTTCGGGCGCGTTCGAACAGTTAGTAGAGACGAAGGCAAACTAGCGTTGCATCTACCTAGTGTTTATTCCAACCACAGCTCGCCGTCTGATGTCCCGGCCCGTTCTCATTTCTTCCTCTCGTTCAGTTTCTATCAGTATTACAAGCGTGCGACAAAACTATGGTGCCAGGATGTGGCTCCTAGCACAAGCGTATCGCATTGGACACGACCAGACTTGCCTAGACTTCCTGTGTAGCATTTAACCTTAGTTTAAAAGTAATGTCAACTTATCTGAGCACAACGCTAGGCAATTTGTTCGAGGCCATATACGGCGCTCATTTTACTTCATACAAGACCTACAATTTCGGAGCACTGTTCCCCTCATTGTGCCAACGAAAACCGCCGCGACTGAAGAGAGCATTCATGCACCTTAACCAGAACACAAAACCGGGACCGGACAAAATATCAAACTGCATGCATCGCAACGTGCCTGAAATCAAACAAGAAGAATTGCTCGAATATATTAACCAGGTAAGCACTACAGAAGAAATGACATCGACATGAAAAGAAGCTCATCTGGTGCTCCCTCCCAAACCAGGCAAATTTTTCAAAACACACGAAAAACTCAAACCTATTTTTATGACATCGCGCGACAGTCAGCTGCTGAGCAAGTTGGTTCTCAAAGACTTGAATGACACATGAAAAAAATACCCATCAGCTCGTCCCCACCCTGTTGGCTTCCGCAAGAACGTCAGGACACAGGCCGTCGTAAAACGGTATTCGAGAGTAGGCCTACGACACCCCCAGCACTGTACAACTCCAAACGATAGTGATAGTAGATATAAAATAGGTATTTGACAATGTCACTCACGAGGCAATCCTTACCAAGTCCCACGAAACACAACATGGCTTCCGCATGTTCCTCTATATTCACAACTTTCTCTAACACGGAGCAATTCGCTTCATTGATCACGACGGCCAACCGTTCAAGCCTCACCCCTTCACCACAGGGCTCCATTCTTACATCAACACTCTTCAACTTGGTAAGGAACAATCTTCACCGTAAACTAGCACAAGTTCCACATTCCTGCCATGCAATTTACGCGGAAGACATCACGCTATGGAGCACAAGCAACCAAGGCGTGCAGAAAGAGTGCTACAGAGAGGGCTGGACATTATACGAAAAAACGCGAGGTCTTTCGGCCTCCAAGGCACCCCAGAGAAATCGGAGTTCACAGTCGTCTTCGACCACTTCCACAAAACCACCGACGAATACAAAAGTATTATCTCCCTCCACGTGAACGGGGTATACCCATCCCCCGCAAGCCGCACATCCGTATACTGGGATTCATCCGGTAACAAGATGGCCGCAGTATGGAGTACTCTACTGATCTAGCCAAACAGATCATTCAAATTCACAACATGCACTCCAGTCACTCGCCCTAAACAAGGCTTGAAGGAACATGAGCTGCGGAAACACTCCGAAGCAACTGTATACGCCCGCATCTATATGCATATTCATACCAAATCTCACTAAAACACAAATCATAAAAAATTAAACAGCACTAAGCATGTTTCAACGAACCAAAGACTGGGTCCCCAACTGCGTACCAAACACTGCGCTCGCGGACGTTGCTCTCCTAAATACACTAGAGGAGAAAACGGCAGCCCATCACGAGGCGCAACACCATCGCCTGACCAATCCCCATCAAGACGGTGTCAATATAACAAGACTTGGTTATTCCAAAGAGAACCTTCCCTTCAACCCCAAGAGTCCTCTTCCCTGGGTCACCACACACCGCATCACCATACGACCGATCCTCAAATAGATAAACCAAACAATTAAAAGAGAAAGGCGTCCGGCTCGGGTCAACCACCTACGGGAGCCATTGCACGACACGTACTACACTGACACCAGGCACACGAACCATATCACAATTGCATCAGTCGGATCACGAAGTCAAGTCGTGATCCGTCATACAAACGTTCCCTCCCATACCACTGTCAAGGCGCAAGCAATAGCGCAAGCCATCCTCCTGCACCAACACTCCACACACACAATCGGAATACGCACAGACCGCCAAGCGCCCTACACGCCTTCGCCCAAAACATATCCGACTACCTTCAGGGAACCCTCAACGCACATATGGACAACCACCCCCATCTTCGCGTCTTCCTGGTGTGGATACCGGGCCGTCAAAGTATGAAGAGCAATGTACGAGCATATGCCCTCACTTGCGATACACCCCGCCGAAAACCCTCCAACATGGCCCAAGATGTATAACTCTAAGTAGGAGCGCACCAGCCACCGCAAGATGCGAAGGGCAAGACTGAAAGCTATCAGTATGGACCGTGGCCAGCTTCTTCATTATCCTACATTCTCTCAGAACGTGACGCCGCTTCCTTCTGTTAAGCTCAAACGCACTCCTTACAGTGTAACATGTTCCAACACGACGTGCCTAAACGCCCGGAATATCTCCCCTTCCAAGTCCGCGGAGGGTACCCAGATAATGAAGATACTTGGACACGGTCTTGAGCCATCGACATCACTTTATATTCTCCTCCTCACCCTCCTTCCCTTCCACATTCCCCACACCTGGCGGAACTGCGCCGGTTCTCATCCGGAACTCCAAGCCAGGTTGCTGCCACGCCTGACCGAGCATATTCACGGCATCCTCCATTTTGAACAGATACAACCGTCGACGGGACAATCCAAGAGGCTGTCAGACACTTCTCCAAACACACCGTCAACTAAATACAGGGACCATTCCGATCCGAATTATGTGAATAAAGTATTTCTGTTTCTCTATCTCTCGTTCTTTCTGAATCTCTCTCTCTCTCTCTCTCTCTTTCTCTCTCTCTCTCTCTCTCTCTCGCTCTTTCTCTCTAGTATAACATCGACACTTCACATCGACAACTACAACTGGGTGTTTCCCCGTCAGAGTGTATACTGACTGTCCGTGTCATATTTTGATATTTCTGCAAGAGATATATCTCGAAGCCATGTTCTTAGTAGGAACATTCAGCTATATGTGAACGCCATAGCTATGTTGTTTCTAGAGGTATAAAATTAAGAAGCTCGAGGCGTGGACATTGCCGAGATTTCTCGATGTTAATTTGCGATGTCACACCAAGGCAGGCACATAGGTATTTTCTTCATTTATATTTTAGACAATTGATAAACATGCACGTGAAATATTAAAAACTGCAATTCTGTGTTTTTTATGCAAACAAACAGTTCAAAACATGTGAAAAAAACGCGTTTTATTGACACTTTACAAATAATTTTCCTACCAAAATAGCAATGCAAACGTCACAAAATATTCATAACGGCGTCTTGAAACATACCTTAGGAATATAAAGCAAACATTTGCTTAGCCATCCTTTCAGGAGTGTTATTACCGACAAAAAAAGTGATATCTAAAAAAATAGCAAAATCGCACGTCTGTATTAAAGAAAAATCATATTTTATTCCTTTAAGCTTACCTCAACTTCTTGCAGTCACTTGAACCAACTTGTGATGACCAAATATTGAGTAGCATAGGACCTATATTGAGCACCTTGTGAGAAAAGCGACAACAAACCTTTACTCAAATTGAGCTAGCTTGTCTTCGTTGTAGGTGCTTTGCCGTAAGACGTCGGCTCCAAAAAGATATTCTCTAGCATCGGCGAAGTCTACAACGGTGCAGCTCTATTGCAGAGCGTAGAAAGTCGCTGTGACTGACCTTCCTTGTGTGAGCGCTTTAGTTTCAAGGCAATATGCCATTTATACCGTTCGCAACTCCCGGCATCAATGACGTCCGCCGGAACTCCTTTGGAAATACGAGGAGGGGCTGGGCCTTTAAAAGGCAACGCAAAGAAACAGAAAGATAAAACAAAACTTGGGACAGTATTACTTCGTGAAAATGAACTCACGCAAACGAGCTTGTTAGGAAACATCCGAATCTAACGCCCTTAAACGATTACAATGCAGTCACCTAGCTGTGTTTGTCCTTTGTCCCTCTTGTTCCATTTCTCCTGGAATTATTTTCGTCGCCCTTAGGTTGGTCGGTTGTCGTAGTCTTGACGGATACAATCTTTACAGATGCTTGGCGGCTGATGCTCTTTGCCAGAAGCGTGTCTTGTGTAGTAATCTAGCCTGTCCAGCCACTTCTGGTCAAATCTTTGCGCCATCATGTTCTGTTTTCCTTTTTTTTTTGGTGCGGTTGAATAAGTTTGGCTGTTCTTCAGATTTTGTGTTGTGCTGTCCGTTTTTTTTTTTATTATTCTTCCTAGTCCCATGGGTTTAAGGTCACGACTTTCATACTAACATGAGTAGTTCTACGCTCTGCAATAGAGCAGCACAGTTGTACAGGCTTTTCCAGTTCTAGGAAATATCTCTTTGAAGCCGACATCGTGCGGCAATGCCCCTTTAGCAAGACAAGCTAGCTCAATTTGAGTGATGGTTTGGTTGTCCCAATTTGTCACTTGGAGGTCACATGCTACTCAATATTTTACCTTCACAAGTTATTTAACCTCACTGCAAGAGTTAAAGTTTATAAAAAGGGAAGATGGGAGTTTTTTTGGTTATTATCATTGACGTTATTTTTTTCTACTTTTAAAGAAATGACGTTTTCGGCATTAATAACGAATCTACATTGATGGCTAAGCAAATATTTTATATATTTCGTAAGCTACACTTCAAGACGTACATCTTGATATCTTTCAGACGTTTTGCATAAAGCTGTTTGTTGATAAATAATTTAGGAAAGTGTAGCTAAAACGAATTTGTTTTACGTGTTTCGTAATGTGTTTTGCATAGAAATATATTATTCTGATTTTTTTTATGATTTGATGTACGTGTAGTAAATTTTCTATAAAATAACTGAAAAAAATAACTACGGGCCTGTTTTTAGTGTGACATTGGCGGCTGTGCAAATTACCAGAGTGGATTACTTGGCATGTCCAGCGGCTTTGAGTTTTCTTAATTTATATCTCTGGGAAAACATTTGCTACGGCGTTCACATGTGGCTGAATGTTCCTCCCAAGAATATGGCTTTCACATATATTTCTTACAGAAATATCAAAGATATATCCCGGACAGTCATTCTAGGATCTGACGTGGAAACATCAACAACGCACGTCATTTCAAGTGTTGGGAGGGCTTATACAGATATCGCTGTAGAAAAAATGGCGTAGCTCTGTGGTAAGTGTAACGCGCCCGCTTCAACGCTGCGAACCCAGGATTAGGTGACCACCTACCTGCCGCGAAATGCGGTCACCCTGACCGGAGGGGGGAGGGGGAAGAAGGAGGAGGAGAGGAAGTAAGAGGAGGACGGTATTTTCACGGACTCAAGAAAAAAGTATTACAGGAAATTCACCAACACGCACACCCCGAAATCCTGTGTTGTACGAAAGCATATTATACACCTGCAAATTGTGCGCGGCAATCAATCTAAATAATTTTGACTAAGAGTGATATTTCCTGTTTAATTGTAATGGTAAATATTGCATTAAAAGTGTGTAAGTGAAAAACATAAAAAAATGACTGTACCAGACCCCCATGCATAAAAAGTAAATAGAAACAGTAAATATGTTCGGCTTATGTTTTTTGTCGATATCGAAGTTACTCTTATACTAACATGCTCCCACACAAAATTAGAACCTTATGTTTTTGTTTTTTCGACCGTTGTAAGTTGCAGGTTTTTGCCTTTCGTGGCCATCTTCACTAAAGAAAAGCTTTCCACAAAAAAACCTTTCGCATGATACAGTATGATTTGCAAATATTTACAATAGTTTATTATTTCAACTTTTGGCGAGCAATTTTCGCTTGCAATATTTTGCCATAAAGGGGAGAGGCACAACGGCGCATGCGAGTCTTTCACCTGCAAAAACGACGGTCGCTTCCCGCAGTGCGTGGATAGAAATAACATACCATCGAGATTCACACGTTTATCAGCTACCTCCGTGCTTTCCCGTGGCTTGTTGTTCGGAAGCGCCATAATTTGCGAAGTGAATGTTACGACAATGTGAAATGCGGGACATTTTGAAGATTTTGGTATTTCTTGCGGGACGCGGGACACGAGCCCTCAATACGGGACAGTCCCGCGAGTCGCGGGACGGGTGGTCACCCTACCCAGGATCGAATTCCTAGATCGGCCTCCGATCTTTTTCAAGCAGTTGGCAACACGGAACCAAGCCGGAGGCAGTTGGGCGTGGAAACGAAAAGCCGCCGGGTGACGAACCCAAGCTGCTCGAGACTTCCACGAGACATTTGCCGCCGGCTCCATCGAAGTCCTACACCTTCGCTGAAGTCTGGCGTGCCTGTTGCCGGAGCACCTCTCAAGACACGGTGGCGCCGTCTTCCCGAACACGCCACCACGGGGCGTCCATGCAGACATAACTCAACACTATTTTGTCGTCGCGAGCACCCAGGGCGCCCACCAAATCAACAAAGCGAAATGTGTTTAAGCGAGCTCTCGTTTACTTTAATATTACCTCCGTAATTGTGTAGAGCTACATCTAGCTCTCCACGCAAGGTCACCTTAGATGGCTGACTGACTCGCCTCAACCGTTCCCGAACTTCCGAAACTGAGTTAGCGGTTTTCGCGACAATCAGAACAAGTTGTCCTCCTCTTGTATCCTATAATATCACAAATTTACAATCACTAGACGAGGCACCGCGGGACCCCATGGTTCAAACTTTTGCCTTCCTGCAGAACCGCGGCTCTTATGAGTCAATAGGGATTTTTTCTAATTATTTTATTATTAAAAAGTTTTAGTATTAATTTTATTATTTATTAAAAATGTTCCAACGCGTAATGTCTGTACCTTTCCTAATGACCTGATCTTTTTTTAATTGTATTAATTGAGAGCGTTTTCTTTTGAGTGCAAACGGCCTCCTCCTTCATTACGAGAATCGCATCCTAGATTGTATTTAATTAATAACTTTGAGCCTTACAGTCATAACACCTGCCACTTACGTTACAAATCGCACCTGGAGTGAAGAGGTTAATTGTGATTACAAGATATGGGCGTAAACAAGTTAATCGGGAAAGCGACTTTCGCATATGACTCCATCAAACATATGCACCCTTTTCATGTGTGCTACAAACTATTACGCACCAAATTCATGACTTGATGTGATGCGAGCCTCCTTCAGTACTGTGGTTTCGTGCTCCTTCAAAAACGAAGTTGTGAGATTAAGGATAAAATGTGCTTTATATAGAGGACCTTCTTGACAATCGTTCCATAAGATGTCTGTATAAGAAAGTATTCCGAGAAAGAGCTGTGAGAGACCTTGGCCTTTTAAAACTTGCTATAACGCATTTCAATTTTTGAAACTTGTACCACAACGGCAGGTGTTTGAGCGACATTCACTAAGGAGTGAACTTTAAAAACAACATTTCAGATTTTTGTTTTCAGCGCTCGTCAAAGTAACCTTGAAAACCTTATACGCATTTTCGTTGTCCTCATGTGGTCGAAAAATAAGCTACGTATTCGAAATATGATGCGTTGGCGATATCCTCTCCTCGGTGAAAACATACAAATAATACAAATATTAAAAGCTTTCCTGTTAATAGTTTTGTTTATCATATGCTTCCCTAAATTGCAGACTATTGCTTCGATACATTTGTGTATCTGTGCACTATTACTTATTGCCGCGCTTGCAGCTGACCAAGCAGGCAGCGCGCTGGTGGCCTAACGGTTATCGCGCTTACCTTCCAAGCAAAAGGCCAAAGTTCGATTCCTGGCCGCGGATACACATTCCTTTTTTGACTCAGTATTGTGATGCTTTAGTAAATTGGAAAACCGTGTTGCTGATTCGAGGTTATAACGTTCTATGCGAGAAACTTCTACGGTCGATTGTTCCAGAAGCCCACGTGTGTACAGAAGGGGCTCCGCGTGGCAAGCCACAGTCAGTCACTGCAGCACTTTGTTATCTAATGTTTCCTTTTTTGCTATTTGGCACAAGTTCGCCCCATTAAGCGTTTCAGTTTCCTTAGTTATTCTTTGTTTCGCCACCTCGCAATTCGTGACATTTTGGTGGAGGTGCGGGGTACCGCATGTCCGTGCAGCGTACCCCTCAAAGGGCCCGCGGTGCAAGTCCGATTCCAAGCCCGGTGAGGAGACCACTCTACGAGGGACCTAAACGTCAAACCAGCCGTCACACCCAGGTACAGGATCCTGATTTAGGTTTGCTGCTGGAAAGCCGAACCCTAAGAAGACGACGATGGCCAAACAGTCGCAGACCCCGGCCGCTTCTGCCGTCATATACCTGCCCGTCGCACCCCGGACTCCGACGCCTTTCCACGGGGACGCCTACGAGAACATCGAGGACTGGCTGCCACATTATGAACGTGTGGCCCGCCATAATGGGCGGAAAGCTGAGCAGTGCTTGCAGAACCTCTACTTCTCGCTAGAAGGGACTGCGAGATACTGACTGGAGAACCACGAGGCTTTTTAACTTCGTGGGAGGTGTGTAAGCAAGAACTGAATAAGACGTGCATCAGCCAAAACCGACGTCAGAGGGCCAAAGACATCCTTCGAACAAAGACCCAAGGCCCAAATGAGAGCATCACTAGCTTCGTCCAGGAGGTTCTTCACCTGAGCGCCCGCGGCGATCGTCAGGCTACAGAGGAGAAGCTGCGACAATGATAAGGGGTGTGAAGAGCGAAATATTTGGCGGTCTTACCCGCAATCCACCGCCAACAGTCGATGAGTTCGTCACGAAGGCGACAAATATGGAATGGGGCCTCCTAGCGCGCGCCAGACACTACCAGAGACACCGTGGCGTAACTACTCTGGCGACATCCGGCTCCGACCTTGGTACCAACCTCCCCGGCATCCGTGACATCATCCGTGAAGTCGTCCAGGAGGAGCTGAAGAAGCTGCTGCAACCGGCCGCACGTTCGGCCTCGCTCTCCATTGCCGAAGTCGTGCGGAAAGACGTCCAGAAAGTCATCTAACCAGAGCCTCCCGTCGTCGTGGCAGTCCCGAGGAACCCACGTTGACCTACGCCGCAGTGGCCCGGCGGCCACCGCCTCCTCCTCGCGCCTATGTCGCGCCGCCCCGACGTAAGACTCCTCCGCCGCAAAAGGACCGACGCCGCAACTACCAGGTCCAGTACGCCTGCCAGGAGCCCCGCCCACCCCGGAAGACCGACGTATGGCGAACGCCCGACCGACGCCCTCTGTGCTTCCACTGCGGAAAGGCAGACCACACCTACCGCCGATGCCCATCTTGAACGATCCGCGCCCCCGTTATGATGAACGCCGTCGGGAGATCGACGAGTATCTGCGACGACCTCAGTCCCCCGAGCCTGCGTCCCGCCGAGAGTTCCGGTCGCCGTCGCCGCGACGTCACACTTCGCCGATGCACCGACCCCGACGTGAAAGCCTGTCGCCCATCGCTCCTCGCCGGGGAAACTAGGCGCGGCCACCCCTGGAGGTAGAGTTGCCGAAGACGACCGACGCCAAGATCCTCCACGAACGTCGGAGGGCTCCCACTCGAGCGCCACCAGAGACCGAAACGATGCTCCTGCAACAGTAAAGAATAACGTAAACGTCGTTATCGACGGTCACGACGCATCGGCACTTGTTGACACCAGAGCAGACTTCTAGGTCTTGAGTGGAAGGCTGTTTCGCCGCCTAAGAAAAGTGACAACGCCGTGGGAAGGCCTCAGATACGAACCGCCGGCGGGCACCTCCTCACACCGGTCGGGATTTGCACTGCTCGCGTCGAAATCCACGGTGAGACGTGCCCTGTCAAGTTCGTCATTCTGCAAGACTGTTCGAGGGACATCATCCTCGGAATGGACTTTCTCTGCAAGTATGGCGCTGCCATCGACCTCGGAGAAAAGTGGCTGACGCTACGAAAACCTGCTCGACCACCTGAGGAACCCAAAACGACGTCATCCGCAGTCCGAGTCCTCGCAAAACACGTAAACTTACCGCCGTGGTCTAGTGTTTTCGTACCCGTCAGGACCGATGAGGCTTTCTGCGGCGACGTTCTGCTCGAGGGAAGCCCCCAGTTGCTTCTGGGAAGAGAGATCGGCGTCGCAAGGGGCATCGCGGAGCTCCAAGACGGACGCACTGTTGCACTCGTAGCAAGCGTCCGACAGGAGGATCAGCACCTTACGGAAGACACCGCCGTGGGTCACGCCGAGGAACTCCAGGACGCAGGCGGAATCGCCGGAATAGCACAAGACCTCTCTTCGTGGCCGCACAAAGAACGCCGCCTTCGCAGTTCGACATCGATCCAACCCTGCCTACCCCACAACGACGACAACACAGTGACCTTCTCGCCGAGTTCAGTGAGTGCTTCTCCACGTCGTCAAATGTGCGCCAAACGACGGTTGCGAAACATCGAATTATTACTGATGATGACGGGCTTCCTGTTCATCGGTCGCCGTAACGTGTCTCTGTGAAAGTAGGTCCAAGAAATGCTCGAACACGACATTGTCCAGCCCTCAAACAGTCCGTGGGCTTCACTGGTAGTCCTGGTGAAAAAGAAAAACGGAACTCTTGACTATTGTTGACTGAACGCCGTAACAAACAAGGACGTCTTCCCGCTGCCACGCATCGACGACACTGTGGACCGACTGCGCCACGCCTGATACTTTTCGTCGATGGACCTGAAGAGTGGGCACTGGAAGATCAAGGTCGACGAACGGGATCGTGAGAAGGCTACCTTAGTCACGCCGGACGGACTGTACGAACTTAAAGTCATGCCGTTCAGACTGTGCAACGCACCTGCGACGTTCCATCGCGTAATGGACACCGTTCTTTCCGGCTTAACATGGCAAAGCTGTCTGGTTCATCTCGACGACGTCGTGGTATTCGCAAGCGACATTGACGAGCACCTGAGACGTTTGCGAGCCGTGTTACAGGCTATCCAGAATGCTGGACTGACATTAAAGCCGTCAAAAAGTCGGTTCGCTTACGGCAAGCTCAATTCCTGGGTCATGTCATGAGTGCTCAGGGTGTAAGCCCTGATCCTGCAAAGACTTCCGCTGTTGCCGGATTTCCGAAGCCATCATACAAGAAAGCCATAACAAGATTTCTTGGGCTGTGCGCTTACTACAGACGTTTCGTTTGCGATTTTGCCAAGATTTCTGCACCCCTCACGCATTTGACGAAGGACGACCTGAACTTCCAGTGGCGGGAGGAGCAAGAACAAGCGTTCGACGAACTGAAGGAAAGACTCCAGTCGCCCCATATCCTCCGACACTTCGATCCATCAGCGGAAACGGAAGTTTCACGGGCGCCAGCAACGCCAGACTTGGCGCCGTACTCGTCCAAGGACAAGACGGAGCAGCGAGGGTGATCAGTTATGCAAGCCGGGCACTGTCCAAGGCAGAGACAAATTACTCAACGACCGACAAGGAATGTCTCGCTGTCATCTGGGCGTTAACCAAGTTCCGCCCGTACTTGTACGGGATCCCGTTCCGCGTTGTCACGGACCACCACGTTACGCTCTCTTTTGGCTCGCCAACCTCAAGGGCCCACGGGACGCCTCGCTCGCTGGAGTCTTCGGCTGCAAGAATTCGACGTAACCATTGTGCATAAGTCTGGCCGCAATCATAACGACGCCGATTGTTTGTCTAGGACCCCAGTCGAATCTCCTCCCGAAAGCATTGACGACGACGATGACGCCCGTTTTCTCGGCGCAGTTACAGATACCGACATGGGAGCACTTCAACGAGACGACCCGGAACTTCGCGCCGTGATCGACCACCTCGAAGGTCAGGAAAGTTCAGTTCCGCGAGTCTTGGCCCGAGACTTGTCAAGATTCGTTTTGCGGCGAGGCGTGCTCTTCAAGAAGAACTTCGGAACGAGCCACCCTGCCTGGCTGCTTGTTGTTCCTACCAGCCTGCGAGAAGAAATCTTTCAAGCATGCCACAACGACCAGACGGCTGGAAACCTTGGCTACAGCAGGACGCTCGCCCGGATTCGTGACAAGTGCTAATGGCCGAGACTCCCGAAAATAGTCCATCTGTACACACGGTCGTGCCATGCGTGCCAACGACGTGAAAGGCCTCCGACGAAGCCAGCAGGACCCCTGCAGCCGACATCTGCCCCGATACGCCCTTTCAACAGGTCGGAATAGATTACTTGGTTCCGTTCCCAACATCGACGCAGGAAACCGGTGGATTATCGTCGCAACCGATTATCTTACACGATAGACGAGACAAAAGCCCTGCCATCGGGAACAGCGGTGGAAGTCGCCAAGATTTGTCGTGTACATCCTCCTTCGACACGGCGCGCCTGAAGTGCTGATCACAATAGAGGATCATCTTTCATGGCACAGGTGACTCAAGAGGTTCTTCGGCTCAGTCACACCAGCCATCGACGAACCACCGCTTATCAGTCGCAGACCAACAGACTAACGGAGCGGCTCAACAAGACGATCGCCGACATGATCTCCCTTGTACGTCGACGTAGAGCACAAGACGTGGGACGAGGTGGTGCCGTACGTTAAGTTTGCGTACAACACAGCGGTTCAAGAAACCACGGAGTGACGCGTTTCAGCTGGAACACGGCGGGCGGTTACCACTATGCTCGACGCATGCTGCCTCACGTGCCAACCGACGATAGTAATGACGACGCTCAACTGATCTCTTCAACGCGCGGAGGAAGCTTGTCAACTGGCAAGAATCAAGATTCAAGACCAACAGCGAGTTGACGCACGCCGGTATAACCTTGGTCGCCGGGACGTCCACTTTCAACCGGAGACCGGGTATGGGTTTGGACACCGATACGGCGCCGCGGTTTCAGGGAAAGCTTCTGAAACACTATATCGGACCCTACAAGATCATGCGACGCCTCGGCGATCTGCACTACGAAGTTCTTCCTGACGGAACGCGCCCATCTGCAAGGACAACAGCCACGACCCGATGAGGTGCACGTTCGCCCGGCTCAAGCCGTCTTACAAACGATAGAACTTTGAACTC